>OZ024745.1:1958782-2108782 GCA_964016885.1 Eledone cirrhosa
ATGCCTGTGCCGTGAAGCTTTTATAGTGAGCAAAGGCACTGCACAAAGCCAGTCCCACTCTCTTAACCAAGATGATATTTACCAAAAAGAAGAACAAGTCAACATCATTGGATACCATCACGGTTGCAGGTGTTATATCAGAGTTTTCCTTCTCCTAGAATTCTGCCTTAACAAAGGCTAAGGGGTCATCTCTCCCGGACATATATATACATACATACATACATAGATTCATACATACATACATACATACATACATACATACATACATACATACATACATACATACATACATACATGGTGGCTGCCAACTCGTTTTCGAGTACGGCCACTACTTTATAACCATGTAGGAGAACCCCTACCGATACGCTGAACGAGTGTGACTTTTTAGTCCAGCCAGCAACTTGAAAACTCTGGTACAAACACTACACTTGTGACAATTATTGACACATAGTGCTGGGCCCATGGTACCATGTAATGACAAGTGCAGAGAGATCTCCAGATACAAAGCAATGCCTGTGCCGTGAAGCTTTTATAGTGAGCAAAGGCACTGCACAAAGCCAGTCCCACTCTCTTAACCAAGATGATATTTACCAAAAAGAAGAACAAGTCAACATCATTGGATACCATCAGGGTTGCAGGTGTTATATCAGAGTTTTCCTTCTCCTAGAATTCTGCCTTGACAAAGGCTAAGGGGTCATCTCTCCCGGTGATTTTGGATGGCCATTGACTCTTAAGAGCTCCTTTGCCCTTATGTCAGGTCACCACTTGGTGCTACTGGTAACATGTATCCCAGTACAACCTGTCTCATGGTCGGGTCGTTGGCGACTAAACTGGCAACCCCACTAAGGTTTCTTGGTGAGGAGGGTGACTTTGGACATCCTGCAGGACTAAAAACAAAACCTGTCAAAGGACATACATACATACATACATACATACATACATACATCACAAACATTATCACATGATCATGTATTATCATGGATTGAAACATAATATCGTACATCAGAATATATTTATACAAGGAAAACATATTTGTCTTTGAGGCTTTGTGAACGTCTCACCAAATGAAAGAGAAATACATGTTAATGAGGCTGAAGCTCAACCATGGAACTGGTATTGTGGATTTATCTCCAACACCACCACGGCCCAGGACCCATCACCCTCCCCCTCCTTTTCTTCTGTGACCCTACAGTCCTTGCTTCCCACCCCTCCTTTTCCTCTCATTTATGGCTTTTATACTCCTTTCCTCTACTTCCTCATATAGCCAGATCTGCTCTTCCTTACCTCTTACAGAAAGGTATACTGTCGGTCGCTCTCCGACAGGTTTGTGGCCGTACCCTTGGCAGTGGAGACTTCTGGTGTCCTCGGCCCTAGGGCTACCTCAATACTCACCACCATAGGCGCTGACCTGGCCAGCCGCAGGTGTGAGCCCCGCGAGTTGGAATGGAATCTTCCTTGCCGTCCTCCCGGGAAACCCCTTCTCCCAACTGTCCGCCAGAGCTGTGGGGAAGCCACCAATATGATTGATTGACTTGTCATTTTATCATGTACATCCGTGGAGGTTCTCCATCTGTCTCTCTCTGTATCGTATGTCTAATCTCTTTTAGACATGTATACAATACATGTAGACACATTGGTTATAGAAAAAGGTAAACTGTAACATGTATACAATACATGTAGACACATTGGTTATAGAGAAAGGTAAACTGTAACATGTAGACAATACATGTAGACACATTGGTTATAAAGAAAGGTAAACTGTAACATGTATACAATACATGTAGACACATTGGTTATAGAGAAAGGTAAACTGTAACATGTATACAATACATGTAGACACATTGGTTATAGAGGAAGGTAAACTGTAACATGTAGACAATACATGTAGACACATTGGTTATAAAGAAAGGTAAACTGTAACATGTATACAATACATGTAGACACATTGGTTATAGAGAAAGGTAAACTGTAACATGTATACAATACATGTAGACACATTGGTTATAGAGAAAGGTAAACTGTAACATGTATACAATATATGTAGACACATTGGTTATAGAGAAAGGTAAACTGTAACATGTATACAATACATGTAGACACATTGGTTATAAACAAAGGTAAACTGTAACATGTATACAATATATGTAGACACATTGGTTATATAGAAAGGTATACTGTAACATGTATATAATACATGTAGACATATTGGTTATAGAGAAAGGTAAACTGTAACATGTATACAATACATGTAGACACATTGGTTATATAGAAAGGTATACTGTAACATGTATACAATATATGTAGACACATTGGTTATAGAGAAAGGTATACTGTAACATGTATACAATACATGTAGACACATTGGTTATAAAGAAAGGTAAACTGTAACATGTATACAATACATGTAGACACATTGGTTATAAAGAAAGGTAAACTGTAACATGTATACAATACATGTAGACACATTGGTTATAGAGAAAGGTAAACTGTAACATGTATACAATATATGTAGACACATTGGTTATAGAGAACGGTAAACTGTAACATGTATACAATACATGTAGACACATTGGTTATAGAGAAAGGTATACTGTAACATGTATACAATATATGTAGACACATTGGTTATAGAGAAAGGTATACTGTAACATGTATACAATATATGTAGACACATTGGTTATAGAGAAAGGTAAACTGTAACATGTATACAAGATATGTAGACACATTGGTTATAGAGAAAGGTATACTGTAACATGTATACAATACATGTAGACACATTGGTTATAGAGACAGGTATACAGTAACATGTATACAATATATGTAGAGACATTTGTTATAGAGAAAGGTATACTGTAACATGTATACAATATATGTAGACACATTGGTTATAGAGAAAGGTATACTGTAACATGTATACAATACATATAGACACATTGGTTATAGAGAAAGGTAAACTGTAACATGTATACAATACATGTAGACACATTGGTTATAGAGAAAGGTAAACTGTAACATGTATACAATATATGTAGACACATTGGTTATAGAGAAAGGTAAACTGTAACATGTATACAATACGTGTAGACACATTGGTTATAGAGAAAGGTAAACTGTAACATGTATACAATATATGTAGACACATTGGTTATAGAGAAAGGTATACTGTAACATGTATATAATACATGTAGACATATAGGTTATAGAGAAAGGTATACTGTAACATGTATACAATATATGTAGACACATTGGTTATAGAGAAAGGTAAACTGTAACATGTATACAATATATGTAGACACATTGGTTATAGAGAAAGGTATACTGTAACATGTATACAATACATGTAGACACATTGGTTATAGAGATAGGTAGACTGTAACATGTATACAATATATGTAGACACATTGGTTATAGAGAAAGGTAAACCGTAACATGTATACAATACATGTAGACACATTGGTTATAGAGAAAGGTAAACTGTAACATGTATACAATATATGTAGACACATTGGTTATAGAGAAAGGTATACTATAACATGTATACAATATATGTAGACACATTGGTTATAAAGAAAGGTAAACTGTAACATGTAGACAATACATGTAGACACATTGGTTATAAAGAAAGGTAAACTGTAACATGTATACAATACATGTAGACACATTGGTTATAGAGAAAGGTAAACTGTAACATGTATACAATACATGTAGACACATTGGTTATAGAGAAAGGTAAACTGTAACATGTATACAATATATGTAGACACATTGGTTATAGAGAAAGGTATACTATAACATGTATACAATATATGTAGACACATTGGTTATATAGAAAGGTATACTGTAACATGTATATAATACATGTAGACATATTGGTTATAGAGAAAGGTAAACTGTAACATGTATACAATACATGTAGACACATTGGTTATATAGAAAGGTATACTGTAACATGTATACAATATATGTAGACACATTGGTTATAGAGAAAGGTATACTGTAACATGTATACAATACATGTAGACACATTGGTTATAAAGAAAGGTAAACTGTAACATGTATACAATACATGTAGACACATTGGTTATAAAGAAAGGTAAACTGTAACATGTATACAATACATGTAGACACATTGGTTATAGAGAAAGGTATACTGTAACATGTATACAATATATGTAGACACATTGGTTATAGAGAAAGGTAAACTGTAACATGTATACAATATATGTAGACACATTGGTTATAGAGAACGGTAAACTGTAACAGGTATACAATACATGTAGACACATTGGTTATAGAGAAAGGTATACTGTAACATGTATACAATATATGTAGACACATTGGTTATAGAGAAAGGTATACTGTAACATGTATACAATATATGTAGACACATTGGTTATAGAGAAAGGTATACTGTAACATGTATACAATATATGTAGACACATTGGTTATAGAGAAAGGTAAACTGTAACATGTATACAAGATATGTAGACACATTGGTTATAGAGAAAGGTATACTGTAACATGTATACAATACATGTAGACACATTGGTTATAGAGACAGGTATACAGTAACATGTATACAATATATGTAGAGACATTTGTTATAGAGAAAGGTATACTGTAACATGTATACAATATATGTAGACACATTGGTTATAGAGAAAGGTAAACTGTAACATGTATACAATATATGTAGACACATTGGTTATAGAGAAAGGTAAACTGTAACATGTATACAATATATGTAGACACATTGGTTATAGAGAAAGGTAAACTGTAACATGTATACAATATATGTAGACACATTGGTTATAGAGAAAGGTAAACTGTAACATGTATACAATATATGTAGAGACATTTGTTATAGAGAAAGGTATACTGTAACATGTATACAATACATATAGACTCATTGGTTATAGAGAAAGGTAAACTGTAACATGTATACAATACATGTAGACACATTGGTTATAGAGAAAGGTAAACTGTAACATGTATACAATATATGTAGACACATTGGTTATAGAGAAAGGTAAACTGTAACATGTATACAATACGTGTAGACACATTGGTTATAGAGAAAGGTAAACTGTAACATGTATACAATATATGTAGACACATTGGTTATAGAGAAAGGTATACTGTAACATGTATATAATACATGTAGACATATAGGTTATAGAGAAAGGTATACTGTAACATGTATACAATATATGTAGACACATTGGTTATAGAGAAAGGTAAACTGTAACATGTATACAATATATGTAGACACATTGGTTATAGAGAAAGGTATACTGTAACATGTATACAATACATGTAGACACATTGGTTATAGAGATAGGTAGACTGTAACATGTATACAATATATGTAGACACATTGGTTATAGAGAAAGGTAAACTGTAACATGTATACAATATATGTAGAGACATTTGTTATAGAGAAAGGTATACTGTAACATGTATACAATACATATAGACACATTGGTTATAGAGAAAGGTAAACTGTAACATGTATACAATACATGTAGACACATTGGTTATAGAGAAAGGTAAACTGTAACATGTATACAATATATGTAGACACATTGGTTATAGAGAAAGGTAAACTGTAACATGTATACAATACGTGTAGACACATTGGTTATAGAGAAAGGTAAACTGTAACATGTATACAATATATGTAGACACATTGGTTATAGAGAAAGGTATACTGTAACATGTATATAATACATGTAGACATATAGGTTATAGAGAAAGGTATACTGTAACATGTATACAATATATGTAGACACATTGGTTATAGAGAAAGGTAAACTGTAACATGTATACAATATATGTAGACACATTGGTTATAGAGAAAGGTATACTGTAACATGTATACAATACATGTAGACACATTGGTTATAGAGATAGGTAGACTGTAACATGTATACAATATATGTAGACACATTGGTTATAGAGAAAGGTAAACCGTAACATGTATACAATACATGTAGACACATTGGTTATAGAAAAAGGTAAACTGTAACATGTATATAATACATGTAGACACATTGGTTATAGAGAAAGGTATACTGTAACATGTATACAATACATGTAGATACATTGGTTATAGAGAAAGGTAAACTGTAACATGTATACAATACAGGTAGACACATTCGTTATAGAGAAAAGTACATTGTAACATGTATACAATACATGTAGACACATTGGTTATAGAGAAAGGTATACTGTAACATGTATATAATACATGTAGACACATTGGTTATAGAGAAAGGTATACTGTAACATGTATATAATACAGGTAGACACATTCGTTATAGAGAAAGGTACATTGTAACATGTATACAATATATGTAGACACATTGGTTATAGAGAAAGGTATACTGTAACATGTATACAATACATGTAGACACATTGGTTATAGAGAAAGGTATACTGTAACATGTATATAATACATGTAGACACATTGGTTATAGAGAAAGGTAAACTGTAACATGTATACAATACAGGTACACACATTCGTTATAGAGAAAGGTACATTGTAACATGTATACAATATATGTAGACACATTGCTTATAGAGAAAGGTATACTGTAACATGTATATAATACATGTAGACACATTGGTTATAGAGGAAGGTATACTGTAACATGTATACAATACATGTAGACACATTGGTTATAGAGAAAGGTATACTGTAACATGTATACAATACATGTAGACACATTCGTTATAGAGAAAGGTATACTGTAACATGTATATAATACATATAGACACATTGGTTATAGAGAAAGGTAAACTGTAACATGTATACAATATATGTAGACACATTGGTTATAGAGAAAGGTATGCTGTAACATGTATACAATATATGTAGACACATTGTTTATAGAGAAAGGTATACTGTAACATGTATAAAATATATGTAGATACATTGGTTATAGAGAAAGGTATACTGTAACATGTATATAATACATATAGACACATTGGTAATAGAGAAAGGTATACTGTAACATGTATACAATACATGTAGACACATTGGTTATAGAGAAAGGTATACTGTAACATGTATATAATACATGTAGACACATTGGTTATAGAGAAAGATATACTGCAACATGTATACAAAATATGTAGACACATTGGTTATAGAGAACGGTAAACTGTAACATGTATATAATACATGTAGGCACATTGGTTATAGAGAAAGGTATACTATAACATGTATACAATAAATGTAGACACATTGGTTATAGAGAAAGGTAAACTGTAACATGTATACAATATATGTAGACACATTCGTTATAGAGAAAGGTATACTGTAACATGTATATAATACATGTAGACACATTGGTTATAGAGAAAGGTATACTGTAAAATGTATACAATATATATAGACACATTGGTTATAGAGAAAGGTATACTGTAACATGTATACAATATATGTAGACACATTAGTTATAGAGAAAGGTATACTGTAACATGTGTACAATTTATGTAGACAACTGGTTATAGAGAAAGGTATACTGTAACATGTATACAATATATGTAGACACATTGGTTATAGAGAAAGGTATACTGTAACATGTATATAATACATGTAGACACATAGGTTATAGAGAAAGATATACTGTAACATGTATACAATACGTGTAGACACATTGGTTATAGAGAAAGGTAAACTGTAACATGTATACAATATATGTAGACACATTGGTTATAGAGAAAGGTATACTGTAACATGTATATAATACATGTAGACATATAGGTTATAGAGAAAGGTATACTGTAACATGTATACAATATATGTAGACACATTGGTTATAGAGAAAGGTAAACTGTAACATGTATACAATATATGTAGACACATTGGTTATAGAGAAAGGTATACTGTAACATGTATACAATACATGTAGACACATTGGTTATAGAGATAGGTAGACTGTAACATGTATACAATATATGTAGACACATTGGTTATAGAGAAAGGTAAACCGTAACATGTATACAATACATGTAGACACATTGGTTATAGAGAAAGGTAAACTGTAACATGTATACAATATATGTAGACACATTGGTTATAGAGAAAGGTATACTATAACATGTATACAATATATGTAGACACATTGGTTATAAAGAAAGGTAAACTGTAACATGTAGACAATACATGTAGACACATTGGTTATAAAGAAAGGTAAACTGTAACATGTATACAATACATGTAGACACATTGGTTATAGAGAAAGGTAAACTGTAACATGTATACAATACATGTAGACACATTGGTTATAGAGAAAGGTAAACTGTAACATGTATACAATATATGTAGACACATTGGTTATAGAGAAAGGTATACTATAACATGTATACAATATATGTAGACACATTGGTTATATAGAAAGGTATACTGTAACATGTATATAATACATGTAGACATATTGGTTATAGAGAAAGGTAAACTGTAACATGTATACAATACATGTAGACACATTGGTTATATAGAAAGGTATACTGTAACATGTATACAATATATGTAGACACATTGGTTATAGAGAAAGGTATACTGTAACATGTATACAATACATGTAGACACATTGGTTATAAAGAAAGGTAAACTGTAACATGTATACAATACATGTAGACACATTGGTTATAAAGAAAGGTAAACTGTAACATGTATACAATACATGTAGACACATTGGTTATAGAGAAAGGTATACTGTAACATGTATACAATATATGTAGACACATTGGTTATAGAGAAAGGTAAACTGTAACATGTATACAATATATGTAGACACATTGGTTATAGAGAACGGTAAACTGTAACAGGTATACAATACATGTAGACACATTGGTTATAGAGAAAGGTATACTGTAACATGTATACAATATATGTAGACACATTGGTTATAGAGAAAGGTATACTGTAACATGTATACAATATATGTAGACACATTGGTTATAGAGAAAGGTATACTGTAACATGTATACAATATATGTAGACACATTGGTTATAGAGAAAGGTAAACTGTAACATGTATACAAGATATGTAGACACATTGGTTATAGAGAAAGGTATACTGTAACATGTATACAATACATGTAGACACATTGGTTATAGAGACAGGTATACAGTAACATGTATACAATATATGTAGAGACATTTGTTATAGAGAAAGGTATACTGTAACATGTATACAATATATGTAGACACATTGGTTATAGAGAAAGGTAAACTGTAACATGTATACAATATATGTAGACACATTGGTTATAGAGAAAGGTAAACTGTAACATGTATACAATATATGTAGACACATTGGTTATAGAGAAAGGTAAACTGTAACATGTATACAATATATGTAGACACATTGGTTATAGAGAAAGGTAAACTGTAACATGTATACAATATATGTAGAGACATTTGTTATAGAGAAAGGTATACTGTAACATGTATACAATACATATAGACTCATTGGTTATAGAGAAAGGTAAACTGTAACATGTATACAATACATGTAGACACATTGGTTATAGAGAAAGGTAAACTGTAACATGTATACAATATATGTAGACACATTGGTTATAGAGAAAGGTAAACTGTAACATGTATACAATACGTGTAGACACATTGGTTATAGAGAAAGGTAAACTGTAACATGTATACAATATATGTAGACACATTGGTTATAGAGAAAGGTATACTGTAACATGTATATAATACATGTAGACATATAGGTTATAGAGAAAGGTATACTGTAACATGTATACAATATATGTAGACACATTGGTTATAGAGAAAGGTAAACTGTAACATGTATACAATATATGTAGACACATTGGTTATAGAGAAAGGTATACTGTAACATGTATACAATACATGTAGACACATTGGTTATAGAGATAGGTAGACTGTAACATGTATACAATATATGTAGACACATTGGTTATAGAGAAAGGTAAACTGTAACATGTATACAATATATGTAGAGACATTTGTTATAGAGAAAGGTATACTGTAACATGTATACAATACATATAGACACATTGGTTATAGAGAAAGGTAAACTGTAACATGTATACAATACATGTAGACACATTGGTTATAGAGAAAGGTAAACTGTAACATGTATACAATATATGTAGACACATTGGTTATAGAGAAAGGTAAACTGTAACATGTATACAATACGTGTAGACACATTGGTTATAGAGAAAGGTAAACTGTAACATGTATACAATATATGTAGACACATTGGTTATAGAGAAAGGTATACTGTAACATGTATATAATACATGTAGACATATAGGTTATAGAGAAAGGTATACTGTAACATGTATACAATATATGTAGACACATTGGTTATAGAGAAAGGTAAACTGTAACATGTATACAATATATGTAGACACATTGGTTATAGAGAAAGGTATACTGTAACATGTATACAATACATGTAGACACATTGGTTATAGAGATAGGTAGACTGTAACATGTATACAATATATGTAGACACATTGGTTATAGAGAAAGGTAAACCGTAACATGTATACAATACATGTAGACACATTGGTTATAGAAAAAGGTAAACTGTAACATGTATATAATACATGTAGACACATTGGTTATAGAGAAAGGTATACTGTAACATGTATACAATACATGTAGATACATTGGTTATAGAGAAAGGTAAACTGTAACATGTATACAATACAGGTAGACACATTCGTTATAGAGAAAAGTACATTGTAACATGTATACAATACATGTAGACACATTGGTTATAGAGAAAGGTATACTGTAACATGTATATAATACATGTAGACACATTGGTTATAGAGAAAGGTATACTGTAACATGTATATAATACAGGTAGACACATTCGTTATAGAGAAAGGTACATTGTAACATGTATACAATATATGTAGACACATTGGTTATAGAGAAAGGTATACTGTAACATGTATACAATACATGTAGACACATTGGTTATAGAGAAAGGTATACTGTAACATGTATATAATACATGTAGACACATTGGTTATAGAGAAAGGTAAACTGTAACATGTATACAATACAGGTACACACATTCGTTATAGAGAAAGGTACATTGTAACATGTATACAATATATGTAGACACATTGCTTATAGAGAAAGGTATACTGTAACATGTATATAATACATGTAGACACATTGGTTATAGAGGAAGGTATACTGTAACATGTATACAATACATGTAGACACATTGGTTATAGAGAAAGGTATACTGTAACATGTATACAATACATGTAGACACATTCGTTATAGAGAAAGGTATACTGTAACATGTATATAATACATATAGACACATTGGTTATAGAGAAAGGTAAACTGTAACATGTATACAATATATGTAGACACATTGGTTATAGAGAAAGGTATGCTGTAACATGTATACAATATATGTAGACACATTGTTTATAGAGAAAGGTATACTGTAACATGTATAAAATATATGTAGATACATTGGTTATAGAGAAAGGTATACTGTAACATGTATATAATACATATAGACACATTGGTAATAGAGAAAGGTATACTGTAACATGTATACAATACATGTAGACACATTGGTTATAGAGAAAGGTATACTGTAACATGTATATAATACATGTAGACACATTGGTTATAGAGAAAGATATACTGCAACATGTATACAAAATATGTAGACACATTGGTTATAGAGAACGGTAAACTGTAACATGTATATAATACATGTAGGCACATTGGTTATAGAGAAAGGTATACTATAACATGTATACAATAAATGTAGACACATTGGTTATAGAGAAAGGTAAACTGTAACATGTATACAATATATGTAGACACATTCGTTATAGAGAAAGGTATACTGTAACATGTATATAATACATGTAGACACATTGGTTATAGAGAAAGGTATACTGTAAAATGTATACAATATATATAGACACATTGGTTATAGAGAAAGGTATACTGTAACATGTATACAATATATGTAGACACATTAGTTATAGAGAAAGGTATACTGTAACATGTGTACAATTTATGTAGACAACTGGTTATAGAGAAAGGTATACTGTAACATGTATACAATATATGTAGACACATTGGTTATAGAGAAAGGTATACTGTAACATGTATATAATACATGTAGACACATAGGTTATAGAGAAAGATATACTGTAACATGTATACAATATATGTAGACACATTGGTTATAGAGAAAGTTATACTGTAACATGTATACAATATATGTAGACACATTGGTTATAGAGAAAGGTATACTGTAACATGTATACAATACATGTAGACACATTGGTTATAGAGAAAGGTATACTGTAACATGTATATAATACATGTAGACACATTGGTTATAGAGAAAGGTAAACTGTAACATGTATACAATACAGGTAGACACATTCGTTATAGAGAAAGGTATACTGTAACATGTATACAATACATGTAGACACATTCGTTATAGAGAAAGGTATACTGTAACATGTATATAATACATGTAGACACATTGGTTATATAGAAAGGTATACTGTAACATGTATACAATACATGTAGACACATTGGTTATAGAGAAAGGTATACTGTAACATGTATAAAATACATGTAGACACGTTGGTTATAGAGAAAGGTATACTGTAACATGTATAAAATACATGTAGACACGTTGGTTATAGAGAAAGGTATACTGTAACATGTATACAATACATATAGACACATTGGTTATAGAGAAAGGTAAACTGTAACATGTATACAATATATGTAGACACATTGGTTATAGAGAAAGGTATGCTGTAACATGTATACAATATATGTAGACACATTGGTTATAGAGAAAGGTATGCTGTAACATGTATACAATATATGTAGACACATTGGTTATAGAGAAAGGTATACTGTAACATGTATACAATATATGTAGACACATTGGTTATAGAGAAAGGTATACTGTAACATGTATATAATACATATAGACACATTGGTTATAGAGAAAGGTATACTGTAACATGTATACAATACATGTAGACACATTGGTTATAGAGAAAGGTATACTGTAACATGTATATAATACATGTAGACACATTGGTTATAGAGAAAGGTATACTATAACATGTATACAATAAATGTAGACACATTGGTTATAGAGAAAGATATACTGTAACATGTATACAATACATGTAGACACATTGGCTATAGAGAAAGGTATACTGTAACATGTATATAATACATGTAGACACATTGGTTATAGAGAAAGATATACTGCAACATGTATACAAAATATGTAGACACATTGGTTATAGAGAACGGTAAACTGTAACATGTATATAATACATGTAGGCACATTGGTTATAGAGAAAGGTATACTGTAACATGTATACAATAAATGTAGACACATTGGTTATAGAGAAAGGTAAACTGTAACATGTATACAATATATGTAGACACATTCGTTATAGATAAAGGTATACTGTAACATGTATATAATACATGTAGACACATTGGTTATAGAGAAAGGTATACTATAAAATGTATACAATATATCTAGACACATTGGTTATAGAGAAAGGTATACTGTAACATGTATACAATATATGTAGACACATTGGTTATAGAGAAAGGTATACTGTAACATGTATATAATACATGTAGACACATTGGTTATAGAGAAAGATATACTGTAACATGTATACAATATATGTAGACACATTGGTTATAGAGAAAGGTATACTATAACATGTATACAATATATGTAGACACATTGGTTATAGAGAAAAGTATACTGTAACATGTATACAATACATGTAGACACATTGGTTATAGAGAAAGGTATACTGTAACATGTATATAATACATGTAGACACATTGGTTATAGAGAAAGGTAAACTGTAACATGTATAAAATACATGTAGACACATTCGTTATAGAGAAATATATACTGTAACATGTATACAATAAATGTAGACACATTCGTTATAGAGAAAGGTATACTGTAACATGTATATAATACATGTAGACACATTGGTTATATAGAAAGGTATACTGTAACATGTATACAATACATGTAGACACATTGGTTATAGAGAAAGGTATACTGTAACATGTATAAAATACATGTAGACACGTTGGTTATAGAGAAAGCTATACTGTAACATGTATAAAATACATTTAGACACGTTGGTTATAGAGAAAGTTATACTGTAACATGTATACAATAGATATAGACACATTGGTTATAGAGAAAGGTAAACTGTAACATGTATACAATATATGTAGACACATTGGTTATAGAGAAAGGGATGCTGTAACATGTATACAATATATGTAGACACATTGGTTATAGAGAAAGGTATACTGTAACATGTATACAATATATGTAGTCACATTGGTTATAGAGAAAGGTATACTGTAACATGTATATAATACATATAGACACATTGGTTATAGAGAAAGGTATACTGTAACATGTATACAATACATGTAGACACATTGGTTATAGAGAAAGATATACTGCAACATGTATACAAAATATGTAGACACATTGGTTATAGAGAACGGTAAACTGTAACATGTATATAATACATGTAGGCACATTGGTTATAGAGAAAGGTATACTGTAACATGTATACAATAAATGTAGACACATTGGTTATAGAGAAAGGTAAACTGTAACATGTATACAATATATGTAGACACATTCGTTATAGAGAAAGGTATACTGTAACATGTATATAATACATGTAGACACATTGGTTATAGAGAAAGGTATACTGTAAAATGTATAAAATATATGTAGACACATTGGTTATAGAGAAAGGTATACTGTAACATGTATATAATACATGTAGACACATTGGTTATATATAAAGGTATACTGTAACATGTATACAATATATGTAGACACGTTGGTTATAGATAAAGGTAAACTGTAACATGTATATAATACATGTAGACACATTGCTTATAGAGAAATGTATACTGTAACATGTATACAATACATGTAGACACATTCGTTATAGAGAAAGGTATACTGTAACATGTATACAATATATGTAGACACATTGGTTATAGAGAAAGGTAAACTGTAACATGTATACAATACATGTAGACACATTCGTTACAGAGAGAGGTATACTGTAGCATGTATATAATACATGTAAACACATTCGTTATATAGAAAGGTATACTGTAACATGTATACAATACATGTAGACACATTGGTTATAGAGAAAGGTAAACTGTAACATGTATACAATACATGTAGACACATTGGTTATAGAGAAAGGTATACTGTAACATGTATAAAATACATGTAGACACGTTGGTTATAGAGAAAGGTATACTGTAACATGTATATAATACATGTAGAAACATTGGTTATAGAGAAAGGTATACTGTAACATGTATACAATACATATAGAGACATTGGTTATAGAGAAAGGTAAACTGTAACATGTATACAATATATGTAGACACATTGGTTATAGAGAAAGGTAAACTGTAACATGTATACAATATATGTAGACACATTAGTTATAGAGAAAGGTATGCTGTAACATGTATACAATATATGTAGACACATTGGTTATAGAGAAAGGTATACTGTAACATGTATACAATATATGTAGACACATTGGTTATAGAGAAAGGTATACTGTAACATGTATATAATACATATAGACACATTGGTTATAGAGAAAGGTATACTGTAACATGTATACAATACATGTAGACACATTGGTTATAGAGGAAGGTATACTGTAACATGTATATAATACATGTAGACACATTGGTTATAGAGAAAGATATACTGCAACATGTATACAAAATATGTAGACACATTGGTTATATAGAACGGTAAACTGTAACATGTATATAATACATGTAGGCACATTGGTTATAGAGAAAGGTATACTGTAACATGTATACAATAAATGTAGACACATTGGTTATAGAGAAAGGTAAACTGTAACATGTATACAATATATGTAGACACATTGGTTATAGAGAAAGTTAAACTGTAACATGTATACAATATATGTAGACACATTCGTTATAGATAAAGGTATACTGTAACATGTATATAATACATGTAGACACATTGGTTATAGAGAAAGGTATACTGTAAAATGTATACAATATATCTAGACACATTGGTTATAGAGAAAGGTATACTGTAACATGTATACAATATATGTAGACACATTGGTTATAGAGAAAGGTATACTGTAACATGTATACAATATATGTAGACAACTGGTTATAGAGAAAGGTATACTGTAACATGTATACAATATAGGTAGACACATTGGTTATAGAGAAAGGTATACTGTAACATGTATATAATACATGTAGACACATTGGTTATAAAGAAAGATATACTGTAACATGTATACAATATATGTAGACACATTGGTTATAGAGAAAGGTATACTGTAACATGTATATAATACATGTAGACACATTGGTTATATAGAAAGGTATACTGTAACATGTATACAATACATGTAGACACATTGGTTATAGAGAAAGGTATACTGTAACATGTATAAAATACATGTAGACACGTTGGTTATAGAGAAAGGTATACTGTAACATGTATAAAATACATGTAGACACGTTGGTTATAGAGAAAGGTATACTGTAACATGTATACAATACATATAGACACATTGGTTATAGAGAAATGTAAACTGTAACATGTATACAATATATGTAGACACATTGGTTATAGAGAAAGGTATGCTGTAACATGTATACAATATATGTAGACACATTGGTTATAGAGAAAGGTATACTGTAACATGTATACAATATATGTAGTCACATTGGTTATAGAGAAAGGTATACTGTAACATGTATATAATACATATAGACACATTGGTTATAGAGAAAGGTATACTGTAACATGTATACAATACATGTAGACACATTGGTTATAGAGAAAGGTAAACTGTAACATGTATACAATATATGTAGACACATTCGTTATAGATAAAGGTATACTGTAACATGTATATAATACATGTAGACACATTGGTTATAGAGAAAGGTATACTATAAAATGTATACAATATATCTAGACACATTGGTTATAGAGAAAGGTATACTGTAACATGTATACAATATATGTAGACACATTGGTTATAGAGAAAGGTATACTGTAACATGTATATAATACATGTAGACACATTGGTTATAGAGAAAGATATACTGTAACATGTATACAATATATGTAGACACATTGGTTATAGAGAAAGGTATACTATAACATGTATACAATATATGTAGACACATTGGTTATAGAGAAAAGTATACTGTAACATGTATACAATACATGTAGACACATTGGTTATAGAGAAAGGTATACTGTAACATGTATATAATACATGTAGACACATTGGTTATAGAGAAAGGTAAACTGTAACATGTATAAAATACATGTAGACACATTCGTTATAGAGAAAGGTATACTGTAACATGTATACAATACATGTAGACACATTCGTTATAGAGAAAGGTATACTGTAACATGTATATAATACATGTAGACACATTGGTTATATAGAAAGGTATACTGTAACATGTATACAATACATGTAGACACATTGGTTATAGAGAAAGGTATACTGTAACATGTATAAAATACATGTAGACACGTTGGTTATAGAGAAAGGTATACTGTAACATGTATAAAATACATTTAGACACGTTGGTTATAGAGAAAGTTATACTGTAACATGTATACAATAGATATAGACACATTGGTTATAGAGAAAGGTAAACTGTAACATGTATACAATATATGTAGACACATTGGTTATAGAGAAAGGGATGCTGTAACATGTATACAATATATGTAGACACATTGGTTATAGAGAAAGGTATACTGTAACATGTATACAATATATGTAGTCACATTGGTTATAGAGAAAGGTATACTGTAACATGTATATAATACATATAGACACATTGGTTATAGAGAAAGGTATACTGTAACATGTATACAATACATGTAGACACATTGGTTATAGAGAAAGATATACTGCAACATGTATACAAAATATGTAGACACATTGGTTATAGAGAACGGTAAACTGTAACATGTATATAATACATGTAGGCACATTGGTTATAGAGAAAGGTATACTGTAACATGTATACAATAAATGTAGACACATTGGTTATAGAGAAAGGTAAACTGTAACATGTATACAATATATGTAGACACATTCGTTATAGAGAAAGGTATACTGTAACATGTATATAATACATGTAGACACATTGGTTATAGAGAAAGGTATACTGTAAAATGTATAAAATATATGTAGACACATTGGTTATAGAGAAAGGTATACTGTAACATGTATATAATACATGTAGACACATTGGTTATATATAAAGGTATACTGTAACATGTATACAATATATGTAGACACGTTGGTTATAGATAAAGGTAAACTGTAACATGTATATAATACATGTAGACACATTGCTTATAGAGAAATGTATACTGTAACATGTATACAATACATGTAGACACATTCGTTATAGAGAAAGGTATACTGTAACATGTATACAATATATGTAGACACATTGGTTATAGAGAAAGGTAAACTGTAACATGTATACAATACATGTAGACACATTCGTTACAGAGAGAGGTATACTGTAGCATGTATATAATACATGTAAACACATTCGTTATATAGAAAGGTATACTGTAACATGTATACAATACATGTAGACACATTGGTTATAGAGAAAGGTAAACTGTAACATGTATACAATACATGTAGACACATTGGTTATAGAGAAAGGTATACTGTAACATGTATAAAATACATGTAGACACGTTGGTTATAGAGAAAGGTATACTGTAACATGTATATAATACATGTAGAAACATTGGTTATAGAGAAAGGTATACTGTAACATGTATACAATACATATAGAGACATTGGTTATAGAGAAAGGTAAACTGTAACATGTATACAATATATGTAGACACATTGGTTATAGAGAAAGGTAAACTGTAACATGTATACAATATATGTAGACACATTAGTTATAGAGAAAGGTATGCTGTAACATGTATACAATATATGTAGACACATTGGTTATAGAGAAAGGTATACTGTAACATGTATACAATATATGTAGACACATTGGTTATAGAGAAAGGTATACTGTAACATGTATATAATACATATAGACACATTGGTTATAGAGAAAGGTATACTGTAACATGTATACAATACATGTAGACACATTGGTTATAGAGGAAGGTATACTGTAACATGTATATAATACATGTAGACACATTGGTTATAGAGAAAGATATACTGCAACATGTATACAAAATATGTAGACACATTGGTTATAGAGAACGGTAAACTGTAACATGTATATAATACATGTAGGCACATTGGTTATAGAGAAAGGTATACTGTAACATGTATACAATAAATGTAGACACATTGGTTATAGAGAAAGTTAAACTGTAACATGTATACAATATATGTAGACACATTCGTTATAGATAAAGGTATACTGTAACATGTATATAATACATGTAGACACATTGGTTATAGAGAAAGGTATACTGTAAAATGTATACAATATATCTAGACACATTGGTTATAGAGAAAGGTATACTGTAACATGTATACAATATATGTAGACACATTGGTTATAGAGAAAGGTATACTGTAACATGTATACAATATATGTAGACAACTGGTTATAGAGAAAGGTATACTGTAACATGTATACAATATAGGTAGACACATTGGTTATAGAGAAAGGTATACTGTAACATGTATATAATACATGTAGACACATTGGTTATAAAGAAAGATATACTGTAACATGTATACAATATATGTAGACACATTGGTTATAGAGAAAGGTATACTGTAACATGTATATAATACATGTAGACACATTGGTTATATAGAAAGGTATACTGTAACATGTATACAATACATGTAGACACATTGGTTATAGAGAAAGGTATACTGTAACATGTATAAAATACATGTAGACACGTTGGTTATAGAGAAAGGTATACTGTAACATGTATAAAATACATGTAGACACGTTGGTTATAGAGAAAGGTATACTGTAACATGTATACAATACATATAGACACATTGGTTATAGAGAAATGTAAACTGTAACATGTATACAATATATGTAGACACATTGGTTATAGAGAAAGGTATGCTGTAACATGTATACAATATATGTAGACACATTGGTTATAGAGAAAGGTATACTGTAACATGTATACAATATATGTAGTCACATTGGTTATAGAGAAAGGTATACTGTAACATGTATATAATACATATAGACACATTGGTTATAGAGAAAGGTATACTGTAACATGTATACAATACATGTAGACACATTGGTTATAGAGAAATATATACTGCAACATGTATACAAAATATGTAGACACATTGGTTATAGAGAACGGTAAACTGTAACATGTATATAATACATGTAGACACATTGGTTATAGAGAAAGGTATACTGTAACATGTATACAATAAATGTAGACACATTGGTTATAGAGAAAGGTAAACTGTAACATGTATACAATATATGTAGACACATTCGTTATAGAGAAAGGTATACTGTAACATGTATATAATACATGTAGACACATTGGTTATAGAGAAAGGTATACTGTAAAATGTATACAATATATGTAAACACATTGGTTATAGAGAAAGGTATACTGTAACATGTATATAATACATGTAGACACATTGGTTATATATAAAGGTATACTGTAACATGTATACAATATATCTAGACACGTTGGTTATAGATAAAGGTAAACTGTAACATGTATATAATACATGTAGACACATTGCTTATAGAGAAATGTATACTGTAACATGTATACAATATATGTAGACACATTCGTTATAGAGAAAGGTATACTGTAACATGTATACAATACATGTAGACACATTGGTTATAGAGAAAGGTAAACTGTAACATGTATACAATATATGTAGACACATTCGTTATAGATAAAGGTATACTGTAACATGTATATAATACATGTAGACACATTGGTTATAGAGAAAGGTATACTATAAAATGTATACAATATATCTAGACACATTGGTTATAGAGAAAGGTATACTGTAACATGTATACAATATATGTAGACACATTGGTTATAGAGAAAGGTATACTGTAACATGTATATAATACATGTAGACACATTGGTTATAGAGAAAGATATACTGTAACATGTATACAATATATGTAGACACATTGGTTATAGAGAAAGGTATACTATAACATGTATACAATATATGTAGACACATTGGTTATAGAGAAAAGTATACTGTAACATGTATACAATACATGTAGACACATTGGTTATAGAGAAAGGTATACTGTAACATGTATATAATACATGTAGACACATTGGTTATAGAGAAAGGTAAACTGTAACATGTATAAAATACATGTAGACACATTCGTTATAGAGAAAGGTATACTGTAACATGTATACAATACATGTAGACACATTCGTTATAGAGAAAGGTATACTGTAACATGTATATAATACATGTAGACACATTGGTTATATAGAAAGGTATACTGTAACATGTATACAATACATGTAGACACATTGGTTATAGAGAAAGGTATACTGTAACATGTATAAAATACATGTAGACACGTTGGTTATAGAGAAAGGTATACTGTAACATGTATAAAATACATTTAGACACGTTGGTTATAGAGAAAGTTATACTGTAACATGTATACAATAGATATAGACACATTGGTTATAGAGAAAGGTAAACTGTAACATGTATACAATATATGTAGACACATTGGTTATAGAGAAAGGGATCCTGTAACATGTATACAATATATGTAGACACATTGGTTATAGAGAAAGGTATACTGTAACATGTATACAATATATGTAGTCACATTGGTTATAGAGAAAGGTATACTGTAACATGTATATAATACATATAGACACATTGGTTATAGAGAAAGGTATACTGTAACATGTATACAATACATGTAGACACATTGGTTATAGAGAAAGATATACTGCAACATGTATACAAAATATGTAGACACATTGGTTATAGAGAACGGTAAACTGTAACATGTATATAATACATGTAGGCACATTGGTTATAGAGAAAGGTATACTGTAACATGTATACAATAAATGTAGACACATTGGTTATAGAGAAAGGTAAACTGTAACATGTATACAATATATGTAGACACATTCGTTATAGAGAAAGGTATACTGTAACATGTATATAATACATGTAGACACATTGGTTATAGAGAAAGGTATACTGTAAAATGTATAAAATATATGTAGACACATTGGTTATAGAGAAAGGTATACTGTAACATGTATATAATACATGTAGACACATTGGTTATATATAAAGGTATACTGTAACATGTATACAATATATGTAGACACGTTGGTTATAGATAAAGGTAAACTGTAACATGTATATAATACATGTAGACACATTGCTTATAGAGAAATGTATACTGTAACATGTATACAATACATGTAGACACATTCGTTATAGAGAAAGGTATACTGTAACATGTATACAATATATGTAGACACATTGGTTATAGAGAAAGGTAAACTGTAACATGTATACAATACATGTAGACACATTCGTTACAGAGAGAGGTATACTGTAGCATGTATATAATACATGTAAACACATTCGTTATATAGAAAGGTATACTGTAACATGTATACAATACATGTAGACACATTGGTTATAGAGAAAGGTAAACTGTAACATGTATACAATACATGTAGACACATTGGTTATAGAGAAAGGTATACTGTAACATGTATAAAATACATGTAGACACGTTGGTTATAGAGAAAGGTATACTGTAACATGTATATAATACATGTAGAAACATTGGTTATAGAGAAAGGTATACTGTAACATGTATACAATACATATAGAGACATTGGTTATAGAGAAAGGTAAACTGTAACATGTATACAATATATGTAGACACATTGGTTATAGAGAAAGGTAAACTGTAACATGTATACAATATATGTAGACACATTAGTTATAGAGAAAGGTATGCTGTAACATGTATACAATATATGTAGACACATTGGTTATAGAGAAAGGTATACTGTAACATGTATACAATATATGTAGACACATTGGTTATAGAGAAAGGTATACTGTAACATGTATATAATACATATAGACACATTGGTTATAGAGAAAGGTATACTGTAACATGTATACAATACATGTAGACACATTGGTTATAGAGGAAGGTATACTGTAACATGTATATAATACATGTAGACACATTGGTTATAGAGAAAGATATACTGCAACATGTATACAAAATATGTAGACACATTGGTTATAGAGAACGGTAAACTGTAACATGTATATAATACATGTAGGCACATTGGTTATAGAGAAAGGTATACTGTAACATGTATACAATAAATGTAGACACATTGGTTATAGAGAAAGTTAAACTGTAACATGTATACAATATATGTAGACACATTCGTTATAGATAAAGGTATACTGTAACATGTATATAATACATGTAGACACATTGGTTATAGAGAAAGGTATACTGTAAAATGTATACAATATATCTAGACACATTGGTTATAGAGAAAGGTATACTGTAACATGTATACAATATATGTAGACACATTGGTTATAGAGAAAGGTATACTGTAACATGTATACAATATATGTAGACAACTGGTTATAGAGAAAGGTATACTGTAACATGTATACAATATAGGTAGACACATTGGTTATAGAGAAAGGTATACTGTAACATGTATATAATACATGTAGACACATTGGTTATAAAGAAAGATATACTGTAACATGTATACAATATATGTAGACACATTGGTTATAGAGAAAGGTATACTGTAACATGTATATAATACATGTAGACACATTGGTTATATAGAAAGGTATACTGTAACATGTATACAATACATGTAGACACATTGGTTATAGAGAAAGGTATACTGTAACATGTATAAAATACATGTAGACACGTTGGTTATAGAGAAAGGTATACTGTAACATGTATAAAATACATGTAGACACGTTGGTTATAGAGAAAGGTATACTGTAACATGTATACAATACATATAGACACATTGGTTATAGAGAAATGTAAACTGTAACATGTATACAATATATGTAGACACATTGGTTATAGAGAAAGGTATGCTGTAACATGTATACAATATATGTAGACACATTGGTTATAGAGAAAGGTATACTGTAACATGTATACAATATATGTAGTCACATTGGTTATAGAGAAAGGTATACTGTAACATGTATATAATACATATAGACACATTGGTTATAGAGAAAGGTATACTGTAACATGTATACAATACATGTAGACACATTGGTTATAGAGAAATATATACTGCAACATGTATACAAAATATGTAGACACATTGGTTATAGAGAACGGTAAACTGTAACATGTATATAATACATGTAGACACATTGGTTATAGAGAAAGGTATACTGTAACATGTATACAATAAATGTAGACACATTGGTTATAGAGAAAGGTAAACTGTAACATGTATACAATATATGTAGACACATTCGTTATAGAGAAAGATATACTGTAACATGTATATAATACATGTAGACACATTGGTTATAGAGAAAGGTATACTGTAAAATGTATACAATATATGTAAACACATTGGTTATAGAGAAAGGTATACTGTAACATGTATATAATACATGTAGACACATTGGTTATATATAAAGGTATACTGTAACATGTATACAATATATCTAGACACGTTGGTTATAGATAAAGGTAAACTGTAACATGTATATAATACATGTAGACACATTGCTTATAGAGAAATGTATACTGTAACATGTATACAATACATGTAGACACATTCGTTATAGAGAAAGGTATACTGTAACATGTATACAATATATGTAGACACATTGGTTATAGAGAAAGGTAAACTGTAACATGTATATAATACATGTAGACACATTCGTTATAGAGAAAGGTAAACTGTAACATGTATATAATACATGTAGACACATTGGTTATATATAAAGGTATACTGTAACATGTATACAATATATCTAGACACGTTGGTTATAGATAAAGGTAAACTGTAACATGTATATAATACATGTAGACACATTGCTTATAGAGAAATGTATACTGTAACATGTATACAATACATGTAGACACATTGGTTATAGAGAAAGGTATACTGTAACATGTATACAATACATATAGACACATTGGTTATAGAGAAAGTTAAACTGTAACATGTATACAATATATGTAGACACATTCGTTATAGATAAAGGTATACTGTAACATGTATATAATACATGTAGACACATTGGTTATAGAGAAAGGTATACTGTAAAATGTATACAATATATCTAGACACATTGGTTATAGAGAAAGGTATACTGTAACATGTATACAATATATGTAGACACATTGGTTATAGAGAAAGGTATACTGTAACATGTATACAATATATGTAGACAACTGGTTATAGAGAAAGGTATACTGTAACATGTATACAATATAGGTAGACACATTGGTTATAGAGAAAGGTATACTGTAACATGTATATAATACATGTAGACACATTGGTTATAAAGAAAGATATACTGTAACATGTATACAATACATGTAGACACATTGGTTATAGAGAAAGGTAAACTGTAACATGTATACAATACAGGTAGACACATTCGTTATAGAGAAAGGTACATTGTAACATGTATATAATACATGTAGACACATTGGTTATATAGAAAGGTATACTGTAACATGTATACAATACATGTAGACACATTGGTTATAGAGAAAGTTATACTGTAACATGTATAAAATACATGTAGACACGTTGGTTATAGAGAAAGGTATACTGTAACATGTATACAATACATATAGACACATTGGTTATAGAGAAAGGTAAACTGTAACATGTATACAATATATGTAGACACATTGGTTATAGAGAAAGGTATACTGTAACATGTATATAATACATATAGACACATTGGTTATAGAGAAAGGTATACTGTAACATGTATACAATATATGTAGTCACATTGGTTATAGAGAAAGGTATACTGTAACATGTATATAATACATATAGACACATTGGTTATAGAGAAAGGTAAACTGTAACATGTATACAATATATGTAGTCACATTGGTTATAGAGAAAGGTATACTGTAACATGTATATAATACATATAGACACATTGGTTATAGAGAAAGGTATACTGTAACATGTATACAATACATGTAGACACATTGGTTATAGAGAAATATATACTGCAACATGTATACAAAATATGTAGACACATTGGTTATAGAGAACGGTAAACTGTAACATGTATATAATACATGTAGGCACATTGGTTATAGAGAAAGGTATACTGTAACATGTATACAATAAATGTAGACACATTGGTTATAGAGAAAGGTAAACTGTAACATGTATACAATATATGTAGACACATTCGTTATAGAGAAAGGTATACTGTAACATGTATATAATACATGTAGACACATTGGTTATAGAGAAAGGTATACTGTAAAATGTATACAATATATGTAAACACATTGGTTATAGAGAAAGGTATACTGTAACATGTATATAATACATGTAGACACATTGGTTATATATAAAGGTATACTGTAACATGTATACAATATATCTAGACACGTTGGTTATAGATAAAGGTAAACTGTAACATGTATATAATACATGTAGTCACATTGCTTATAGAGAAATGTATACTGTAACATGTATACAATACATGTAGACACATTCGTTATAGAGAAAGGTATACTGTAACATCTATACAATATATGTAGACACATTGGTTATAGAGAAAGGTAAACTGTAATATGTATATAATACATGTAGACACATTCGTTATAGAGAAAGGTATACTGTAACATGTATACAATACATGTAGACACATTCGTTACAGAGAAAGGTATACTGTAGCATGTATATAATACATGTAAACACATTGGTTATATAGAAAGGTATACTGTAACATGTATACAATACATGTAGACACATTGGTTATAGAGAAAGGTAAACTGTAACATGTATAAAATACATGTAGACACGTTGGTTATAGAGAAAGGTATACTGTAACATGTATATAATACATGTAGAAACATTGGTTATAGAGAAAGGTATACTGTAACATGTATACAATACATATAGACACATTGGTTATAGAGAAAGGTAAACTGTAACATGTATATAATACATATAGACACATTGGTTATAGAGAAAGGTATACTGTAACATGTATACAATACATGTAGACACATTGGTTATAGATAAAGGTAAACTGTAACATGTATATAATACATGTAGGCACATTGCTTATAGAGAAAGGTATACTGTAACATGTATACAATAAATGTAGACACATTGGTTATAGAGAAAGGTAAACTGTAACATGTATACAATATATGTAGACACATACGTTATAGAGAAAGGTATACTGTAACATGTATATAATACATGTAGACACATTGGTTATAGAGAAAGGTATACTGTAAAATGTATACAATATATGTAAACACATTGGTTATAGAGAAAGGTATACTGTAACATGTATATAATACATGTAGACACATTGGTTATATATAAAGGTATACTGTAACATGTATACAATACATGTAGACACATTGGTTATAGAGAAAGGTATACTGTAACATGTATAAAATACATGTAGACACGTTGGTTATAGAGAAAGGTATACTGTAACATGTATATAATACATGTAGAAACATTGGTTATAGAGAAAGGTATACTGTAACATGTATACAATACATATAGAGACATTGGTTATAGAGAAAGGTAAACTGTAACATGTATACAATATATGTAGACACATTGGTTATAGAGAAAGGTAAACTGTAACATGTATACAATAAATGTAGACACATTGGTTATAGAGAAAGGTATACTGTAACATGTATACAATATATGTAGACACATTGGTTATAGAGGAAGGTATACTGTAACATGTATATAATACATGTAGACACATTGGTTATAGAGAAAGATATACTGCAACATGTATACAAAATATGTAGACACATTGGTTATAGAGAACGGTAAACTGTAACATGTATATAATACATGTAGGCACATTGGTTATAGAGAAAGGTATACTGTAAAATGTATACAATATATGTAAACACATTCGTTACAGAGAAAGGTATACTGTAGCATGTATATAATACATGTAGACACATTGGTTATATAGAAAGGTATACTGTAACATGTATACAATACATGTAGACACATTGGTTATAGAGAAAGGTATACTGTAACATGTATAAAATACATGTAGACACGTTGGTTATAGAGAAAGGTATACTGTAACATGTATATAATACATGTAGAAACATTGGTTATAGAGAAAGGTATACTGTAACATGTATACAATACATATAGAGACATTGGTTATAGAGAAAGGTAAACTGTAACATGTATACAATATATGTAGACACATTGGTTATAGAGAAAGGTAAACTGTAACATGTATACAATAAATGTAGACACATTGGTTATAGAGAAAGGTATACTGTAACATGTATACAATATATGTAGACACATTGGTTATAGAGGAAGGTATACTGTAACATGTATATAATACATGTAGACACATTGGTTATAGAGAAAGATATACTGCAACATGTATACAAAATATGTAGACACATTGGTTATAGAGAACGGTAAACTGTAACATGTATATAATACATGTAGGCACATTGGTTATAGAGAAAGGTATACTGTAACATGTATACAATAAATGTAGACACATTGGTTATAGAGAAAGTTAAACTGTAACATGTATACAATATATGTAGACACATTCGTTATAGATAAAGGTATACTGTAACATGTATATAATACATGTAGACACATTGGTTATAGAGAAAGGTATACTGTAAAATGTATACAATATATCTAGACACATTGGTTATAGAGAAAGGTATACTGTAACATGTATACAATATATGTAGACACATTGGTTATAGAGAAAGGTATACTGTAACATGTATACAATATATGTAGACAACTGGTTATAGAGAAAGGTATACTGTAACATGTATACAATATAGGTAGACACAGTGGTTATAGAGAAAGGTATACTGTAACATGTATATAATACATGTAGACACATTGGTTATAGAGAAAGATATACTGTAACATGTATACAATATATGTAGACACATTGGTTATAGAGAAAGGTATACTGTAACATGTATATAATACATGTAGACACATTGGTTATATAGAAAGGTATACTGTAACATGTATACAATACATGTAGACACATTGGTTATAGAGAAAGGTATACTGTAACATGTATAAAATACATGTAGACACGTTGGTTATAGAGAAAGGTATACTGTAACATGTATAAAATACATGTAGACACGTTGGTTATAGAGAAAGGTATACTGTAACATGTATACAATACATATAGACACATTGGTTATAGAGAAAGGTAAACTGTAACATGTATACAATATATGTAGACACATTGGTTATAGAGAAAGGTATGCTGTAACATGTATACAATATATGTAGACACATTGGTTATAGAGAAAGGTATACTGTAACATGTATACAATATATGTAGTCACATTGGTTATAGAGAAAGGTATACTGTAACATGTATATAATACATATAGACACATTGGTTATAGAGAAAGGTATACTGTAACATGTATACAATACATGTAGACACATTGGTTATAGAGAAATATATACTGCAACATGTATACAAAATATGTAGACACATTGGTTATAGAGAACGGTAAACTGTAACATGTATATAATACATGTAGGCACATTGGTTATAGAGAAAGGTATACTGTAACATGTATACAATAAATGTAGACACATTCGTTATAGAGAAAGGTATACTGTAACATGTATATAATACATATAGACACATTGGTTATAGAGAAAGGTAAACTGTAACATGTATACAATATATGTAGACACATTCGTTATAGAGAAAGGTATACTGTAACATGTATATAATACATGTAGACACATTGGTTATAGAGAAAGGTATACTGTAAAATGTATACAATATATGTAAACACATTGGTTATAGAGAAAGGTATACTGTAACATGTATATAATACATGTAGACACATTGGTTATATATAAAGGTATACTGTAACATGTATACAATATATCTAGACACGTTGGTTATAGATAAAGGTAAACTGTAACATGTATATAATACATGTAGACACATTGCTTATAGAGAAATGTATACTGTAACATGTATACAATAAATGTAGACACATTCGTTATAGAGAAAGGTATACTGTAACATGTATACAATATATGTAGACACATTGGTTATAGAGAAAGGTAAACTGTAACATGTATATAATACATGTAGACACATTCGTTATAGAGAAAGGTATACTGTAACATGTATACAATACATGTAGACACATTCGTTACATTGAAAGGTATACTGTAGCATGTATATAATACATGTAAACACATTGGTTATATAGAAAGGTATACTGTAACATGTATACAATACATGTAGACACATTGGTTATAGAGAAAGGTAAACTGTAACATGTATAAAATACATGTAGACACGTTGGTTATAGAGAAAGGTATACTGTAACATGTATATAATACATGTAGAAACATTGGTTATAGAGAAAGGTATACTGTAACATGTATACAATACATATAGACACATTGGTTATAGAGAAAGGTAAACTGTAACATGTATACAATATATGTAGACACATTGGTTATAGAGAAAGGTAAACTGTAACATGTATACAATATATGTAGACACATTAGTTATAGAGAAAGGTATGCTGTAACATGTATACAATATATGTAGACACATTGGTTATAGAGAAAGGTATACTGTAACATGTATACAATACATGTAGACACATTGGTTATAGAGAAAGGTATACTGTAACATGTATAAAATACATGTAGACACGTTGGTTATAGAGAAAGGTATACTGTAACATGTATACAATACATATAGACACATTGGTTATAGAGAAAGGTAAACTGTAACATGTATACAATATATGTAGACACATTGGTTATAGAGAAAGGTATGCTGTAACATGTATACAATATATGTAGACACATTGGTTATAGAGAAAGGTATACTGTAACATGTATATAATACATATAGACACATTGGTTATAGAGAAAGGTATACTGTAACATGTATACAATACATGTAGACACATTGGTTATAGAGAAAGGTATACTGTAACATGTATATAATACATGTAGACACATTGGTTATAGAGAAAGATATACTGCAACATGTATACAAAATATGTAGACACATTGGTTATAGAGAACGGTAAACTGTAACATGTATATAATACATGTAGGCACATTGGTTATAGAGAAAGGTATACTGTAACATGTATACAATAAATGTAGACACATTGGTTATAGAGAAAGGTAAACTGTAACATGTATACAATATATGTAGACACATTCGTTATAGATAAAGGTATACTGTAACATGTATATAATACATGTAGACACATTGGTTATAGAGAAAGGTATACTGTAAAATGTATACAATATATGTAGACACATTGGTTATAAAGAAAGGTATACTGTAACATGTATATAATACATGTAGACACATTGGTTATATATAAAGGTATACTGTAACATGTATACAATATATGTAGACACGTTGGTTATAGATAAAGGTAAACTGTAACATGTATATAATACATGTAGACACATTGCTTATAGAGAAATGTATACTGTAACATGTATACAATACATGTAGACACATTCGTTATAGAGAAAGGTATACTGTAACATGTATACAATATATGTAGACACATTGGTTATAGAGAAAGGTAAACTGTAACATGTATATAATACATGTAGACACATTCGTTATAGAGAAAGGTATACTGTAACATGTATACAATACATGTAGACACATTCGTTACAGAGAAAGGTATACTGTAGCATGTATATAATACATGTAAACACATTGGTTATATAGAAAGGTATACTGTAACATTTATACAATACATGTAGACACATTGGTTATAGAGAAAGGTATACTGTAACATGTATAAAATACATGTAGACACGTTGGTTATAGAGAAAGGTATACTGTAACATGTATATAATACATGTAGAGACATTGGTTATAGAGAAAGGTATACTGTAACATGTATACAATACATATAGACACATTGGTTATAGAGAAAGGTATACTGTAACATGTATAAAATACATGTAGACACGTTGGTTATAGAGAAAGGTATACTGTAACATGTATATAATACATGTAGAGACATTGGTTATAGAGAAAGGTATACTGTAACATGTATACAATACATATAGACACATTGGTTATAGAGAAAGGTAAACTGTAACATGTATACAATATATGTAGACACATTGGTTATAGAGAAAGGTAAACTGTAACATGTATACAATATATGTACACACATTAGTTATAGAGAAAGGTATGCTGTAACATGTATACAATATATGTAGACACATTGGTTATAGAGAAAGGTATACTGTAACATGTATACAATATATGTAGACACATTGGTTATAGAGAAAGGTATACTGTAACATGTATAAAATACATGTAGACACGTTGGTTATAGAGAAAGGTATGCTGTAACATCTATACAATATATGTAGACACATTGGTTATAGAGAAAGGTATACTGTAACATGTATACAATATATGTAGTCACATTGGTTATAGAGAAAGGTATACTGTAACATGTATATAATACATATAGACACATTGGTTATAGAGAAAGGTATACTGTAACATGTATACAATACATGTAGACACATTGGTTATAGAGAAAGATATACTGCAACATGTATACAAAATATGTAGACACATTGGTTATAGAGAACGGTAAACTGTAACATGTATATAATACATGTAGGCACATTGGTTATAGAGAAAGGTATACTGTAACATGTATACAATAAATGTAGACACATTGGTTATAGAGAAAGGTATACTGTAAAATGTATACAATATATGTAGACACATTGGTTATATAGAAAGGTATACTGTAACATGTATACAAAATCTGTAGGCACATTGGTTATAGAGAAAGGTATGCTGTAACATCTATACAATATATGTAGACACATTGGTTATAGAGAAAGGTATACTGTAACATGTATACAATATATGTAGACACATTGGTTATATAGAAAGGTATACTGTAACATGTATACAATACATGTAGACACATTGGTTATAGAGAAAGGTATACTGTAACATGTATATAATACATATAGACACATTGGTTATAGAGAAAGGTAAACTGTAACATGTATACAATACAGGTAGACACATTCGTTATAGAGAAAGGTATACTGTAACATGTATACAATACTTGTAGACACATTCGTTATAGAGAAAGGTATACTGTAACATGTATATAATACATGTAGACACATTGGTTATAGAGAAAGGTATGCTGTAACATGTATACAATATATGTAGACACATTGGTTATAGAGAAAGGTATACTGTAACATGTATACAATATATGTAGTCACATTGGTTATATAGAAAGGTATACTGTAACATGTATACAATACATATAGACACATTGGTTATAGAGAAAGGTATACTGTAACATGTATACAATACATGTAGACACATTGGTTATAGAGAAAGATATACTGCAACATGTATACAAAATATGTAGACACATTGGTTATAGAGAACGGTAAACTGTAACATGTATATAATACATGTAGGCACATTGGATATAGAGAAAGGTATACTGTAACATGTATACAATAAATGTAGACACATTGGTTATAGAGAAAGGTAAATTGTAGCATGTATACAATATATGTAGACACATTCGTTATAGAGAAAGGTATACTGTAACATGTATATAATACATGTAGACACATTGGTTATAGAGAAAGGTATACTGTAAAATGTATACAATATATGTAGACACATTGGTTATAGAGAAAGGTATACTGTAACATGTATATAATACATGTAGACACATTGGTTATATATAAAGGTATACTGTAACATGTATACAATATATGTAGACACGTTGGTTATAGATAAAGGTAAACTGTAACATGTATATAATACATGTAGACACATTGCTTATAGAGAAATGTATACTGTAACATGTATACAATACATGTAGACACATTCGTTATAGAGAAAGGTATACTGTAACATGTATACAATATATTTAGACACATTGGTTATAGAGAAAGGTAAACTGTAACATGTATATAATACATGTAGACACATTCGTTATAGAGAAAGGTATACTGTAACATGTATACAATACATGTAGACACTTTCGTTACAGAGAAAGGTATACTGTAGCATGTATAATACATGTAAACACATTGGTTATATAGAAAGGTATACTGTAACATGTATACAATACATGTAGACACATTGGTTATAGAGAAAGGTATACTGTAACATGTATAAAATACATGTAGACACGTTGGTTATAGAGAAAGGTATACTGTAACATGTATATAATACATGTAGAAACATTGGTTATAGAGAAAGGTATACTGTAACATGTATACAATACATATAGACACATTGGTTATAGAGAAAGGTAAACTGTAACATGTATACAATATATGTAGACACATTGGTTATAGAGAAAGGTAAACTGTAACATGTATACAATATATGTAGACACATTAGTTATAGAGAAAGGTATGCTGTAACATGTATACAATATATGTAGACACATTGGTTATAGAGAAAGGTATACTGTAACATGTATACAATATATGTAGACACATTGGTTATAGAGAAAGGTATACTGTAACATGTATACAATACATATAGACACATTGGTTATAGAGAAAGGTAAACTGTAACATGTATACAATATATGTAGACACATTGGTTATAGAGAAAGGTAAACTGTAACATGTATATAATACATGTAGACACATTGGTTATAGAGAAAGATATACTGCAACATGTATACAAAATATGTAGACACATTGGTTATAGAGAACGGTAAACTGTAACATGTATATAATACATGTAGGCACATTGGTTATAGAGAAAGGTATACTGTAACATGTATACAATAAATGTAGACACATTGGTTATAGAGAAAGGTAAACTGTAACATGTATACAATATATGTAGACACATTGGTTATAGAGAAAGGTATACTGTAACATGTATATAATACATGTAGACATATAGGTTATAGAGAAAGGTATACTGTAACATGTATACAATATATGTAGACACATTCGTTATAGATAAAGGTATACTGTAAAATGTATACAATAAATGTAGACACATTGGTTATAGAGAAAGGTAAACTGTAACATGTATACAATATATGTAGACACATTGGTTATAGAGAAAGGTATACTGTAACATGTATACAATATATGTAGACACATTCGTTATAGATAAAGGTATACTGTAACATGTATATAATACATGTAGACACATTGGTTATAGAGAAAGGTATACTGTAAAATGTATACAATATATCTAGACACATTGGTTATAGAGAAAGGTATACTGTAACATGTATACAATATATGTAGACACATTGGTTATAGAGAAAGGTATACTGTAACATGTATACAATATATGTAGACAGCTGGTTATAGAGAAAGGTATACTGTAACATGTATACAATATATGTAGACACATTGGTTATAGAGAAAGGTATACTGTAACATGTATATAATACATGTAGACACATTGGTTATAGAGAAAGATATACTGTAACATGTATACAATATATGTAGACACATTGGTTATAGAGAAAGGTATACTGTAACATGTATACAATATATGTAGACACATTGGTTATAGAGAAAGGTATACTGTAACATGTATACAATACATGTAGACACATTGGTTATAGAGAAAGGTATACTGTAACATGTATATAATACATGTAGACACATTGGTTATAGAGAAAGGTAAACTGTAACATGTATACAATACAGGTAGACACATTCGTTATAGAGAAAGGTACGTTGTAACATGTATACAATATATGTAGACACATTGGTTATAGAGAAAGGTATACTGTAACATGTATATAATACATGTAGACACATTGGTTATAGAGAAAGGTATACTGTAACATGTATACAATACATGTAGACACATTGGTTATAGAGAAAGGTATACTGTAACATGTATATAATACATGTAGACACATTGGTTATAGAGAAAGGTATACTGTAACATGTATACAATATATGTAGACACGTTGGTTATAGATAAAGGTAAACTGTAACATGTATATAATACATGTAGGCACATTTGTTATAGAGAAAGGTATACTGTAACATGTATACAATACATGTAGACACATTCGTTATAGAGTAAGGTATACTGTAACATGTATACAATATATGTAGACACATTGGTTATAGAGAAAGGTAAACTGTAACATGTATATAATACATGTAGACACATTCGTTATAGAGAAAGGTATACTGTAACATGTATACAATACATGTAGACACATTCGTTATAGAGAAAGGTATACTGTAACATGTATATAATACATGTAGACACATTGGTTATATAGAAAGGTATACTGTAACATGTATACAATACATGTAGACACATTGGTTATAGAGAAAGGTATACTGTAACATGTATAAAATACATGTAGTCACGTTGGTTATAGAGAAAGGTATACTGTAACATGTATATAATACATGTATAAACATTGGTTATAGAGAAAGGTATACTGTAACATGTATACAATACATATAGACACATTGGTTATAGAGAAAGGTAAACTGTAACATGTATACAATATATGTAGACACATTGGTTATAGAGAAAGGTAAACTGTAACATGTATACAATATAAGTAGACACATTGGTTATAGAGAAAGGTATACTGTAACATGTATACAATATATGTAGTCACATTGGTTATAGAGATAGGTATACTGTAACATGTATATAATACATATAGACACATTGGTTATAGAGAAAGGTATACTGTAACATGTATACAATACATGTAGACACATTGGTTATAGAGAAAGATATACTGCAACATGTATACAAAATATGTAGACACATTGGTCATAGAGAACGGTAAACTGTAACATGTATATAATACATGTAGGCACATTGGTTATAGAGAAAGGTATACTGTAACATGTATACAATAAATGTAGACACATTGGTTATAGAGAAAGGTAAACTGTAACATGTATACAATATATGTAGACACATTCGTTATAGAGAAAGGTATACTGTAACATGTATATAATACATGTAGACACATTGATATAGAGAAAGGTATACTGTAAAATGTATACAATATATGTAGACACATTTGTTATAGAGAAAGGTATACTGTAACATGTATACAATATATGTAGACACATTGGTTATAGAGAAAGATATACTGCAACATGTATACAAAATATGTAGACACATTGGTTATAGAGAACGGTAAACCGTAACATGTATATAATACATGTAGGCACATTGGTTATAGAGAAAGGTATACTGTAACATGTATACAATAAATGTAGACACATTGGTTATAGAGAAAGGTAAACTGTAACATGTATACAATATAAGTAGACACATTCGTTATGGAGAAAGGTATACTGTAACATGTATACAATATATGTAGACACATTGGTTATAGAGAAAGGTATACTGTAACATGTATACAATATATGTAGACAACTGGTTATAGAGAAAGGTATACTGTAACATGTATACAATATATGTAGACACATTGGTTATAGAGAAAGGTATACTGTAACATGTATATAATATATGTAGACAACTGGTTATAGAGAAAGGTATACTGTAACATGTATATAATACATATAGACACATTGGTTATAGAGAAAGGTATACTGTAACATGTATACAATACATGTAGACACATTGGTTATAGAGAAATATATACTGCAACATGTATACAAAATATGTAGACACATTCGTTATAGAGAAAGGTATACTGTAACATGTATATAATACATGTAGACACATTGGTTATAGAGAAAGGTATACTGTAAAATGTATACAATATATGTAGACACATTGGTTATAAAGAAAGGTATACTGTAACATGTATATAATACATGTAGACACATTGGTTATATATAAAGGTATACTGTAACATGTATACAATATATGTAGACACGTTGGTTATAGATAAAGGTAAACTGTAACATGTATATAATACATGTAGACACATTGCTTATAGAGAAATGTATACTGTAACATGTATACAATACATGTAGACACATTCGTTATAGAGAAAGGTATACTGTAACATGTATACAATATATGTAGACACATTGGTTATAGAGAAAGGTAAACTGTAACATGTATATAATACATGTAGACACATTCGTTATAGAGAAAGGTATACTGTAACATGTATACAATACATGTAGACACATTCGTTACAGAGAAAGGTATACTGTAGCATGTATATAATACATGTAAACACATTGGTTATATAGAAAGGTATACTGTAACATGTATACAATACATGTAGACACATTGGTTATAGAGAAAGGTATACTGTAACATGTATAAAATACATGTAGACACGTTGGTTATAGAGAAAGGTATACTGTAACATGTATATAATACATGTAGAGACATTGGTTATAGAGAAAGGTATACTGTAACATGTATACAATACATATAGACACATTGGTTATAGAGAAAGGTAAACTGTAACATGTATACAATATATGTAGACACATTGGTTATAGAGAAAGGTAAACTGTAACATGTATACAATATATGTACACACATTAGTTATAGAGAAAGGTATGCTGTAACATGTATACAATATATGTAGACACATTGGTTATAGAGAAAGGTATACTGTAACATGTATACAATATATGTAGACACATTGGTTATAGAGAAAGGTATACTGTAACATGTATAAAATACATGTAGACACGTTGGTTATAGAGAAAGGTATGCTGTAACATCTATACAATATATGTAGACACATTGGTTATAGAGAAAGGTATACTGTAACATGTATACAATATATGTAGTCACATTGGTTATAGAGAAAGGTATACTGTAACATGTATATAATACATATAGACACATTGGTTATAGAGAAAGGTATACTGTAACATGTATACAATACATGTAGACACATTGGTTATAGAGAAAGATATACTGCAACATGTATACAAAATATGTAGACACATTGGTTATAGAGAACGGTAAACTGTAACATGTATATAATACATGTAGGCACATTGGTTATAGAGAAAGGTATACTGTAACATGTATACAATAAATGTAGACACATTGGTTATAGAGAAAGGTATACTGTAAAATGTATACAATATATGTAGACACATTGGTTATAGAGAAAGGTATACTGTAACATGTATACAATATATGTAGACACATTGGTTATATAGAAAGGTATACTGTAACATGTATACAATACATGTAGACACATTGGTTATAGAGAAATGTATACTGTAACATGTATATAATACATATAGACACATTGGTTATAGAGAAAGGTAAACTGTAACATGTATACAATACAGGTAGACACATTCGTTATAGAGAAAGGTATACTGTAACATGTATACAATACATGTAGACACATTGGTTATAGAGAAAGGTATACTGTAACATGTATAAAATACATATAGACACGTTGGTTATAGAGAAAGGTATACTGTAACATGTATACAATACATATAGACACATTGGTTATAGAGAAAGGTAAACTGTAACATGTATACAATATATGTAGACACATTGGTTATAGAGAAAGGTATGCTGTAACATGTATACAATATATGTAGACACATTGGTTATAGAGAAAGGTATACTGTAACATGTATACAATATATGTAGTCACATTGGTTATAGAGAAAGGTATACTGTAACATGTACATAATACATATAGACACATTGGTTATAGAGAAAGGTATACTGTAACATGTATACAATACATGTAGACACATTGGTTATAGAGAAAGATATACTGCAACATGTATACAAAATATGTAGACACATTGGTTATAGAGAACGGTAAACTGTAACATGTATATAATACATGTAGGCACATTGGTTATAGAGAAAGGTATACTGTAACATGTATACAATAAATGTAGACACATTGGTTATAGAGAAAGGTAAATTGTAGCATGTATACAATATATGTAGACACATTCGTTATAGAGAAAGGTATACTGTAACATGTATATAATACATGTAGACACATTGGTTATAGAGAAAGGTATACTGTAAAATGTATACAATATATGTAGACACATTGGTTATAGAGAAAGGTATACTGTAACATGTATATAATACATGTAGACACATTGGTTATATATAAAGGTATACTGTAACATGTATACAATATATGTAGACACGTTGGTTATAGATAAAGGTAAACTGTAACATGTATATAATACATGTAGACACATTGCTTATAGAGAAATGTATACTGTAACATGTATACAATACATGTAGACACATTCGTTATAGAGAAAGGTATACTGTAACATGTATACAATATATTTAGACACATTGGTTATAGAGAAAGGTAAACTGTAACATGTATATAATACATGTAGACACATTCGTTATAGAGAAAGGTATACTGTAACATGTATACAATACATGTAGACACTTTCGTTACAGAGAAAGGTATACTGTAGCATGTATAATACATGTAAACACATTGGTTATATAGAAAGGTATACTGTAACATGTATACAATACATGTAGACACATTGGTTATAGAGAAAGGTATACTGTAACATGTATAAAATACATGTAGACACGTTGGTTATAGAGAAAGGTATACTGTAACATGTATACAATACATATAGACACATTGGTTATAGAGAAAGGTAAACTGTAACATGTATACAATATATGTAGACACATTGGTTATAGAGAAAGGTAAACTGTAACATGTATACAATACATATAGACACATTGGTTATAGAGAAAGGTATACTGTAACATGTATACAATACATATAGACACATTGGTTATAGAGAAAGGTAAACTGTAACATGTATACAATATATGTAGACACATTGGTTATAGAGAAAGGTATACTGTAACATGTATACAATATATGTAGACACATTGGTTATAGAGAAAGGTATACTGTAACATGTATACAATACATATAGACACATTGGTTATAGAGAAAGGTATACTGTAACATGTATACAATACATATAGACACATTGGTTATAGAGAAAGGTAAACTGTAACATGTATACAATATATGTAGACACATTGGTTATAGAGAAAGGTAAACTGTAACATGTATACAATATATGTAGACACATTGGTTATAGAGAAAGGTAAACTGTAACATGTATACAATATATGTAGACACATTGGTTATAGAGAAAGGTATACTGTAACATGTATACAATATATGTAGACACATTGGTTATAGAGAAAGGTATACTGTAACATGTATACAATACATATAGACACATTGGTTATAGAGAAAGGTAAACTGTAACATGTATACAATATATGTAGACACATTGGTTATAGAGAAAGGTAAACTGTAACATGTATATAATACATGTAGACACATTGGTTATAGAGAAAGATATACTGCAACATGTATACAAAATATGTAGACACATTGGTTATAGAGAACGGTAAACTGTAACATGTATATAATACATGTAGGCACATTGGTTATAGAGAAAGGTATACTGTAACATGTATACAATAAATGTAGACACATTGGTTATAGAGAAAGGTAAACTGTAACATGTATACAATATATGTAGACACATTGGTTATAGAGAAAGGTATACTGTAACATGTATATAATACATGTAGACATATAGGTTATAGAGAAAGGTATACTGTAACATGTATACAATATATGTAGACACATTCGTTATAGATAAAGGTATACTGTAAAATGTATACAATAAATGTAGACACATTGGTTATAGAGAAAGGTAAACTGTAACATGTATACATTATATATGTAGACACATTGGTTATAGAGAAAGGTATACTGTAACATGTATACAATATATGTAGACACATTCGTTATAGATAAAGGTATACTGTAACATGTATATAATACATGTAGACACATTGGTTATAGAGAAAGGTATACTGTAAAATGTATACAATATATCTAGACACATTGGTTATAGAGAAAGGTATACTGTAACATGTATACAATATATGTAGACACATTGGTTATAGAGAAAGGTATACTGTAACATGTATACAATATATGTAGACAGCTGGTTATAGAGAAAGGTATACTGTAACATGTATACAATATATGTAGACACATTGGTTATAGAGAAAGGTATACTGTAACATGTATATAATACATGTAGACACATTGGTTATAGAGAAAGATATACTGTAACATGTATACAATATATGTAGACACATTGGTTATAGAGAAAGGTATACTGTAACATGTATACAATATATGTAGACACATTGGTTATAGAGAAAGGTATACTGTAACATGTATACAATACATGTAGACACATTGGTTATAGAGAAAGGTATACTGTAACATGTATATAATACATGTAGACACATTGGTTATAGAGAAAGGTAAACTGTAACATGTATACAATACAGGTAGACACATTCGTTATAGAGAAAGGTACATTGTAACATGTATACAATATATGTAGACACATTGGTTATAGAGAAAGGTATACTGTAACATGTATATAATACATGTAGACACATTGGTTATAGAGAAAGGTATACTGTAACATGTATACAATACATGTAGACACATTGGTTATAGAGAAAGGTAAACTGTAACATGTATATAATACATGTAGACACATTCGTTATAGAGAAAGGTATACTGTAACATGTATACAATACATGTAGACACTTTCGTTACAGAGAAAGGTATACTGTAGCATGTATAATACATGTAAACACATTGGTTATATAGAAAGGTATACTGTAACATGTATACAATACATGTAGACACATTGGTTATAGAGAAAGGTATACTGTAACATGTATAAAATACATGTAGACACGTTGGTTATAGAGAAAGGTATACTGTAACATGTATACAATACATATAGACACATTGGTTATAGAGAAAGGTAAACTGTAACATGTATACAATATATGTAGACACATTGGTTATAGAGAAAGGTAAACTGTAACATGTATACAATACATATAGACACATTGGTTATAGAGAAAGGTATACTGTAACATGTATACAATACATATAGACACATTGGTTATAGAGAAAGGTAAACTGTAACATGTATACAATATATGTAGACACATTGGTTATAGAGAAAGGTATACTGTAACATGTATACAATATATGTAGACACATTGGTTATAGAGAAAGGTATACTGTAACATGTATACAATACATATAGACACATTGGTTATAGAGAAAGGTATACTGTAACATGTATACAATACATATAGACACATTGGTTATAGAGAAAGGTAAACTGTAACATGTATACAATATATGTAGACACATTGGTTATAGAGAAAGGTAAACTGTAACATGTATACAATATATGTAGACACATTGGTTATAGAGAAAGGTAAACTGTAACATGTATACAATATATGTAGACACATTGGTTATAGAGAAAGGTATACTGTAACATGTATACAATATATGTAGACACATTGGTTATAGAGAAAGGTATACTGTAACATGTATACAATACATATAGACACATTGGTTATAGAGAAAGGTAAACTGTAACATGTATACAATATATGTAGACACATTGGTTATAGAGAAAGGTAAACTGTAACATGTATATAATACATGTAGACACATTGGTTATAGAGAAAGATATACTGCAACATGTATACAAAATATGTAGACACATTGGTTATAGAGAACGGTAAACTGTAACATGTATATAATACATGTAGGCACATTGGTTATAGAGAAAGGTATACTGTAACATGTATACAATAAATGTAGACACATTGGTTATAGAGAAAGGTAAACTGTAACATGTATACAATATATGTAGACACATTGGTTATAGAGAAAGGTATACTGTAACATGTATATAATACATGTAGACATATAGGTTATAGAGAAAGGTATACTGTAACATGTATACAATATATGTAGACACATTCGTTATAGATAAAGGTATACTGTAAAATGTATACAATAAATGTAGACACATTGGTTATAGAGAAAGGTAAACTGTAACATGTATACATTATATATGTAGACACATTGGTTATAGAGAAAGGTATACTGTAACATGTATACAATATATGTAGACACATTCGTTATAGATAAAGGTATACTGTAACATGTATATAATACATGTAGACACATTGGTTATAGAGAAAGGTATACTGTAAAATGTATACAATATATCTAGACACATTGGTTATAGAGAAAGGTATACTGTAACATGTATACAATATATGTAGACACATTGGTTATAGAGAAAGGTATACTGTAACATGTATACAATATATGTAGACAGCTGGTTATAGAGAAAGGTATACTGTAACATGTATACAATATATGTAGACACATTGGTTATAGAGAAAGGTATACTGTAACATGTATATAATACATGTAGACACATTGGTTATAGAGAATGATATACTGTAACATGTATACAATATATGTAGACACATTGGTTATAGAGAAAGGTATACTGTAACATGTATACAATATATGTAGACACATTGGTTATAGAGAAAGGTATACTGTAACATGTATACAATACATGTAGACACATTGGTTATAGAGAAAGGTATACTGTAACATGTATATAATACATGTAGACACATTGGTTATAGAGAAAGGTAAACTGTAACATGTATACAATACAGGTAGACACATTCGTTATAGAGAAAGGTACATTGTAACATGTATACAATATATGTAGACACATTGGTTATAGAGAAAGGTATACTGTAACATGTATATAATACATGTAGACACATTGGTTATAGAGAAAGGTATACTGTAACATGTATACAATACATGTAGACACATTGGTTATAGAGAAAGGTATACTGTAACATGTATATAATACATGTAGACACATTGGTTATAGAGAAAGGTATACTGTAACATGTATACAATATATGTAGACACGTTGGTTATAGATAAAGGTAAACTGTAACATGTATATAATACATGTAGGCACATTTGTTATAGAGAAAGGTATACTGTAACATGTATACAATACATGTAGACACATTCGTTATAGAGTAAGGTATACTGTAACATGTATACAATATATGTAGACACATTGGTTATAGAGAAAGGTAAACTGTAACATGTATATAATACATGTAGACACATTCGTTATAGAGAAAGGTATACTGTAACATGTATACAATACATGTAGACACATTCGTTATAGAGAAAGGTATACTGTAACATGTATACAATACATGTAGACACATTGGCTATAGAGAAAGGTATACTGTAACATGTATAAAATACATGTAGTCACGTTGGTTATAGAGAAAGGTATACTGTAACATGTATATAATACATGTAGAAACATTGGTTATAGAGAAAGGTATACTGTAACATGTATACAATACATATAGACACATTGGTTATAGAGAAAGGTAAACTGTAACATGTATACAATATATGTAGACACATTGGTTATAGAGAAAGGTAAACTGTAACATGTATACAATATAAGTAGACACATTGGTTATAGAGAAAGGTATACTGTAACATGTATACAATATATGTAGTCACATTGGTTATAGAGATAGGTATACTGTAACATGTATATAATACATATAGACACATTGGTTATAGAGAAAGGTATACTGTAACATGTATACAATACATGTAGACACATTGGTTATAGAGAAAGATATACTGCAACATGTATACAAAATATGTAGACACATTGGTCATAGAGAACGGTAAACTGTAACATGTATATAATACATGTAGGCACATTGGTTATAGAGAAAGGTATACTGTAACATGTATACAATAAATGTAGACACATTGGTTATAGAGAAAGGTAAACTGTAACATGTATACAATATATGTAGACACATTCGTTATAGAGAAAGGTATACTGTAACATGTATATAATACATGTAGACACATTGATATAGAGAAAGGTATACTGTAAAATGTATACAATATATGTAGACACATTTGTTATAGAGAAAGGTATACTGTAACATGTATACAATATATGTAGACACATTGGTTATAGAGAAAGATATACTGCAACATGTATACAAAATATGTAGACACATTGGTTATAGAGAACGGTAAACCGTAACATGTATATAATACATGTAGGCACATTGGTTATAGAGAAAGGTATACTGTAACATGTATACAATAAATGTAGACACATTCGTTATAGAGAAAGGTAAACTGTAACATGTATACAATATAAGTAGACACATTCGTTATGGAGAAAGGTATACTGTAACATGTATACAATATATGTAGACACATTGGTTATAGAGAAAGGTATACTGTAACATGTATACAATATATGTAGACAACTGGTTATAGAGAAAGGTATACTGTAACATTTATACAATATATGTAGGCACATTGGTTATAGAGAAAGGTATACTGTAACATGTATATAATACATGTAGACACATTGGTTATAGAGAAAGATATACTGTAACATGTATACAATATATGTAGACACATTGGTTATAGAGAAAGGTATACTGTAACATGTATACAATCTATGTAGACACATTGGTTATATAGAAAGGTATACTGTAACATGTATACAATACATGTAGACACATTGGTTATAGAGAAAGGTATACTGTAACATGTATATATTACATGTAGACACATTGGTTATAGAGAAAGGTAAACTGTAACATGTATACAATACAGGTAGACACATTCGTTATAGAGAAAGTTACATTATAACATGTATACAATATATGTAGACACATTGGTTATAGAGAAAGGTATACTGTAACATGTATATAATACATGTAGACACATTGGTTATAGAGAAAGGTATACTGTAACATGTATACAATATATGTAGACACATTCGTTATAGATAAAGGTATACTGTAACATGTATATAATACATGTAGACACATTGGTTATAGAGAAAGGTATACTGTAAAATGTATACAATATATCTAGACACGTTGGTTATAGAGAAAGGTATACTGTAACATGTATACAATATATGTAGACACATTGGTTATAGAGAAAGGTATACTGTAACATGTATACAATATATGTAGACAACTGGTTATAGAGAAAGGTATACTTTAACATGTATACAATATATGTAGGCACATTGGTTATAGAGAAAGGTATACTGTAACATGTATATAATACATGTAGACACATTGGTTATAGAGAAAGATATACTGTAACATGTATACAATATATGTAGACACATTGGTTATAGAGAAAGGTATACTGTAACATGTATACAATCTATGTAGACACATTGGTTATATAGAAAGGTATACTGTAACATGTATACAATACATGTAGACACATTGGTTATAGAGAAAGGTATACTGTAACATGTATATATTACATGTAGACACATTGGTTATAGAGAAAGGTAAACTGTAACATGTATACAATACAGGTAGACACATTCGTTATAGAGAAAGTTACATTATAACATGTATACTATATATGTAGACACATTGGTTATAGAGAAAGGTATACTGTAACATGTATATAATACATGTAGACACATTGGTTATAGAGAAAGGTATACTGTAACATGTATACAATACATGTAGACACATTGGTTATAGAGAAAGGTATACTGTAACATGTATATAATACATGTAGACACATTGGTTATAGAGAAAGGTATACTGTAACATGTATACAATATATGTAGACACGTTGGTTATAGATAAAGGTAAACTGTAACATGTATATAATACATGTAGACACATTGGTTATAGAGAAAGGTATACTGTAACATGTATACAATACATGTAGACACATTCGTTATAGAGTAAGGTATACTGTAACATGTATACAATATATGTAGACACATTGGTTATAGAGAAAGGTAAACTGTAACATGTATATAATACATGTAGACACATTCGTTATAGGGAAAGGTATACTGTAACATGTATACAATACATGTAGACACATTCGTTATAGAGAAAGGTATACTGTAACATGTATATAATACATGTAGACACATTGGTTATATAGAAAGGTATACTGTAACATGTATACAATACATGTAGACACATTGGTTATAGAGAAAGGTATACTGTAACATGTATAAAATACATGTAGACACGTTGGTTATAGAGAAAGGTAAACTGTAACATGTATATAATACATGTAGAAACATTGGTTATAGAGAAAGGTATACTGTAACATGTATACAATACATATAGACACATTGGTTATAGAGAAAGGTAAACTGTAACATGTATACAATATATGTAGACACATTGGTTATAGAGAAAGGTATGCTGTAACATGTATACAATATATGTAGACACATTGGTTATAGAGAAAGGTATACTGTAACATGTATACAATATATGTAGTCACATTGGTTATAGAGAAAGGTATACTGTAACATGTATATAATACATATAGACACATTGGTTATAGAGAAAGGTATACTGTAACATGTATACAATACATGTAGACACATTGGTTATAGAGAAAGATATACTGCAACATGTATACAAAATATGTAGACACATTGGTTATAGAGAAAGGTAAACTGTAACATGTATACAATATATGTAGATACATTCGTTATAGAGAAAGGTATACTGTAACATGTATATAATACATGTAGACACATTGGTTATAGAGAAAGGTATACTGTAAAATGTATACAATATATGTAGACACATTGGCTATAGAGAAAGGTATACTGTAACATGTATACAATATATGTAGACACATTGGTTATAGAGAAAGGTATACTGTAACATGTATACAATATATGTAGACAACTGGTTATAGAGAAAGGTATACTGTAACATGTATACAATATATGTAGACACATTGGTTATAGAGAAAGGTATACTGTAACATGTATATAATACATGTAGACACATTGGTTATAGAGAAAGATATACTGTAACATGTATACAATATATGTAGACACATTGGTTATAGAGAAAGGTATACTGTAACATGTATACAATATATGTAGACACATTGGTTATAGAGAAAGGTATACTGTAACATGTATACAATATATGTAGACAACTGGTTATAGAGAAAGGTATACTGTAACATGTATACAATATATGTAGACAGATTGGTTATAGAGAAAGGTATACTGTAACATGTATACAATATAAGTAGACACATTGGTTATAGAGAAAGGTATACTGTAACATGTATACAATATATGTAGACACATTGGTTATAGAGAAAGTTAAACCGTAACATGTATACAATACATGTAGACACGTTGGTTATAGAAAAAGGTATACTGTAACATGTATACAATATATGTAGACACATTGGTTATAGAGAAAGGTATACTGTAACATGTATACAATATATGTAGACACATTGGTTATAGAGAAAGGTATACTGTAACATGTATACAATATATGTAGACACATTGGTTATAGAGAAAGGTATACTGTAACATGTATACAATACATGTAGACACATTGGTTATAGAGAAAGGTATACTGTAACATGTATACAATACATGTAGACACATTGGTTATAGAGAAAGGTATACTGTAACATGTATATAATACATGTAGACACATTGGTTATAGAGAAAGGTATATTGTAACATGTATACAATACATGTAGACACATTGGTTATAGAGAAAGGTATACTGTAACATGTATATAATGAATGTAGACACATTGGTTATAGAGAAAGATATACTGCAACATGTATACAATACATGTAGACACATTGGTTATAGAGAAAGGTATACTGTAACATGTATATAATACATGTAGACACATTGGTTATAGAGAAAGATATACCGCAACATGTATACAAAATATGTAGACACATTGGTTATAGAGAACGGTAAACTGTAACATGTATATAATACATGTAGGCACATTGGTTATAGAGAAAGGTATACTGTAACATGTATACAATAAATGTAGACACATTGGTTATAGAGAAAGATATACTGTAACATGTATACAATATATGTAGACACATTGGTTATAGAGAAAGGTATACTGTAACATGTATACAATATATGTAGACACATTGGTTATAGAGAAAGGTATACTGTAACATGTATACAATATATGTAGACACATTCGTTATAGAGAAAGGTATACTGTAACATGTATATAATACATGTAGACACATTGGTTATAGAGAAAGGTATACTGTAACATGTATACAATATATGTAGACACATTGGTTATAGAGAAAGGTATACTGTAACATGTATATAATACATGTAAACAGATTGGTTATAGAGAAAGGTATACTGTAACATGTATACAATATATGTAGACAACTGGTTATAGAGAAAGGTATACTGTAACATGTATACAATATATGTAGACACATTGGTTATAGAGAAAGGTATACTGTAACATGTATACAATATATGTAGACAACTGGTTATAGAGAAAGGTATACTGTAACATGTATACAATATATGTAGACACATTGGTTATAGAGAAAGGTATACTGTAACATGTATATAATACATGTAGACACATTGGTTATAGAGAAAGATATACTGTAACATGTATACATTATATGTAGACACATTGGTTATAGAGAAAGGTATACTGTAACATGTATACAATATATGTAGACACATTGGTTATAGAGAAAGGTATACTGTAACATATATACAATACATGTAGGCACATTGGTTATAGAGAAAGGTATACTGTAACATGTATATAATACATGTAGACACATTGGTTATATAGAAAGGTATACTGTAACATGTATACAATACATGTAGACACAGTGGTTATAGAGAAAGGTATACTGTAACATGTATAAAATACATGTAGACACGTTGGTTATAGAGAAAGGTAAACTGTAACATGTATATAATACATGTAGAAACATTGGTTATAGAGAAAGGTATACTGTAACATGTATACAATACATATAGACACATTGGTTATAGAGAAAGGTAAACTGTAACATGTATACAATATATGTAGACACATTGGTTATAGAGAAAGGTAAACTGTAACATGTATACAATATATGTAGACACATTGGTTATAGAGAAAGGTATGCTGTAACATGTATACAATATATGTAGACACATTGGTTATAGAGAAAGGTATACTGTAACATGTATACAATATATGTAGTCACATTCGTTATAGAGAAAGGTATACTGTAACATGTATATAATACATATAGACACATTGGTTATAGAGAAAGGTATACTGTAACATGTATACAATACATGTAGACATATTGGTTATAGAGAAAGATATACTGCAACATGTATACAAAATATGTAGACACATTGGTTATAGAGAAAGGTAAACTGTAACATGTATACAATATATGTAGATACATTCGTTATAGAGAAAGGTATACTGTAACATGTATATAATACATGTAGACACATTGGTTATAGAGAAAGGTATACTGTAAAATGTATACAATATATGTAGACACATTGGTTATAGAGAAAGATATACTGTAACATGTATACATTATATGTAGACACATTGGTTATAGAGAAAGGTATACTGTAACATGTATACAATATATGTAGACAACTGGTTATAGAGAAAGGTATACTGTAACATGTATACAATATATGTAGACACATTGGTTATAGAGAAAGGTATACTGTAACATGTATACAATACATGTAGACACATTGGTTATAGAGAAAGGTATACTGTAACATGTATATAATACATGTAGACACATTGGTTATAGAGAAAGGTATATTGTAACATGTATACAATACATGTAGACACATTGGTTATAGAGAAAGGTATACTGTAACATGTATATAATGAATGTAGACACATTGGTTATAGAGAAAGATATACTGCAACATGTATACAATACATGTAGACACATTGGTTATAGAGAAAGGTATACTGTAACATGTATATAATACATGTAGACACATTGGTTATAGAGAAAGATATACCGCAACATGTATACAAAATATGTAGACACATTGGTTATAGAGAACGGTAAACTGTAACATGTATATAATACATGTAGGCACATTGGTTATAGAGAAAGGTATACTGTAACATGTATACAATAAATGTAGACACATTGGTTATAGAGAAAGGTAAACTGTAACATGTATACAATATATGTAGACACATTCGTTATAGAGAAAGGTATACTGTAACATGTATATAATACATGTAGACACATTGGTAATAGAGAAAGATATACTGTAACATGTATACAATATATGTAGACACATTGGTTATAGAGAAAGGTATACTGTAACATGTATACAATATATGTAGACACATTGGTTATAGAGAAAGGTATACTGTAACATGTATACAATATATGTAGACACATTCGTTATAGAGAAAGGTATACTGTAACATGTATATAATACATGTAGACACATTGGTTATAGAGAAAGGTATACTGTAACATGTATACAATATATGTAGACACATTGTTTATAGAGAAAGGTATACTGTAACATGTATATAATACATGTAAACAGATTGGTTATAGAGAAAGGTATACTGTAACATGTATATAATACATGTAGACACATTGGTTATATAGAAAGGTATACTGTAACATGTATACAATACATGTAGACACAGTGGTTATAGAGAAAGGTATACTGTAACATGTATAAAATACATGTAGACACGTTGGTTATAGAGAAAGGTAAACTGTAACATGTATATAATACATGTAGAAACATTGGTTATAGAGAAAGGTATACTGTAACATGTATACAATACATATAGACACATTGGTTATAGAGAAAGGTAAACTGTAACATGTATACAATATATGTAGACACATTGGTTATAGAGAAAGGTAAACTGTAACATGTATACAATATATGTAGACACATTAGTTATAGAGAAAGGTATGCTGTAACATGTATACAATATATGTAGACACATTGGTTATAGAGAAAGGTATACTGTAACATGTATACAATATATGTAGTCACATTGGTTATAGAGAAAGGTATACTGTAACATGTATATAATACATATAGACACATTGGTTATAGAGAAAGGTATACTGTAACATGTATACAATATATGTAGACAACTGGTTATAGAGAAAGGTATACTGTAACATGTATACAATATATGTAGACACATTGGTTATAGAGAAAGGTATACTGTAACATGTATACAATATATGTAGACAACTGGTTATAGAGAAAGGTATACTGTAACATGTATACAATATATGTAGACACATTGGTTATAGAGAAAGGTATACTGTAACATGTATATAATACATGTAGACACATTGGTTATAGAGAAAGATATACTGTAACATGTATACATTATATGTAGACACATTGGTTATAGAGAAAGGTATACTGTAACATGTATACAATATATGTAGACACATTGGTTATAGAGAAAGGTATACTGTAACATGTATACAATACATGTAGGCACATTGGTTATAGAGAAAGGTATACTGTAACATGTATATAATACATGTAGACACATTGGTTATATAGAAAGGTATACTGTAACATGTATACAATACATGTAGACACAGTGGTTATAGAGAAAGGTATACTGTAACATGTATAAAATACATGTAGACACGTTGGTTATAGAGAAAGGTAAACTGTAACATGTATATAATACATGTAGAAACATTGGTTATAGAGAAAGGTATACTGTAACATGTATACAATATATGTAGACACATTGGTTATAGAGAAAGGTATGCTGTAACATGTATACAATATATGTAGACACATTGGTTATAGAGAAAGGTAAACTGTAACATGTATACAATATATGTAGACACATTGGTTATAGAGAAAGGTATGCTGTAACATGTATACAATATATGTAGACACATTGGTTATAGAGAAAGGTATACTGTAACATGTATACAATATATGTAGTCACATTCGTTATAGAGAAAGGTATACTGTAACATGTATATAATACATATAGACACATTGGTTATAGAGAAAGGTATACTGTAACATGTATACAATACATGTAGACATATTGGTTATAGAGAAAGATATACTGCAACATGTATACAAAATATGTAGACACATTGGTTATAGAGAAAGGTAAACTGTAACATGTATACAATATATGTAGATACATTCGTTATAGAGAAAGGTATACTGTAACATGTATATAATACATGTAGACACATTGGTTATAGAGAAAGGTATACTGTAACATGTATACAATATATGTAGACACATTCGTTATAGAGAAAGGTATACTGTAACATGTATATAATACATGTAGACACATTGGTTATAGAGATAGGTATACTGTAACAGGTATATAATATATGTAGACACATTGGTTATAGAGAAAGGTATACTGTAACATGTATATAATACATGTAGACACATTGGTTATAGAGAAAGGTATACTGTAACATGTATACAATATATGTAGACAACTGGTTATAGAGAAAGGTATAATGTAACATGTATACAATACATGTAGACACATTGGTTATAGAGAAAGGTATACTCTAACATGTATATAATACATGTAGACACATTGGTTATAGAGAAAGGTATACTGTAACATGTATACAAAATATGTAGACACATTGGTTATAGAAAACGGTAAACTGTAACATGTATACAATATATGTAGACACATTGGTTATAGAGAAATTTAAACTGTAACATGTATAAAATACATGTAGACATATTGGTTATAGAGAAAGGTATACTGTAACATGTATATAATACATGTAGACACGTTGGTTATAGAGAAAAATATACTGTAACATGTATACACTATATGTAGACACATTGGTTATAGAGAAAGGTATACTGTAACATGTATATAATATATGTAGACACATTGGATATAGAGAAAGGTATACTGTAACATGTATATAATACATGTAGACACATTGGTTATAGAGAAAAATATACTGTAACATGTATACACTATATGTAGACACATTGGTTATAGAGAAAGGTATACTGTAACATGTATACAATACATGTAGACACATTGGTTATAGAGAAAGGTATACTGTAACATGTATACAATACATGTAGACACATTGGTTATAGATAAAGGTATACTGTAACATGTATACAATACGTGTAGACACATTGGTTATAGAGAAAGGTATACTGTAACATGTATAAAATACATGTAGACACATTGGTTATATAGAAAGGTAAACTGTAACATGTATACAATATATGTAGACACATTGGTTATAGCGAAAGGTATACTGTAACATGTATACAATATATGTAGACACATTGGTTATTGAGAAAGGTGTACTGTAACATGTATACAATACATATAGACACATTGGTTATAGAGAAAGGTAAACTGTAACATGTATACAATACGTGTAGACACATTGGTTATAGGGAAGGGTATACTGTAACATGTATACAATATATGTAGACACATTGGTTATAGAGAAAGGTAGACTGTAACATGTATACAATACGTGTAGACACATTGGTTATAGAAAAAGGTAAACTGTAACATGTATACAATATATGTAGACACGTTGGTTATAGCGAAAGGTATACTGTAACATGTATACAATATATGTAGACACATTGGTTATAGAGAAAGGTATACTGTAACATGTATACAATATATGTAGACACATTGGTTATTGAGAAAGGTGTACTGTAACACGTATACAATACATATAGACACATTGGTTATAGAGAGAGGTATACTGTAACATGTATACAGTACATGTAGACACATTGGTTATAGAGAAAGGTAAACTGTAACATGTATACAATATATATAGACACATTGGTTATAGAGAGAGGTATACTGTAACATGTATACAGTACATGTAGACACATTGGTTATAGAGAAATTTAAACTGTAACATGTATACAATATATGTAGACACATTGGTTATAGAGAAATTTAAACTGTAACATGTATAAAATACATGTAGACATATTGGTTATAGAGAAAGGTATACTGTAACATGTATATAATATATGTAGACACATTGGATATAGAGAAAGGTATACTGTAACATGTATATAATACATGTAGACACATTGGTTATAGAGAAAAATATACTGTAACATGTATACACTATATGTAGACACATTGGTTATAGAGAAAGGTAAACTGTAACATGTATACAATACATATAGACACATTGGTTATAGAGAAAGGTAAACTGTAACATGTATACAATATATGTAGACACATTGGTTATAGAGAAATGTATACTGTAACATGTATACAATACATGTAGACACATTGTTTATAGAGATAGGTAAACTGTAACATGTATACAATATATGTAGACACATTGGTTATAGAGAAAGGTAAACCGTAACATGTATACAATACATGTAGACACATTGGTTATAGAAAAAGGTAAACTGTAACATGTATATAATACATGTAGACACATTGGTTATAGAGAAAGGTATACTATAACATGTATACAATACATGTAGACACATTGGTTATAGAGAAAGGTAAACTGTAACATGTATACAATACAGGTAGACACATTAGTTATAGAGAAAGGTACATTGTAACATGTATACAATACATGTAGACACATTGGTTATAGAGAAAGGTATACTGTAACATGTATATAATACATGTAGACACATTGGTTATAGAGAAAGGTATACTGTAACATGTATACAATACAGGTAGACACGTTCGTTATAGAGAAAGGTACATTGTAACATGTATACAATATATGTAGACACATTGGTTATAGAGAAAGGTATACTGTAACATGTATACAATACATGTAGACACATTGGTTATAGAGAAAGGTATACTGTAACATGTATACAATAGATGTAGACACATTGGTTATAGAGAAAGGTATACTGTAACATGTATATAATACATGTAGACACATTGGTTATAGAGAAAGGTATACTGTAACATGTATACAATACATGTAGACACATTGGTTATAGAGAAAGGTATACTGTAACATGTATGTAATACATGTAGACACATTGGTTATAGAGAAAGGTAAACTGTAACATGCATACAATACATGTAGACACATTGGTTATAGATAAAGGTATACTGTAACATGTATACAATACGTGTAGACACATTGGTTATAGAGAAAGGTATACTGTAACATGTATAAAATACATGTAGACACATTGGTTATAAAGAAAGGTAAACTGTAACATGTATACAATATATGTAGACACATTGGTTATAGCGAAAGGTAAACTGTAACATGTATACAATATATGTAGACACATTGGTTATTGAGAAAGGGGTACTGTAACATGTATACAATACATATAGACACATTGGTTATAGAGAAAGGTAAACTGTAACATGTATACAATACGTGTAGACACATTGGTTATAGGGAAAGGTATACTGTAACATGTATACAATATATGTAGACACATTGGTTATAGAGAAAGGTAGACTGTAACATGTATACAATACGTGTAGACACATTGGTTATAGAAAAAGGTAAACTGTAACATCTATACAATATATGTAGACACGTTGGTTATAGCGAAAGGTATACTGTAACATGTATACAATATATGTAGACACATTGGTTATAGAGAAAGGTATACTGTAACATGTATACAATATATGTAGACACATTGGTTATTGAGAAAGGTGTACTGTAACACGTATACAATACATATAGACACATTGGTTATAGAGAGAGGTATACTGTAACATGTATATAATACATGTAGACACATTGGTTATAGAGAAAGGTATACTGTAACATGTATATAATACATGTAGACATATAGGTTATAGTGAAAGGTATACTGTAACATGTATACAATATATGTGGACACATTGGTTATAGAGAAAGGTAAACTGTAACATGTATACAATATATATAGACACATTGGTTATAGAGAAAGGTATACTGTAACATGTATACAATACATGTAGACACATTTGTTATAGAGAAAGGTATACTGTAACATGTATACAATACATGAAGACACATTGGTTATAGAGAAAGGTATACTGTAACATGTATACAGTACATGTAGACACATTGGTTATAGAGAAAGGTAAACTGTAACATGTATACACTATATGTAGACACATTGGTTATAGAGAAAGGTATACTGTAACATGTATACAGTACATGTAGACACATTGGTTATAGAGAAAGGTAAACTGTAACATGTATACAATATATGTAGACACATTGGTTATAGAGAAATGTATACTGTAACATGTATACAATACATGTAGACACATTGTTTATAGAGATAGGTAAACTGTAACATGTATACAATATATGTAGACACATTGGTTATAGAGAAAGGTAAACCGTAACATGTATACAATACATGTAGACACATTGGTTATAGAAAAAGGTAAACTGTAACTTGTATATAATACATGTAGACACATTGGTTATAGAGAAAGGTATACTATAACATGTATACAATACATGTAGACACATTGGTTATAGAGAAAGGTAAACTGTAACATGTATACAATACAGGTAGACACATTAGTTATAGAGAAAGGTACATTGTAACATGTATACAATACATGTAGACACATTGGTTATAGAGAAAGGTATACTGTAAGATGTATATAATACATGCAGACACATTGGTTATAGAGAAAGGTATACTGTAACATGTATACAATACAGGTAGACACGTTCGTTATAGAGAAAGGTACATTGTAACATGTATACAATATATGTAGACACATTGGTTATAGAGAAAGGTATACTGTAACATGTATACAATACATGTAGACACATTGGTTATAGAGAAAGGTATACTGTAACATGTATACAATAGATGTAGACACATTGGTTATAGAGAAAGGTATACTGTAACATGTATATAATACATGTAGACACATTGGTTATAGAGAAAGGTATACTGTAACATGTATACAATACATGTAGACACATTGGTTATAGAGAAAGGTATACTGTAACATGTATATAATACATGTAGACACATTGGTTATAGAGAAAGGTATACTGTAACATGTATACAATATATGTAGACACATTCGTTATAGAGAAAGGTAAACTGTAACATGTATACAATATATGTAGACAACTGGTTATAGAGAAAGGTATACTGTAACATGTATACAATATATGTAGATACATTGGTTATAGAGAAAGGTATACTGTAACATGTATATAATACATGTAGACACATTGGTTATAGAGAAAGGCATACTGTAACATGTATACAATACATGTAGACACATTGGTTATAGATAAAGGTATACTGTAACATGTATGTAATACATGTAGACACATTGGTTATAGAGAAAGGTAAACTGTAACATGCATACAATACATGTAGACACGTTGGTTATAGATAAAGGTATACTGTAACATGTATACAATACGTGTAGACACATTGGTTATAGAGAAAGGTATACTGTAACATGTATAAAATACATGTAGACACATTGGTTATATAGAAAGGTAAACTGTAACATGTATACAATATATATAGACACATTGGTTATAGAGAAAGGTAAACTGTAACATGTATACAATATATGTAGTCACATTGGTTATAGAAAAAGGTAAACTGTAACATGTATACAATACATATAGACACATTGGTTATAGAGAAAGGTAAACTGTAACATGTATACAATACGTGTAGACACATTGGTTATAGGGAAAGGTATACTGTAACATGTATACAATATATGTAGACACATTGGTTATAGAGAAAGGTAAACTGTAACATGTATACAATACGTGTAGACACATTGGTTATAGGGAAAGGTATACTGTAACATGTATACAATATATGTAGACACATTGGTTATAGAGAAAGGTAGACTGTAACATGTATACAATACGTGTAGACACATTGGTTATAGAAAAAGTTAAACTGTAACATGTATACAATATATGTAGACACGTTGGTTATAGCGAAAGGTATACTGTAACATGTATACAATATATGTAGACACATTGGTTATAGAGAAAGGTATACTGTAACATGTATACAATATATGTAGACACATTGGTTATTGAGAAAGGTGTACTGTAACATGTATATAATACATGTAGAAACATTGGTTATAGAGAAAGGTAAACTGTAACATGTATACAATACGTGTAGAAACATTGGTTATAGAGAAAGGTAAACTGTAACATGTATACAATATATGTAGACACATTGGTTATAGAGAAAGGTATACTGTAACATGTATATAATACATGTAGACATATAGGTTATAGTGAAAGGTATACTGTAACATGTATACAATATATGTAGACACATTGGTTATAGAGAAAGGTAAACTGTAACATGTATACAATATATATAGACACATTGGTTATAGAGAAAGGTATACTGTAACATGTATACAATATATGTAGACACATTGTTTATAGAGATAGGTAAACTGTAACATGTATACAATATATGTAGACACATTGGTTATAGAGAAAGGTAAACTGTAACATGTATACAATATATATAGACACATTGGTTATAGAGAAAGGTATACTGTAACATATATACAATACATGTAGACACATTTGTTATAGAGAAAGGTATACTGTAACATGTATAAAATACATGTAGACACATTGGTTATATAGAAAGGTAAACTGTAACATGTATACAATATATGTAGACACATTGGTTATAGCGAAAGGTATACTGTAACATGTATACAATATATGTAGACACATTGGTTATTGAGAAAGGTGTACTGTAACATGTATACAATACATATAGACACATTGGTTATAGAGAAAGGTAAACTGTAACATGTATACAATACGTGTAGGCACATTGGTTATAGGGAAGGGTATACTGTAACATGTATACAATATATGTAGACACATTGGTTATAGAGAAAGGTAGACTGTAACATGTATACAATATATGTAGACACATTGGTTATAGAGAAAGGTAAACTGTAACATGTATACAATACGTGTAGACACATTGGTTATAGAAAAAGGTAAACTGTAACATGTATACAATATATGTAGACACGTTGGTTATAGCGAAAGGTATACTGTAACATGTATACAATATATGTAGACACATTGGTTATAGAGAAAGGTATACTGTAACATGTATACAATATATGTAGACACATTGGTTATTGAGAAAGGTGTACTGTAACACGTATACAATACATATAGACACATTGGTTATAGAGAGAGGTATACTGTAACATGTATACAGTACATGTAGACACATTGGTTATAGAGAAAGGTAAACTGTAACATGTATACAATATATATAGACACATTGGTTATAGAGAGAGGTATACTGTAACATGTATACAGTACATGTAGACACATTGGTTATAGAGAAATTTAAACTGTAACATGTATACAATATATGTAGACACATTGGTTATAGAGAAATTTAAACTGTAACATGTATAAAATACATGTAGACATATTGGTTATAGAGAAAGGTATACTGTAACATGTATATAATATATGTAGACACATTGGATATAGAGAAAGGTATACTGTAACATGTATATAATACATGTAGACACATTGGTTATAGAGAAAAATATACTGTAACATGTATACACTATATGTAGACACATTGGTTATAGAGAAAGGTAAACTGTAACATGTATACAATACATATAGACACATTGGTTATAGAGAAAGGTAAACTGTAACATGTATACAATATATGTAGACACATTGGTTATAGAGAAATGTATACTGTAACATGTATACAATACATGTAGACACATTGTTTATAGAGATAGGTAAACTGTAACATGTATACAATATATGTAGACACATTGGTTATAGAGAAAGGTAAACCGTAACATGTATACAATACATGTAGACACATTGGTTATAGAAAAAGGTAAACTGTAACATGTATATAATACATGTAGACACATTGGTTATAGAGAAAGGTATACTATAACATGTATACAATACATGTAGACACATTGGTTATAGAGAAAGGTAAACTGTAACATGTATACAATACAGGTAGACACATTAGTTATAGAGAAAGGTACATTGTAACATGTATACAATACATGTAGACACATTGGTTATAGAGAAAGGTATACTGTAACATGTATATAATACATGTAGACACATTGGTTATAGAGAAAGGTATACTGTAACATGTATACAATACAGGTAGACACGTTCGTTATAGAGAAAGGTACATTGTAACATGTATACAATATATGTAGACACATTGGTTATAGAGAAAGGTATACTGTAACATGTATACAATACATGTAGACACATTGGTTATAGAGAAAGGTATACTGTAACATGTATACAATAGATGTAGACACATTGGTTATAGAGAAAGGTATACTGTAACATGTATATAATACATGTAGACACATTGGTTATAGAGAAAGGTATACTGTAACATGTATACAATACATGTAGACACATTGGTTATAGAGAAAGGTATACTGTAACATGTATGTAATACATGTAGACACATTGGTTATAGAGAAAGGTAAACTGTAACATGCATACAATACATGTAGACACATTGGTTATAGATAAAGGTATACTGTAACATGTATACAATACGTGTAGACACATTGGTTATAGAGAAAGGTATACTGTAACATGTATAAAATACATGTAGACACATTGGTTATAAAGAAAGGTAAACTGTAACATGTATACAATATATGTAGACACATTGGTTATAGCGAAAGGTAAACTGTAACATGTATACAATATATGTAGACACATTGGTTATTGAGAAAGGGGTACTGTAACATGTATACAATACATATAGACACATTGGTTATAGAGAAAGGTAAACTGTAACATGTATACAATACGTGTAGACACATTGGTTATAGGGAAAGGTATACTGTAACATGTATACAATATATGTAGACACATTGGTTATAGAGAAAGGTAGACTGTAACATGTATACAATACGTGTAGACACATTGGTTATAGAAAAAGGTAAACTGTAACATCTATACAATATATGTAGACACGTTGGTTATAGCGAAAGGTATACTGTAACATGTATACAATATATGTAGACACATTGGTTATAGAGAAAGGTATACTGTAACATGTATACAATATATGTAGACACATTGGTTATTGAGAAAGGTGTACTGTAACACGTATACAATACATATAGACACATTGGCTATAGAGAGAGGTATACTGTAACATGTATATAATACATGTAGACACATTGGTTATAGAGAAAGGTATACTGTAACATGTATATAATACATGTAGACATATAGGTTATAGTGAAAGGTATACTGTAACATGTATACAATATATGTGGACACATTGGTTATAGAGAAAGGTAAACTGTAACATGTATACAATATATATAGACACATTGGTTATAGAGAAAGGTATACTGTAACATGTATACAATACATGTAGACACATTTGTTATAGAGAAAGGTATACTGTAACATGTATACAATACATGAAGACACATTGGTTATAGAGAAAGGTATACTGTAACATGTATACAGTACATGTAGACACATTGGTTATAGAGAAAGGTAAACTGTAACATGTATACACTATATGTAGACACATTGGTTATAGAGAAAGGTATACTGTAACATGTATACAGTACATGTAGACACATTGGTTATAGAGAAAGGTAAACTGTAACATGTATACAATATATGTAGACACATTGGTTATAGAGAAATGTATACTGTAACATGTATACAATACATGTAGACACATTGTTTATAGAGATAGGTAAACTGTAACATGTATACAATATATGTAGACACATTGGTTATAGAGAAAGGTAAACCGTAACATGTATACAATACATGTAGACACATTGGTTATAGAAAAAGGTAAACTGTAACTTGTATATAATACATGTAGACACATTGGTTATAGAGAAAGGTATACTATAACATGTATACAATACATGTAGACACATTGGTTATAGAGAAAGGTAAACTGTAACATGTATACAATACAGGTAGACACATTAGTTATAGAGAAAGGTACATTGTAACATGTATACAATACATGTAGACACATTGGTTATAGAGAAAGGTATACTGTAAGATGTATATAATACATGCAGACACATTGGTTATAGAGAAAGGTATACTGTAACATGTATACAATACAGGTAGACACGTTCGTTATAGAGAAAGGTACATTGTAACATGTATACAATATATGTAGACACATTGGTTATAGAGAAAGGTATACTGTAACATGTATACAATACATGTAGACACATTGGTTATAGAGAAAGGTATACTGTAACATGTATACAATAGATGTAGACACATTGGTTATAGAGAAAGGTATACTGTAACATGTATATAATACATGTAGACACATTGGTTATAGAGAAAGGTATACTGTAACATGTATACAATACATGTAGACACATTGGTTATAGAGAAAGGTATACTGTAACATGTATATAATACATGTAGACACATTGGTTATAGAGAAAGGTATACTGTAACATGTATACAATATATGTAGACACATTCGTTATAGAGAAAGGTAAACTGTAACATGTATACAATATATGTAGAAACTGGTTATAGAGAAAGGTATACTGTAACATGTATACAATATATGTAGATACATTGGTTATAGAGAAAGGTATACTGTAACATGTATATAATACATGTAGACACATTGGTTATAGAGAAAGGCATACTGTAACATGTATACAATACATGTAGACACATTGGTTATAGATAAAGGTATACTGTAACATGTATGTAATACATGTAGACACATTGGTTATAGAGAAAGGTAAACTGTAACATGCATACAATACATGTAGACACGTTGGTTATAGATAAAGGTATACTGTAACATGTATACAATACGTGTAGACACATTGGTTATAGAGAAAGGTATACTGTAACATGTATAAAATACATGTAGACACATTGGTTATATAGAAAGGTAAACTGTAACATGTATACAATATATATAGACACATTGGTTATAGAGAAAGGTAAACTGTAACATGTATACAATATATGTAGTCACATTGGTTATAGAAAAAGGTAAACTGTAACATGTATACAATACATATAGACACATTGGTTATAGAGAAAGGTAAACTGTAACATGTATACAATACGTGTAGACACATTGGTTATAGGGAAAGGTATACTGTAACATGTATACAATATATGTAGACACATTGGTTATAGAGAAAGGTAGACTGTAACATGTATACAATACGTGTAGACACATTGGTTATAGAAAAAGTTAAACTGTAACATGTATACAATATATGTAGACACGTTGGTTATAGCGAAAGGTATACTGTAACATGTATACAATATATGTAGACACATTGGTTATAGAGAAAGGTATACTGTAACATGTATACAATATATGTAGACACATTGGTTATTGAGAAAGGTGTACTGTAACATGTATATAATACATGTAGAAACATTGGTTATAGAGAAAGGTAAACTGTAACATGTATACAATACGTGTAGAAACATTGGTTATAGAGAAAGGTAAACTGTAACATGTATACAATATATGTAGACACATTGGTTATAGAGAAAGGTATACTGTAACATGTATATAATACATGTAGACATATAGGTTATAGTGAAAGGTATACTGTAACATGTATACAATATATGTAGACACATTGGTTATAGAGAAAGGTAAACTGTAACATGTATACAATATATATAGACACATTGGTTATAGAGAAAGGTATACTGTAACATGTATACAATATATGTAGTCACATTGTTTATAGAGATAGGTAAACTGTAACATGTATACAATATATGTAGACACATTGGTTATAGAGAAAGGTAAACTGTAACATGTATACAATATATATAGACACATTGGTTATAGAGAAAGGTATACTGTAACATATATACAATACATGTAGACACATTTGTTATAGAGAAAGGTATACTGTAACATGTATACAATACATGTAGACACATTGGTTATAGAGAAAGGTATACTGTAACATGTATACAGTACATGTAGACACATTGGTTATAGAGAAAGGTAAACTGTAACATGTATACAATATATGTAGACACATTGGTTATAGAGAAATTTAAACTGTAACATGTATAAAATACATGTAGACATATTGGTTATAGAGAAAGGTATACTGTAACATGTATATAATATATGTAGACACATTGGATATAGAGAAAGGTATACTGTAACATGTATATAATACATGTAGACACATTGATTATAGAGATAGGTAAACTGTAACATGTATACAATATATGTAGACACATTGGTTATAGAGAAATGTATACTGTAACATGTATACAATACATGTAGACACATTGTTTATAGAGATAGGTAAACTGTAACATGTATACAATATATGTAGACACATTGGTTATAGAGAAAGGTAAACCGTAACATGTATACAATACATGTAGACACATTGGTTATAGAAAAAGGTAAACTGTAACATGTATATAATACATGTAGACACATTGGTTATAGAGAAAGGTATACTATAACATGTATACAATACATGTAGACACATTGGTTATAGAGAAAGGTAAACTGTAACATGTATACAATACAGGTAGACACATTAGTTATAGAGAAAGGTACATTGTAACATGTATACAATACATGTAGACACATTGGTTATAGAGAAAGGTATACTGTAACATGTATATAATACATGTAGACACATTGGTTATAGAGAAAGGTATACTATAACATGTATACAATACATGTAGACACATTGGTTATAGAGAAAGGTAAACTGTAACATGTATACAATACAGGTAGACACATTAGTTATAGAGAAAGGTACATTGTAACATGTATACAATACATGTAGACACATTGGTTATAGAGAAAGGTATACTGTAACATGTATACAATACAGGTAGACACATTCGTTATAGAGAAAGGTACATTGTAACATGTATACAATATATGTAGACACATTGGTTATAGAGAAAGGTATACTGTAACATGTATACAATACATGTAGACACATTGGTTATAGAGAAAGGTATACTGTAACATGTATACAATAGATGTAGACACATTGGTTATAGAGAAAGGTATACTGTAACATGTATATAATACATGTAGACACATTGGTTATAGAGAAAGGTATACTGTAACATGTATACAATACATGTAGACACATTGGTTATAGAGAAAGGTATACTGTAACATGTATATAATACATGTAGACACATTGGTTATAGAGAAAGGTATACTGTAACATGTATAGAATATATGTAGACACATTCGTTATAGAGAAAGGTAAACTGTAACATGTATACAATATATGTAGACAACTGGTTATAGAGAAAGGTATACTGTAACATGTATATAATACATGTAGACACATTGGTTATAGAGAAAGGTATACTGTAACATGTATACAATACATGTAGACACATTGGTTATAGAGAAAGATAAACTGTAACATGTATATAATACATGGAGACACATTGGTTATAGAGAAAGGTATACTGTAACATGTATACAATACATGTAGACACATTGGTTATAGAGAAAGGTATACTGTAACATGTATATAATACATGTAGACACATTGGTTATAGAGAAAGGTATACTGTAACATGTATATAATACATGTAGACACATTGGTTATAGAGAAAGGTATACTGTAACATGTATATAATACATGTAGACATATAGGTTATAGTGAAATGTATACTGTAACATGTAAACAGTATATGTAGACACATTGGTTATAGAGAAAGGTAAACTGTAACATGTATACAATATATGTAGACACATTGGTTATAGAGAAAGGTATACTGTAACATGTATACAATACATGTAGACACATTGTTTATAGAGATAGGTAAACTGTAACACGTATAAAATATATGTAGACACATTGGTTATAGAGAAAGGTAAACTGTAACATGTATACAATACATGTAGACACATTGGTTATAGAGAAAGGTAAACCGTAACATGTATACAATACATGTAGACACATTGGTTATAGAAAAAGGTAAACTGTAACATGTATATAATACATGTAGACACATTGGTTATAGAGAAAGGTATACTGTAACATGTATACAATACATGTAGACACATTGGTTATTGAGAAAGGTAAACTGTAACATGTATACAATACAGGTAGACACATTCGTTATAGAGAAAGGTAAACTGTAACATGTATACAATACAGGTAGACACATTAGTTATAGAGAAAGGTACATTGTAACATGTATACAATACATGTAGACACATTGGTTATAGAGAAAGGTATACTGTAAGATGTATATAATACATGTAGACACATTGGTTATAGAGAAAGGTATACTGTAACATGTATACAATACAGGTAGACACGTTCGTTATAGAGAAAGGTACATTGTAACATGTATACAATATATGTAGACACATTGGTTATAGAGAAAGGTATACTGTAACATGTATACAATACATGTAGACACATTGGTTATAGAGAAAGGTATACTGTAACATGTATACAATAGATGTAGACACATTGGTTATAGAGAAAGGTATACTGTAACATGTATATAATACATGTAGACACATTGGTTATAGAGAAAGGTATACTGTAACATGTATACAATACATGTAGACACATTGGTTATAGAGAAAGGTATACTGTAACATGTATATAATACATGTAGACACATTGGTTATAGAGAAAGGTATACTGTAACATGTATACAATATATGTAGACACATTCGTTATAGAGAAAGGTAAACTGTAACATGTATACAATATATGTAGACAACTGGTTATAGAGAAAGGTATACTGTAACATGTATACAATATATGTAGATACATTGGTTATAGAGAAAGGTATACTGTAACATGTATATAATACATGTAGACACATTGGTTATAGAGAAAGGCATACTGTAACATGTATACAATACATGTAGACACATTGGTTATAGATAAAGGTATACTGTAACATGTATGTAATACATGTAGACACATTGGTTATAGAGAAAGGTAAACTGTAACATGCATACAATACATGTAGACACGTTGGTTATAGATAAAGGTATACTGTAACATGTATACAATACGTGTAGACACATTGGTTATAGAGAAAGGTATACTGTAACATGTATAAAATACATGTAGACACATTGGTTATATAGAAAGGTAAACTGTAACATGTATACAATATATATAGACACATTGGTTATAGAGAAAGGTAAACTGTAACATGTATACAATATATGTAGTCACATTGGTTATAGAAAAAGGTAAACTGTAACATGTATACAATACATATAGACACATTGGTTATAGAGAAAGGTAAACTGTAACATGTATACAATACGTGTAGACACATTGGTTATAGGGAAAGGTATACTGTAACATGTATACAATATATGTAGACACATTGGTTATAGAGAAAGGTAGACTGTAACATGTATACAATACGTGTAGACACATTGGTTATAGAAAAAGTTAAACTGTAACATGTATACAATATATGTAGACACGTTGGTTATAGCGAAAGGTATACTGTAACATGTATACAATATATGTAGACACATTGGTTATAGAGAAAGGTATACTGTAACATGTATACAATATATGTAGACACATTGGTTATTGAGAAAGGTGTACTGTAACATGTATATAATACATGTAGAAACATTGGTTATAGAGAAAGGTAAACTGTAACATGTATACAATACGTGTAGAAACATTGGTTATAGAGAAAGGTAAACTGTAACATGTATACAATATATGTAGACACATTGGTTATAGAGAAAGGTATACTGTAACATGTATATAATACATGTAGACATATAGGTTATAGTGAAAGGTATACTGTAACATGTATACAATATATGTAGACACATTGGTTATAGAGAAAGGTAAACTGTAACATGTATACAATATATATAGACACATTGGTTATAGAGAAAGGTATACTGTAACATGTATACAATATATGTAGTCACATTGTTTATAGAGATAGGTAAACTGTAACATGTATACAATATATGTAGACACATTGGTTATAGAGAAAGGTAAACTGTAACATGTATACAATATATATAGACACATTGGTTATAGAGAAAGGTATACTGTAACATATATACAATACATGTAGACACATTTGTTATAGAGAAAGGTATACTGTAACATGTATACAATACATGTAGACACATTGGTTATAGAGAAAGGTATACTGTAACATGTATACAGTACATGTAGACACATTGGTTATAGAGAAAGGTAAACTGTAACATGTATACAATATATGTAGACACATTGGTTATAGAGAAATTTAAACTGTAACATGTATAAAATACATGTAGACATATTGGTTATAGAGAAAGGTATACTGTAACATGTATATAATATATGTAGACACATTGGATATAGAGAAAGGTATACTGTAACATGTATATAATACATGTAGACACATTGATTATAGAGATAGGTAAACTGTAACATGTATACAATATATGTAGACACATTGGTTATAGAGAAATGTATACTGTAACATGTATACAATACATGTAGACACATTGTTTATAGAGATAGGTAAACTGTAACATGTATACAATATATGTAGACACATTGGTTATAGAGAAAGGTAAACCGTAACATGTATACAATACATGTAGACACATTGGTTATAGAAAAAGGTAAACTGTAACATGTATATAATACATGTAGACACATTGGTTATAGAGAAAGGTATACTATAACATGTATACAATACATGTAGACACATTGGTTATAGAGAAAGGTAAACTGTAACATGTATACAATACAGGTAGACACATTAGTTATAGAGAAAGGTACATTGTAACATGTATACAATACATGTAGACACATTGGTTATAGAGAAAGGTATACTGTAACATGTATATAATACATGTAGACACATTGGTTATAGAGAAAGGTATACTATAACATGTATACAATACATGTAGACACATTGGTTATAGAGAAAGGTAAACTGTAACATGTATACAATACAGGTAGACACATTAGTTATAGAGAAAGGTACATTGTAACATGTATACAATACATGTAGACACATTGGTTATAGAGAAAGGTATACTGTAACATGTATACAATACAGGTAGACACATTCGTTATAGAGAAAGGTACATTGTAACATGTATACAATATATGTAGACACATTGGTTATAGAGAAAGGTATACTGTAACATGTATACAATACATGTAGACACATTGGTTATAGAGAAAGGTATACTGTAACATGTATACAATAGATGTAGACACATTGGTTATAGAGAAAGGTATACTGTAACATGTATATAATACATGTAGACACATTGGTTATAGAGAAAGGTATACTGTAACATGTATACAATACATGTAGACACATTGGTTATAGAGAAAGGTATACTGTAACATGTATATAATACATGTAGACACATTGGTTATAGAGAAAGGTATACTGTAACATGTATAGAATATATGTAGACACATTCGTTATAGAGAAAGGTAAACTGTAACATGTATACAATATATGTAGACAACTGGTTATAGAGAAAGGTATACTGTAACATGTATATAATACATGTAGACACATTGGTTATAGAGAAAGGTATACTGTAACATGTATACAATACATGTAGACACATTGGTTATAGAGAAAGATAAACTGTAACATGTATATAATACATGGAGACACATTGGTTATAGAGAAAGGTATACTGTAACATGTATACAATACATGTAGACACATTGGTTATAGAGAAAGGTATACTGTAACATGTATATAATACATGTAGACACATTGGTTATAGAGAAAGGTATACTGTAACATGTATATAATACATGTAGACACATTGGTTATAGAGAAAGGTATACTGTAACATGTATATAATACATGTAGACATATAGGTTATAGTGAAATGTATACTGTAACATGTAAACAGTATATGTAGACACATTGGTTATAGAGAAAGGTAAACTGTAACATGTATACAATATATGTAGACACATTGGTTATAGAGAAAGGTATACTGTAACATGTATACAATACATGTAGACACATTGTTTATAGAGATAGGTAAACTGTAACACGTATAAAATATATGTAGACACATTGGTTATAGAGAAAGGTAAACTGTAACATGTATACAATACATGTAGACACATTGGTTATAGAGAAAGGTAAACCGTAACATGTATACAATACATGTAGACACATTGGTTATAGAAAAAGGTAAACTGTAACATGTATATAATACATGTAGACACATTGGTTATAGAGAAAGGTATACTGTAACATGTATACAATACATGTAGACACATTGGTTATTGAGAAAGGTAAACTGTAACATGTATACAATACAGGTAGACACATTCGTTATAGAGAAAGGTAAACTGTAACATGTATACAATACAGGTAGACACATTAGTTATAGAGAAAGGTACATTGTAACATGTATACAATACATGTAGACACATTGGTTATAGAGAAAGGTATACTGTAAGATGTATATAATACATGTAGACACATTGGTTATAGAGAAAGGTATACTGTAACATGTATACAATACAGGTAGACACGTTCGTTATAGAGAAAGGTACATTGTAACATGTATACAATATATGTAGACACATTGGTTATAGAGAAAGGTATACTGTAACATGTATACAATACATGTAGACACATTGGTTATAGAGAAAGGTATACTGTAACATGTATACAATAGATGTAGACACATTGGTTATAGAGAAAGGTATACTGTAACATGTATATAATACATGTAGACACATTGGTTATAGAGAAAGGTATACTGTAACATGTATACAATACATGTAGACACATTGGTTATAGAGAAAGGTATACTGTAACATGTATATAATACATGTAGACACATTGGTTATAGAGAAAGGTATACTGTAACATGTATACAATATATGTAGACACATTCGTTATAGAGAAAGGTAAACTGTAACATGTATACAATATATGTAGACAACTGGTTATAGAGAAAGGTATACTGTAACATGTATACAATATATGTAGATACATTGGTTATAGAGAAAGGTATACTGTAACATGTATATAATACATGTAGACACATTGGTTATAGAGAAAGGCATACTGTAACATGTATACAATACATGTAGACACATTGGTTATAGAGAAAGGCATACTGTAACATGTATACAATACATGTAGACACATTGGTTATAGAGAAAGGTATACTGTAACATGTATAAAATACATGTAGACACATTGGTTATATAGAAAGGTAAACTGTAACATGTATACAATATATGTAGGCACATTGGTTATAGCGAAAGGTATACTGTAACATGTATACAATATATGTAGACACATTGGTTATTGAGAAAGGTGTACTGTAACATGTATACAATACATATAGACACATTGGTTATAGAGAAAGGTAAACTGTAACATGTATACAATACGTGTAGACACATTGGTTATAGAGAAAGGTATACTGTAACATGTATACAATATATGTAGACACGTTGGTTATAGCGAAAGGTATACTGTAACATGTATACAATATATGTAGACACATTGGTTATAGAGAAAGGTAAACTGTAACATGTATATAATACATGTAGACATATAGGTTATAGTGAAAGGTATACTGTAACATGTATATAATACATGTAGACATATAGGTTATAGTGAAAGGTATACTGTAACATGTATACAATATATGTAGACACATTGGTTATAGAGAAAGGTAAACTGTAACATGTATACAATATATATAGACACATTGGTTATAGAGAAAGGTATACTGTAACATATATACAATACATGTAGACACATTTGTTATAGAGAAAGCTATACTGTAACATGTATACAATACATGTAGACACATTGGTTATAGAGAAAGGTATACTGTAACATGTATACAATATATGTAGACACGTTGGTTATAGCGAAAGGTATACTGTAACATGTATACAATATATGTAGACACATTGGTTATAGAGAAAGGTAAACTGTAACATGTATATAATACATGTAGACATATAGGTTATAGTGAAAGGTATACTGTAACATGTATATAATACATGTAGACATATAGGTTATAGTGAAAGGTATACTGTAACATGTATACAATATATGTAGACACATTGGTTATAGAGAAAGGTAAACTGTAACATGTATACAATATATATAGACACATTGGTTATAGAGAAAGGTATACTGTAACATATATACAATACATGTAGACACATTTGTTATAGAGAAAGCTATACTGTAACATGTATACAATACATGTAGACACATTGGTTATAGAGAAAGGTATACTGTAACATGTATACAGTACATGTAGACACATTGGTTATAGAGAAAGGTAAACTGTAACATGTATACAATATATGTAGACACATTGGTTATAGAGAAATTTAAACTGTAACATGTATAAAATACATGTAGACATATTGGTTATAGAGAAAGGTATACTGTAACATGTATATAATATATGTAGACACATTGGATATAGAGAAAGGTATACTGTAACATGTATATAATACATGTAGACACATTGGTTATAGAGATAGGTAAACTGTAACATGTATACAATATATGTAGACACATTGGTTATAGAGAAATGTATACTGTAACATGTATACAATACATGTAGACACATTGTTTATAGAGATAGGTAAACTGTAACATGTATACAATATATGTAGACACATTGGTTATAGAGAAAGGTAAACCGTAACATGTATACAATACATGTAGACACATTGGTTATAGAAAAAGGTAAACTGTAACATGTATATAATACATGTAGACACATTGGTTATAGAGAAAGGTATACTATAACATGTATACAATACATGTAGACACATTGGTTATAGAGAAAGGTAAACTGTAACATGTATACAATACAGGTAGACACATTAGTTATAGAGAAAGGTACATTGTAACATGTATACAATACATGTAGACACATTGGTTATAGAGAAAGGTATACTGTAACATGTATATAATACATGTAGACACATTGGTTATAGAGAAAGGTATACTGTAACATGTATACAATACAGGTAGACACATTCGTTATAGAGAAAGGTACATTGTAACATGTATACAATATATGTAGACACATTGGTTATAGAGAAAGGTATACTGTAACATGTATACAATACATGTAGACACATTGGTTATAGAGAAAGGTATACTGTAACATGTATACAATAGATGTAGACACATTGGTTATAGAGAAAGGTATACTGTAACATGTATATAATACATGTAGACACATTGGTTATAGAGAAAGGTATACTGTAACATGTATACAATACATGTAGACACATTGGTTATAGAGAAAGGTATACTGTAACATGTATATAATACATGTAGACACATTGGTTATAGAGAAAGGTATACTGTAACATGTATAGAATATATGTAGACACATTCGTTATAGAGAAAGGTAAACTGTAACATGTATACAATATATGTAGACAACTGGTTATAGAGAAAGGTATACTGTAACATGTATACAATATATGTAGATACATTGGTTATAGAGAAAGGTATACTGTAACATGTATATAATACATGGAGACACATTGGTTATAGAGAAAGGTATACTGTAACATGTATACAATACATGTAGACACATTGGTTATAGAGAAAGATAAACTGTAACATGTATATAATACATGGAGACACATTGGTTATAGAGAAAGGTATACTGTAACATGTATACAATACATGTAGACACATTGGTTATAGAGAAAGGTATACTGTAACATGTATATAATACATGTAGACACATTGGTTATAGAGAAAGGTATACTGTAACATGTATATAATACATGTAGACACATTGGTTATAGAGAAAGGTATACTGTAACATGTATATAATACATGTAGACATATAGGTTATAGTGAAATGTATACTGTAACATGTATACAGTATATGTAGACACATTGGTTATAGAGAAAGGTAAACTGTAACATGTATACAATATATGTAGACACATTGGTTATAGAGAAAGGTATACTGTAACATGTATACAATACATGTAGACACATTGTTTATAGAGATAGGTAAACTGTAACACGTATAAAATATATGTAGACACATTGGTTATAGAGAAAGGTAAACTGTAACATGTATACAATACATGTAGACACATTGGTTATAGAGAAAGGTAAACCGTAACATGTATACAATACATGTAGACACATTGGTTATAGAAAAAGGTAAACTGTAACATGTATATAATACATGTAGACACATTGGTTATAGAGAAAGGTATACTGTAACATGTATACAATACATGTAGATACATTGGTTATTGAGAAAGGTAAACTGTAACATGTATACAATACAGGTAGACACATTCGTTATAGAGAAAGGTACATTGTAACATGTATACAATACATGTAGACACATTGGTTATAAAGAAAGGTATACTGTAGCATGTATATAATACATGTAGACACATTGGTTATAGAGAAAGGTATACTGTAACATGTATACAATACAGGTAGACACATTCGTTATAGAGAAAGGTACATTGTAACATGTATACAATATATGTAGACACATTGGTTATAGAGAAAGTTATACTGTAACATGTATACAATACATGTAGACACATTGGTTATAGAGAAAGGTATACTGTAACATGTATATAATACATGTAGACACATTGGTTATAGAGAAAGGTATACTGTAACATGTATACAATACATGTAGACACATTGGTTATAGAGAAAGGTAAACTGTAACATGTATATAATACAGGTAGACACATTAGTTATAGAGAAAGGTACATTGTAACATGTATACAATTCATGTAGACACATTGGTTATAGAGAAAGGTATACTGTAACATGTATATAATACATGTAGACACATTGGTTATAGAGAAAGGTATACTGTAACATGTATACAATACAGGTAGACACATTCGTTATAGAGAAAGGTACATTGTAACATGTATACAATATATGTAGACACATTGGTTATAGAGAAAGGTATACTGTAACATGTATACAATACATGTAGACACATTGGTTATAGAGAAAGGTATACTGTAACATGTATACAATAGATGTAGACACATTGGTTATAGAGAAAGGTATACTGTAACATGTATATAATACATGTAGACACATTGGTTATAGAGAAAGGTATACTGTAACATGTAGACAATACATGTAGACACATTGGTTATAGAGAAAGGTATACTGTAACATGTATATGATACATGTAGACACAGTGGTTATAGAGAAAGGTATACTGTAACATGTATACAATATATGTAGACACATTCGTTATGGAGAAAGGTAAACTGTAACATGTATACAATATATGTAGACAACTGGTTATAGAGAAAGGTATACTGTAACATGTATACAATATATGTAGACACATTGGTTATAGAGAGAGGTATACTGTAACATGTATATAATACATGTAGACACATTGGTTATAGAGAAAGGTATACTGTAACATGTATATAATACATGTAGACACATTGGTTATAGAGAAAGGTATACTGTAACATGTATATAATACATGTAGACATATAGGTTATAGTGAAAGGTATACTGTAACATGTATACAATATATGTAGACACATTGGTTATAGAGATAGGTAAACTGTAACATGTATACAATATATGTAGACACATTGGTTATAGAGAAAGGTATACTGTAACATGTATACAATACATGTAGACACATTGGTTATAGAGAAAGGTATACTGTAATATGTATATAATACATGTAGACACATTGGTTATAAAGAAAGGTATACTGTAACATGTATACAATATATGTAGACACATTCGTTATAGAGAAAGGTAAACTGTAACATGTATACAATATATGTAGACAACTGGTTATAGAGAAAGGTATACTGTAACATGTATACAATATATGTAGACACATTGGTTATAGAGAAAGGTAAACTGTAACATGTATATAATACATGTAGACACATTGGTTATATAGAAAGGTAAACTGTAACATGTATACACTATGTGTAGACACATTGGTTATAGCGAAAGGTATACTGTAACATGTATACAATATATGTAGACACATTGGTTATTGAGAAAGGTGTACTGTAACATGTATACGATACATATAGACACATTGGTTATAGAGAAAGGTAAACTGTAACATGTATACAATACGTGTAGACACATTTGTTATAGAGAAAGGTATACTGTAACATGTATACAATACATGTAGACACATTGTTTATAGAGATAGGTAAACTGTAACACGTATAAAATATATGTAGACACATTGGTTATAGAGAAAGGTAAACTGTAACATGTATACAATACATGTAGACACATTGGTTATAGAGAAAGGTATACTGTAACATGTATATAATACATGTAGACACATTGGTTATAGAGAAAGGTATACTGTAACATGTATACAATATATGTAGACACATTCGTTATAGAGAAAGGTAAACTGTAACATGTATACAATATATGTAGACAACTGGTTATAGAGAAAGGTATACTGTAACATGTATCACAGTCCCAGTGTGTTTCTATAAAGAGACAGTGTGTAACATGTATCACAGTCCCAGTGTGTTTCTATATAGAGACAGTGTGTAACATGTATTACAATCCCAGTGTATTTCTATATAGAGACAGTGTGTAACATGTATCACAGTCCCAGTGTGTTTCTATATAGAGACAGTGTGTAACATGTATCAAAGTCCCAGTGTGTTTCTATAAAGAGACAGTGTGTAACATGTATCACAGTCCCAGTGTGTTTCTATATAGAGACAGTGTGTAATATGTATCACAGTCCCAGTGTGTTTCTATATAGAGATAGTGTGTAACATGTATCACCGTCCCAGTGTGTTTCTATATAGTGACAGTGTGTAACATGTGTCACAGTCCCAGTGTGTTTCTATATAGAGACAGTGTGTAACATGTATCACAGTCCCAGTGTGTTTCTATATAGAGACAGTGTGTAACATGTATTACAGTCCCAGTGTGTTTCTATATAGAGACAGTGTGTAATATGTGTCACAGTCACAGTGTGTTTCTATAATGAGACAGTGTGTAACATGTGTCACAGTCCCAGTGTGTTTCTATATCGAGACAGTGTGTAACATGTATTACAGTCCCAGTGTGTTTCTATATAGAGACAGTGTGTAACATGTATCACAGTCCCAGTTTGTTTCTATATAGAGACAGTGTGTAGCATGTATCACAGTCCCAGTGTGTTTCTATAAAGAGACAGTGTGTAACATGTATCACAGTCCCAGTGTGTTTCTATATAGAGACAGTGTGTAGCATGTATCACAGTCCCAGTGTGTTTTATAAAGAGACAGTTTGTAACATGTGTCACAGTCGCAGTGTGTTTCTATATAGAGACAGTGTGTAACATGTATTACAGTCCCAGAGTGTTTCTATATAGAGACAGTGTGTAACATGTATTACAGTCCTAGTGTGTTTCTATATAGAGACAGTTTGTAACATGTGTCACAGTCGCAGTGTGTTTCTATATAGAGACAGTGTGTAACATGTATTACAGTCCCAGAGTGTTTCTATATAGAGACAGTGTGTAACATGTATTACAGTCCTAGTGTGTTTCTATATAGAGACAGTTTGTAACATGTATCACAGTCCCAGTGTGTTTCTATATAGAGACAGTGTGTAGCATGTATCACACTCCCAGTGTTTTTCTATAAAGAAACAGTGTGTAACATGTATCACAGTCCCAGTGTGTTTCTATATAGAGACAGTGTGTAGCATGTATCACAGTCCCAGTGTGTTTTATAAAGAGACGGTTTGTAACATGTGTCACAGTCGCAGTGTGTTTCTATATAGAGACAGTGTGTAACATGTATTACAGTCCCAGAGTGTTTCTATATAGAGACAGTGTGTAACATGTACTACAGTCCTAGTGTGTTTCTATATAGAGACAGTTTGTAACATGTATCACAGTCCCAGTGTGTTTCTATATAGAGACAGTGTGTAGCATGTATCACACTCCCAGTGTTTTTCTATAAAGAAACAGTGTGTAACATGTATCACAGTCCCAGTGTGTTTCTATATAGAGACAGTGTGTAACATGTATCACAGTCCCAGTGTGTTTCTATAAAGAGAGTGTGTAACATGTATCACAATCCCAGTGTGTTTCTATATAGAGGCAGTGTGTAGCATGTATCACAGTCCCAGTGTGTTTCTATATACAGACAGTGTGTAACATGTATTACAGTCCCAGTGTGTTTCTATAAAGAGAGTGTGTAACATGTATCACAGTCCCAGTGTGTTTCTATAAAGAAACAGTGTGTAACATGTATCACAGTCCCAGTGTGTTTCTATATAGAGACAGTGTGTAGCATGTATCACAGTCCCAGTGTGTTTCTATATAGAGACAGTGTGTAACATGTATCAAAGTCCCAGTGTGTTTCTATAAAGAGACAGTGTGTAACATGTATCAGAGTCCCAGTGTGTTTCTATAAAGTGACAGTCTGTAACATGTATTACAGTCCCAGTGTGTTTCTATATAGAGACAGTGTGTAACATGTATCACAGTCCCAGTGTGTTTCTATATAGAGACAGTGTTTAACATGTATTACAGTCCCAGTGTGTTTCTATATAGAGACAGTGTGTAACATGTATCACAGTCCCAGTGTGTTTCTATATAGAGACAGTGTGTAACATGTATTACAGTCCCAGTGTGTTTCTATATAGAGACAGTGTGTAACATGTATCACAGTCCCAGTGTGTTTCTATATAGTGACAGTGTGTAACATGTGTCACAGTCCCAGTGTGTTTCTATATAGAGACAGTGTGTAACATGTATCACAGTCCCAGTGTGTTTCTATATAGAGACAGTGTGTAACATGTATTACGGTCCCAGTGTGTTTCTATATAGAGACAGTGTGTAACATGTGTCACAGTCCCAGTGTGTTTCTATATAGAGACAGTGTGTAACATGTATCACAGCCCCAGTGTGTTTCTATATAGAGACAGTGTGTAACATGTATTACAGTCCCAGTGTGTTTCTATATAGACATAGTGTGTAACATGTATCAAAGTCCCAGTGTGTTTCTATATAGAGACAGTGTGTAACATGTATTACAGTCCCAGTGTGCTTTTATATAGCGACAGTGTATAACATGTATTACAGTCCCAGTGTGTTTCTATATAGAGACAGTGTGTAACATGTATCAATGTCCCATTGTGTTTCTATATAGAGACAGTGTGTAACATGTATCACAGTCCCATTTTTTTTTCTATAAAGAGACAGTGTGTAACATGTATTGCAGTTCCAGTCTTTTTCTATAAAGAGACATTGTGTAACATGTACTACAGTCCCAGTGTTTTCTTATAAAGAGACAGTGTGTAACATGTGTCACAGTCGTAGTGTGTTTCTATATAGAGACAGTGTGTAACATGTATCACAGTCCCAGTGTGTTTCTATAAAGAGACAGTGTGTAACATGTGTCACCGTCCCAGTGTGCTTCTATATAGAGACAGTGTGTAACATGTATTACGGTCCCAGTGTGTTTCTATATAGAGACAGTGTGTAACATGTATTACAGTCCCAGTGTGTTTCTATATAGAGACAGTGTTTAACATGTATTACAGTCCCAGTGTGTTTTATAAAGAGACAGTTTGTAACATGTGTCACAGTCCCAGTGTGTTTCTATATAGAGACTGTGTGTAACATGTATTACAGTCCCAGTGTGTTTCTATATAGAGACAGTGTGTAACATGTATCACAGTCCCAGTGTGTTTCTATATAGAGACAGTGTGTAGCATGTATCACACTCCCAGTGTTTTTCTATGAAGAAACAGTGTGTAAAATGTATCACAGTCCCAGTGTGTTTCTATATAGAGACAGTGTGTAATATGTATCACAGTCCCAGTGTGTTTCTATATAGAGACAGTGTGTAACATGTATCACAGTCCCAGTGTGTTTCTATAAAGAGACAATGTGTAACATGTATCACAGTTCCAGTGTGTTTCTATATAGAGACAGTGTGTAGCATGTATCACAGTCCCAGTGTGTTTCTATATAGAGACAGTGTGTAACATGTATCACAGTCCCAGTGTGTTTCTATATAGAGACAGTGTGTAACATGTATTACAGTCCCAGTGTGTTTCTATATAGAGACAGTGTGTAACATGTATCACAGTCCCAGTGTGTTTCTATATAGTGACAGTGTGTAACATGTGTCACAGTCCCAGTGTGTTTCTATATAGAGACAGTGTGTAACATGTATCACAGTCCCAGTGTGTTTCTATATAGAGACAGTGTGTAACATGTATTACGGTCCCAGTGTGTTTCTATATAGAGACAGTGTGTAACATGTGTCACAGTCCCAGTGTGTTTCTATATAGAGACAGTGTGTAACATGTATCACAGCCCCAGTGTGTTTCTATATAGAGACAGTGTGTAACATGTATTACAGTCCCAGTGTGTTTCTATATAGACATAGTGTGTAACATGTATCAAAGTCCCAGTGTGTTTCTATATAGAGACAGTGTGTAACATGTATTACAGTCCCAGTGTGCTTTTATATAGCGACAGTGTATAACATGTATTACAGTCCCAGTGTGTTTCTATATAGAGACAGTGTGTAACATGTATCAATGTCCCATTGTGTTTCTATATAGAGACAGTGTGTAACATGTATCACAGTCCCATTTTTTTTTCTATAAAGAGACAGTGTGTAACATGTATTGCAGTTCCAGTCTTTTTCTATAAAGAGACATTGTGTAACATGTACTACAGTCCCAGTGTTTTCTTATAAAGAGACAGTGTGTAACATGTGTCACAGTCGTAGTGTGTTTCTATATAGAGACAGTGTGTAACATGTATCACAGTCCCAGTGTGTTTCTATAAAGAGACAGTGTGTAACATGTGTCACCGTCCCAGTGTGCTTCTATATAGAGACAGTGTGTAACATGTATTACGGTCCCAGTGTGTTTCTATATAGAGACAGTGTGTAACATGTATTACAGTCCCAGTGTGTTTCTATATAGAGACAGTGTTTAACATGTATTACAGTCCCAGTGTGTTTTATAAAGAGACAGTTTGTAACATGTGTCACAGTCCCAGTGTGTTTCTATATAGAGACTGTGTGTAACATGTATTACAGTCCCAGTGTGTTTCTATATAGAGACAGTGTGTAACATGTATCACAGTCCCAGTGTGTTTCTATATAGAGACAGTGTGTAGCATGTATCACACTCCCAGTGTTTTTCTATGAAGAAACAGTGTGTAAAATGTATCACAGTCCCAGTGTGTTTCTATATAGAGACAGTGTGTAATATGTATCACAGTCCCAGTGTGTTTCTATATAGAGACAGTGTGTAACATGTATCACAGTCCCAGTGTGTTTCTATAAAGAGACAATGTGTAACATGTATCACAGTTCCAGTGTGTTTCTATATAGAGACAGTGTGTAGCATGTATCACAGTCCCAGTGTGTTTCTATATAGAGACAGTGTGTAACATGTATCACAGTCCCAGTGTGTTTCTATAAAGAGGCAGTGTGTAACATGTATCACAGTCCCAGTGTGTTTCTATATAGAGACAGTGTGTAACATGTATCACAGTCCCAGTGTGTTTCTATATAGAGAGAGTGTGTAAAATGTATTACAGTCCCAGTGTGTTTCTATGAAGAGACAGTGTGTAACATGTATTACAGTCCCAGTGTATTTCTATATAGTGACAGAGTGTAACATGTATCACAGTCCCAGTGTGTTTCTATATAGAGACAGTGTGTAACATGTATCAAAGTCCCATTGTGTTTCTATATAGAGACAGTGTGTAACATGTATCAATGTCCCAGTGTGTTTCTATATAGAGACAGTGTGTAACATGTATTGCAGTTCCAGGGTGTTTCTATAAAGAGACATTGTGTAACATGTATCACAGTCCCAGTGTGTTTCTATATAGAGACAGTGTGTAACATGTATCACAGTCCCAGTGTGTTTCTATATAGAGACAGTGTGTAACATGTATCACAGTCCCAGTGTGTTTCTATATAGTGACAGTGTGTAACATGTATCACAGTCCCAGTGTGTTTCTATATAGAGACAGTGTGTAACATGTATCAAAGTCCCAGTGTGTTTCTATATAGAGACAGTGTGTAACATGTATTACAGTCCCAGTGTGTTTCTATATAGAGACAGTGTGTAATATGTATTACAGTCCCAGTGTGTTTCTATATAGAGACAGTGTGTAACATGTATCAAAGTCCCATTGTGATTCTATATAGAGACAGAGTGTAACATGTATCACAGTCCCAGTGTGTTTCTATATAGAGACAGTGTGTAACATGTACTACAGTCCCAGTGTGTTCCTATAAAGAGACAGTGTGTAACATGTATCACAGTCCCAGTGTGTTTCTATAAAGAGACATTGTGTAACATGTACTACAGTCCCAGTGTGTTCCTATAAAGAGACAGTGTGTAACATGTATCACAGTCCCAGTGTGTTTCTATAAAGAGACAGTGTGTAACATGTATTACATTCCCAGTGTGTTTCTATATAGAGACAGTGTGTAACATGTATCACAGTCCCAGTGTGTTTCTATATAGAGACAGTGTGTAACATGTATCACAGTCCCAGTGTGTTTCTATATAGAGACAGTGTGTAGCATGTATCACAGTCCCAGTGTGTTTATATAAAGAAACAGTGTGTAACATGTATCACAGTCCCAGTGTGTTTCTATATAGAGACAGTGTGTAGCATGTATCACAGTCCCAGTGTGTTTATATAAAGAAACAGTGTGTAACATGTATCAAAGTCCCAGTGTGTTTCTATATAGAGACAGTGTGTAACATGTATTACAGTCCCAGTGTGTTTCTATATAGAGACAGTGTGTAACATGTATCAATGTCCCAGTGTGTTTCTATATAGAGACAGTGTGTAACATGTATTGCAGTTCCAGTGTGTTTCTATAAAGAGACATTGTGTAACATGTATCACAGTCCCAGTGTGTTTCTATATACAGACAGTGTGTAACATGTATCACAATCCCAGTGTGTTTCTATATAGTGACAGTGTGTAACATGTGTCACAGTCCCAGTGTGTTTCTATAAAGAGACAGTGTGTAACATGTATCACAGTCCCAGTGTGTTTCTATATAGAGACAGTGTGTAACATGCATCACAGTCCCAGTGTGTTTCTATATAGAGACAGTGTGTAACATGTATCAAAGTCCCATTGTGATTCTATATAGAGACAGTGTGTAACATGTATCACAGTCCCAGTGTGTTTCTATAAAGAGACATTGTGTAACATGTACTACAGTCCCAGTGTGTTCCTATAAAGAGACAGTGTGTAACATGTATCACAGTCCCAGTGTGTTTCTATATAGAGACAGTGTGTAACATGTATCACAGTCCCAGTGTGTTTCTATAAAGAGACAGTGTGTAACATGTATTACATTCCCAGTGTGTTTCTATATAGAGACAGTGTGTAACATGTATCACAGTCCCAGTGTGTTTCTATATAGAGACAGTGTGTAACATGTATCACAGTCCCAGTGTGTTTCTATATAGAGACAGTGTGTAGCATGTATCACAGTCCCAGTGTGTTTATATAAAGAAACAGTGTGTAACATGTATCACAGTCCCAGTGTGTTTCTATATAGAGACAGTGTGTAACATGTATCACAGTCCCAGTGTGTTTCTATATAGAGACAGTGTGTAGCATGTATCACAGTCCCAGTGTGTTTCTATAAAGAAACAGTGTGTAACATGTATAACAGTCCCAGTGTGTTTCTATATAGAGACAGTGTGTAACATGTATCACAGTCCCAGTGTGTTTCTATAAAGAGAGTGTGTAACATGTATCACAGTCCCAGTGTGTTTCTATATAGAGACAGTGTGTAGCATGTATCACAGTCCCAGTGTGTTTCTATATACAGACAGTGTGTAACATGTGTCACAGTCCCAGTGTGTTTCTATATAGAGACAGTGTGTAACATGTATCAAAGTCCCAGTGTGTTTCTATAAAGAGACAGTGTGTAACATGTATCACAGTCCCAGTGTGTTTCTATAAAGAGACAGTGTGTAACATGTATTACAGTCCCAGTGTGTTTCTATATAGAGACAGTGTGTAACATGTATCACAGTCCCAGTGTGTTTCTATATAGAGACAGTGTTTAACATGTATTACAGTCCCAGTGTGTTTCTATATAGAGACAGTGTGTAACATGTATCACAGTCCCAGTGTGTTTCTATCTATATAGAGACAGTGTGTAACATGTATTACAGTCCCAGTGTGTTTCTATAAAGGGACAGTGTGTAACATGTACTACAGTCCCAGTGTGTTTCTATAAAGAGACAGTGTGTAACATGTACTACAGTCCCAGTGTGTTTCTATATAGAGACAGTGTGTAACATGTGTCACAATCCCAGTGTGTTTCTATATAGAGACAGTGTGTAACATGTATCACAGTCCCAGTGTGTTTCTATATAGAGACAGTGTGTAACATGTATCAAAGTCCCAGTGTGTTTCTATATAGAGACAGTGTGTAACATATATTACAGTCCCAGTGTGTTTCTATATAGAGACAGTGTGTAACATGTATTACAGTCCCAGTGTGTTTCTATATAGAGACAGTGTGTAACATGTATCAAAGTCCCATTGTGTATCTATATAGAGACAGTGTGTAACATGTATCACAGTCCCAGTGTTTCTATAAAGAGACATTGTGTAACATGTACTACAGTCTCAGTGTGTTCCTATAAAGAGACAGTGTGTAACATGTGTCACAGTCCCAGTGTGTTTCTATATAGAGACAGTGTGTAACATGTATCACAGTCCCAGTGTGTTTCTATAAAGAGACAGTGTGCAACATGTGTCACAGTCGCAGTGTGTTTCTATATAGAGACAGTGTGTAACATGTATTACAGTCCCAGCATGTTTCTATATATAGACAGTGTGTAACATGTATTACAGTCCCAGTGTGTTTCTATATAGAGACAGTGTGTAACATGTATCACAGTCCCAGTGTGTTTCTATATAGAGACAGTGTGTAGCATGTATCACAGTCCCAGTGTTTTTCTATAAAGAGACATTGTGTAACATGTATCACAGTCCCAGTGTGTTTCTATATAGAGACAGTGTGTAGCATGTATCACAGTCCCAGTGTGTTTTATAAAGAGACAGTGTGTAACATGTGTCACAGTCCCAGTGTGTTTCTATATAGAGACAGTGTGTAACATGTATTACAGTCCCAGTGTGTTTCTATATAGAGACAGTGTGTAACGTGTATCACAGTCCCAGTGTGTTTCTATATAGAGACAGTGTGTAACATGTGTCACAGTCCCAGTGTGTTTCTATATAGAGACAGTGTGTAACATGTATCAAAGTCCCAGTGTGTTTCTATAAAGAGACAGTGTGTAACATGTATCACAGTCCCAGTGTGTTTCTATAAAGAGACAGTTTGTAACATGTATTACAGTCCCAGTGTGTTTCTATATAGAGAGAGTGTGTAACATCTATCACAGTCCCAGTGTGTTTTTATATAGAGACAGTGTATAGCATGTATCACAGTCCCAGTGTGTTTCTATATAGAGACAGTGTGTAACATGTGTCACAGTCCCAGTGTGTTTCTATATAGAGACAGTGTGTAACATGTATCAAAGTCCCAGTGTGTTTCTATAAAGAAATAGTGTGTAAGATGTATCACAGTCCCATTGTGTTTCTATATAGAGACAGTGTGTAACATGTATCACAGTCCCAGTGTGTTTCTATAAAGAGACAGTGTGTAACATGTATTACAGTCCCAGTGTGTTTCTATATAGAGACAGTGTGTAACATGTATCACAGTCCCAGTGTCTTTCTATATAGAGACAGTGTGTAACATGTGTCACAGTCCCAGTGTGTTTCTATATAGAGACAGTGTGTAACATGTATTACAGTCCCAGTGTTTCTCTATATAGAGACAGTGTGTAACATGTATCACAGTCCCAGTGTGTTTCTATATAGAGAGAGTGTGTAACATGTATTACAGTCCCAGTGTGTTTCTATAAAGAGACAGTGTGTAACATGTATCACAGTCCCAGTGTGTTTCTATATAGAGACAGTGTGTAACATGTATCACAGTCCCAGTGTGTTTCTATATAGTGACAGTGTGTAACATGTGTCACAGTCCCAGTGTGTTTCTATATAGAGACAGTGTGTAACATGTATCACAGTCCCAGTGTGTTTCTATAAAGAGACAGTGTGTAACATGTATCACAGTCCCAGTGTGTTTCTATATAGTGACAGTGTGTAACATGTATCAAAGTCCCAGTGTGTTTCTATATAGAGACAGTGTGTAACATGTATCACAGTCCCAGTGTGTTTCTATATAGAGACAGTGTGTAACATGTATCAAAGTCCCAGTGTGTTTCTATATAGAGACAGTGTGTAACATGTATTACAGCCCCAGTGTGTTTCTATATAGAGACAGTGTGTAACATGTATCAAAGTCCCAGTGTGTTTCTATATAGAGACAGTGTGTAACATTTGTCACAGTCGCAGTGTGTTTCTATAAATAGACAGTGTGTAACATGTGTCACAGTCCCAGTGTGTTTCTATAAATAGACAGTGTGTAAAATCTATCACAGTCCCAGTGTGTTTCTATAAAGAGACAGTGTGTAACATGTATCACAGTCCCAATGTGTTTCTATAAAGAGACAGTGTGTAACATGTATCAAAGTCCCAGTGTGTTTCTATATAGAGACAGTGTGTAACATGTATCACAGTCCCAGTGTGTTTATATATGGAGACAGTGTGTAACATGTATCACAGTCCCAGAGTGTTTCTATATAGAGACAGTGTGTAACATGTATCACAGTCCCAGTGTGTTTCTATATATAGACAGTGTGTAACATGTATCACAGTCCCAGTGTGTTTCTATATAGAGCCAGTGTGTAACATGTATTACAGTCCCAGTGTGTTTCTATAAAGAGACAGTGTGTAACATGTTTCACAGTCCCAGTGTGTTTCTATATAGAGACAGTGTGTAACATGTATCAAAGTCCCAGTGTGTATCTATATAGAGACAGTGTGTAACATGTATTACAGTCCCAGTGTGTTTCTATAAAGAGACAGTGTGAAACATGTGTCACAGTCCCAGTGTGTTTCTATATAGAGACAGTGTGTAACATGTATTACAGTCCCAGTGTGTTTCTATAAAGAGACAGTGTGTAACATGTATCAAAGTCCCAGTGTGTTTCTATATAGAGACAGTGTGTAACATGTATCAAAGTCCCAGTGTGTTTCTATATTGAGACAGTGTGTAACATGTATCAAAGTCCCAGTGTGTTTCTATATAGAGACAGTGTGTAACATGTATCACAATCCCAGTGTGTTTCTATAAAGAGACAGTGTGTAACATGTATTACAGTCCCAGTGTGTTTCTATATAGAGAGAGTGTGTAACATGTATCACAGTCCCAGTGTGTTTCTATATAGAGACAGTTTGTAACGTGTATCAAAGTCCCAGTGTGTTTCTATATAGAGACAGTGTGTAACATGTGTCACAGTCCCAGTGTGTTTCTATATAGAGACAGTGTGTAACATGTATCACAGTCCCAGTGTGTTTCTATATAGAGACAGTGTGTAACATGTATCACAGTCCCAGTGTGTTTCTATATAGAGACAGTGTGTAACATGTATCACAGTCCCAGTGTGTTTCTATAAAGAGACAGTGTGTAACATGTACTACAGTCCCAGTGTGTTTCTATAAAGAGACAGTGTGAAACATGTATCACAGTCCCAGTGTGTTTCTATATAGAGCCAGTGTGTAACATGTGTCACAGTCGCAGTGAGTTTCTATATAGAGACAGTGTGTAACATGTATTACAGTCCCAGTGTGTTTCTTTATAGAGACAGTGTGTAACATGTATCACAGTCCCAGTGTGTTTCTATATAGAGAGAGTGTGTAACATGTATCACAGTCCCAGTGTGTTTCTATATAAAGACACTGTGTAACATGTATCACAATCCCAGTGTGTTTCTATATAGAGACAGTGTGTAACATATGTATCACAGTCCCAGTGTGTTTCTATAGAGAGCCAGTGTGTAACATGTGTCACAGTTGCAGTGTGTTTCTATAAATAGACAGTGTGTAACATGTGTCACAGTCCCAGTGTGTTTCTATAAAGAGACAGTGTGTAACATGTATCAAAGTCCCAGTGTGTTTCTATATAGAGACAGTGTGTAACATGTATCAAAGTCCCAGTGTGTTTCTATATAGAGACAGTGTGTAACATGTATCAAAGTCCCAGTGTGTTTCTATATAGAGACAGTGTGTAACATGTATCACAGTCCCAGTGTGTTTATATATGGAGACAGTGTGTAACATGTATCACAGTCCCAGTGTGTTTCTATAAAGAGACAGTGTGTAACATGTATCACAGTCCCAGTGTGTTTCTATATAGAGACAGTGTGTAACATGTATCACAGTCCCAGTGTGTTTCAATAAAGAGACAGTGTGTAACATGTATCACAGTCCTAGTGTGTTTCTATAAAGAGACAGTGTGTAACATGTATCAAAGTTCCAGTGTGTTTCTATATAGAGACAGTGTGTAACATGTATCACAGTCCCAGTGTGTTTATATATGGAGACAGTGTGTAACATGTATCACAGTCCCAGTGTGTTTCTATAAAGAGACAGTGTGTAACATGTATCACAGTCCCAGTGTGTTTCTATATAGAGACAGTGTGTAACATGTATCACAGTCCCAGTGTGTTTCTATAAAGAGACAGTGTGTAACGTGTATCACAGTCCCAGTGTGTTTCTATATAGAGACAGTGTGTAACATGTATCACAGTCCCAGTGTGTTTCTATATATAGACAGTGTGTAACATGTATCACAGTCCCAGTGTGTTTCTATATAGAACCAATGTGTAACATGTATCAAAGTCCCAGTGTGTTTCTATATAGAGACAGTGTGTAACATGTATCAAAGTCCCAGTGTGTTTCTATATAGAGACAGTGTGTAACATGTATCAAAGTCCCAGTGTGTTTCTATATAGAGACAGTGTGTAACATGTATCACAATCCCAGTGTGTTTCTATAAAGAGACAGTGTGTAACATGTATTACAGTCCCAGTGTGTTTCTATATAGAGAGAGTGTGTAACATGTATCACAGTCCCAGTGTGTTTCTATATAGAGACAGTGTGTAACGTGTATCACAGTCCCAGTGTGTTTCTATATAGAGACAGTGTGTAACATGTATCACAGTCCCAGTGTGTTTCTATATAGAGACAGTGTGTAACATGTATCACAGTCCCAGTGTGTTTCTATATAGAGACAGTGTGTAACATGTATCACAGTCCCAGTGTTTCTATAAAGAGACAGTGTGTAACATGTACTACAGTCCCAGTGTGTTTCTATAAAGAGACAGTGTGAAACATGTATCACAGTCCCAGTGTGTTTCTATATAGAGCCAGTGTGTAACATGTGTCACAGTCGCAGTGTGTTTCTATATAGAGACAGTGTGTAACATGTATTACAGTCCCAGTGTGTTTCTTTATAGAGACAGTGTGTAACATGTATCACAGTCCCAGTGTGTTTCTATATAGAGAGAGTGTGTAACATGTATCACAGTCCCAGTGTGTTTCTATATAAAGACACTGTGTAACATGTATCACAGTCCCAGTGTGTTTCTATATAGAGACAGTGTGTAACATATGTATCACAGTCCCAGTGTGTTTCTATATAGAGCCAGTGTGTAACATGTGTCACAGTTGCAGTGTGTTTCTATAAATAGACAGTGTGTAACATGTGTCACAGTCCCAGTGTGTTTTTATAAAGGATCAGTGTGTAACATGTATTACAGTCCCAGTGTGTTTCTATATAGAGACAGTGTTAACATGTATCACAGTCCCAGTGTGTTTCTATATAGAGACAGTGTGTAACATGTATCACAGTCCCAGTGTGTTTCTATATAGAGACATTGTGTAGCATGTATCACAGTCCCAGTGTGTTTCTATATACAGACAGTGTGTAACATGTATCACAGTCCCAGTGTGTTTCTATATAGAAACAGTGTGTAACATGTATCACAGTCCCAGTGTGTTTCTATAAAGAGACAGTGTGTAACATGTACTACAGTCCCAGTGTGTTTCTATAAAGAGACAGTGTGAAACATGTATCACAGTCCCAGTGTGTTTTTATATAGAGACAGTGTGTAACATGTATCAAAGTCCCAGTGTGTTTCTATATAGAGACATTGTGTAACATGTATCAAAGTCTCCAGTGTGTTTCTATATAGAGACAGTGTGTAACATGTATCACAGTCCCAGTGTGTTTCTATATAGAGACAGTGTGTAACATGTATCACAGTCCCAGTGTGTTTCTATATAGAGACAGTGTGTAACATGTATCACAGTCCCAGTGTATTTCTATATAGAGACAGTGTGTAACATGTATCACAGTCCCAGTGTGTTTCTATATAGAGACAGTGTGTAACATGTATCAAAGTCCCAGTGTGTTTCTATATAGAGACAGTGTGTAACATGTAGCAAAGTCCCAGTGTGTTTCTATATAGAGACAGTTTGTAACATGTATCACAGTCCCAGTGTGTTTCTATATAGAGACACTGTGTAGAATGTATCACAGTCCCAGTGTGTTTCTATAAAGAGACAGTGTGTAACATGTATCACAGTCCCAGTGTATTTCTATATAGAGACAGTGTGTAACATGTATTACAGTCCTAGTGGGTATCTATAAAGAGACAGTGTGTAGCATGTATCACAGTCCCAGTGTGTTTCTATATAGAGACAGTGTGTAACATGTATCACAGTCCTAGTGTGTTTCTATAAAGAGACAGTGTGTAACATGTATCAAAGTCCCAGTGTGTTTCTATATAGAGACAGTGTGTAACATGTATCACAGTCCCAGTGTGTTTATATATGGAGACAGTGTGTAACATGTATCACAGTCCCAGTGTGTTTCTATATAGAGACAGTGTGTAACATGTATCACAGTCCCAGTGTGTTTCTATATATAGACAGTGTGTAACATGTATCACAGTCCCAGTGTGTTTCTATATAGAGCCAGTGTGTAACATGTATTACAGTCCCAGTGTGTTTCTATAAAGAGACAGTGTGTAACATGTGTCACAGTCCCAGTGTGTTTCTATATAGAGACAGTGTGTAACATGTATCAAAGTCCCAGTGTGTATCTATATAGAGACAGTGTGTAACATGTATTACAGTCCCAGTGTGTTTCTATAAAGAGACAGTGTGAAACATGTATTACAGTCCCAGTGTGTTTCTATAAAGAGACAGTGTGTAACATGTATTACAGTCCCAGTGTGTTTCTATAAAGAGACAGTGTGTAACATGTATCAAAGTCTCAGTGTGTTTCTATATAGAGACAGTGTGTAACATGTATCAAAGTCCCAGTGTGTTTCTATATAGAGACAGTGTGTAACATGTATCAAAGTCCCAGTGTGTTTCTATATAGAGACAGTGTGTAACATGTATCACAGTCCCAGTGTGTTTCTATATAGAGACAGTGTGTAACATGTATCACAGTCCCAGTGTGTTTCTATATAGAGACAGTGTGTAACATGTATCACAGTCCCAGTGTGTTTCTATATAGAGACAGTGTGTAACATGTATCACAGTCCCAGTGTATTTCTATATAGAGACAGTGTGTAACATGTATCACAGTCCCAGTGTGTTTCTATATAGAGACAGTGTGTAACATGTATCAAAGTCCCAGTGTGTTTCTATATAGAGACAGTGTGTAACATGTATCAAAGTCCCAGTGTGTTTCTATATAGAGACAGTGTGTAACATGTATCACAGTCCCAGTGTGTTTCTATATAGAGACAGTGTGTAACATGTATCACAGTCCCATTGTGTTTCTATATAGAGACAGTGTGTAACATGTATCACAGTCCCAGTGTGTTTCTATATAGAGACACTGTGTAGAATGTATCACAGTCCCAGTGTGTTTCTATAAAGAGACAGTGTGTTACATGTATTACAGTCCCAGTGTGTTTCTATATAGAGACAGTGTGTAACATGTATCACAGTCCCAGTGTGTTTCTATATAGAGACACTGTGTAACATGTATCACAGTCCCAGTGTGTTTCTATATAGAGACAGTGTGTAACATATGTATCACAGTCCCAGTGTGTTTCTATATAGAGCCAGTGTGTAACATGTGTCACAGTCGCAGTGTGTTTCTATAAATAGACAGTGTGTAACATGTGTCACAGTCCCAGTGTGTTTTTATAAAGGATCAGTGTGTAACATGTATTACAGTCCCAGTGTGTTTCTATATAGAGACAGTGTTAACATGTATCACAGTCCCAGTGTGTTTCTATATAGAGACAGTGTGTAACATGTATCACAGTCCCAGTGTGTTTCTATATAGAGACAGTGTGTAGCATGTATCACAGTCCCAGTGTGTTTCTATATACAGACAGTGTGTAACATGTATCACAGTCCCAGTGTGTTTCTATATAGAGACAGTGTGTAACATGTATCACAGTCCCAGTGTGTTTCTATAAAGAGACAGTGTGTAACATGTACTACAGTCCCAGTGTGTTTCTATAAAGAGACAGTGTGAAACATGTATCACAGTCCCAGTGTGTTTTTATATAGAGACAGTGTGTAACATGTATCAAAGTCCCTGTGTGTTTCTATATAGAGACATTGTGTAACATGTATCAAAGTCTCCAGTGTGTTTCTATATAGAGACAGTGTGTAACATGTATCACAGTCCCAGTATGTTTCTATATAGAGACACTGTGTAGAATGTATCATAGTCCCAGTGTGTTTCTATAAAGAGACAGTGTGTTACATGTATTACAGTCCCAGTGTGTTTCTATATAGAGACAGTGTGTAACATGTATCACAGTCCCAGTGTGTTTCTATATAGAGACACTGTGTAACATGTATCACAGTCCCAGTGTGTTTCTATATAGAGACAGTGTGTAACATATGTATCACAGTCCCAGTGTGTTTCTATATAGAGCCAGTGTGTAACATGTATCACAGTCCCAGTGTATTTCTATATAGAGACAGTGTGTAACATGTATCACAGTCCCAGTGTGTTTCTATATAGAGACAGTGTGTAACATGTATCAAAGTCCCAGTGTGTTTCTATATAGAGACAGTGTGTAACATGTAGCAAAGTCCCAGTGTGTTTCTATATAGAGACAGTTTGTAACATGTATCACAGTCCCAGTGTGTTTCTATATAGAGACACTGTGTAGAATGTATCACAGTCCCAGTGTGTTTCTGTAAAGAGACAGTGTGTTACATGTATTACAGTCCCAGTGTGTTTCTATATAGAGACAGTGTGTAACATGTATTACAGTCCTAGTGGGTATCTATAAAGAGACAGTGTGTAGCATGTATCACAGTCCCAGTGTGTTTCTATATAGAGACAGTGTGTAACATGTATCACAGTCCTAGTGTGTTTCTATAAAGAGACAGTGTGTAACATGTATCAAAGTCCCAGTGTGTTTCTATATAGAGACAGTGTGTAACATGTATCACAGTCCCAGTGTGTTTATATATGGAGACAGTGTGTAACATGTATCACAGTCCCAGTGTGTTTCTATATAGAGACAGTGTGTAACATGTATCACAGTCCCAGTGTGTTTCTATATATAGACAGTGTGTAACATGTATCACAGTCCCAGTGTGTTTCTATATAGAGCCAGTGTGTAACATGTATTACAGTCCCAGTGTGTTTCTATAAAGAGACAGTGTGTAACATGTGTCACAGTCCCAGTGTGTTTCTATATAGAGACAGTGTGTAACATGTATCAAAGTCCCAGTGTGTATCTATATAGAGACAGTGTGTAACATGTATTACAGTCCCAGTGTGTTTCTATAAAGAGACAGTGTGAAACATGTGTCACAGTCCCAGTGTGTTTCTATATAGAGACAGTGTGTAACATGTATTACAGTCCCAGTGTGTTTCTATAAAGAGACAGTGTGTAACATGTATCAAAGTCCCAGTGTGTTTCTATATAGAGACAGTGTGTAACATGTATCAAAGTCCCAGTGTGTTTCTATATAGAGACAGTGTGTAACATGTATCAAAGTCCCAGTGTGTTTCTATATAGAGACAGTGTGTAACATGTATCACAGTCCCAGTGTGTTTCTATATAGAGACAGTGTGTAACATGTATCACAGTCCCAGTGTGTTTCTATATAGAGACAGTGTGTAACATGTATCACAGTCCCAGTGTGTTTCTATATAGAGACAGTGTGTAACATGTATCACAGTCCCAGTGTATTTCTATATAGAGACAGTGTGTAACATGTATCACACTCCCAGTGTGTTTCTATATAGAGACAGTGTGTAACATGTATCAAAGTCCCAGTGTGTTTCTATATAGAGACAGTGTGTAACATGTATCAAAGTCCCAGTGTGTTTCTATATAGAGACAGTGTGTAACATGTATCACAGTCCCAGTGTGTTTCTATATAGAGACACTGTGTAGAATGTATCACAGTCCCAGTGTGTTTCTATAAAGAGACAGTGTGTTACATGTATTACAGTCCCAGTGTGTTTCTATATAGAGACAGTGTGTAACATGTATCACAGTCCCAGTGTGTTTCTATATAGAGACACTGTGTAACATGTATCACAGTCCCAGTGTGTTTCTATATAGAGACAGTGTGTAACATATGTATCACAGTCCCAGTGTGTTTCTATATAGAGCCAGTGTGTAACATGTGTCACAGTCGCAGTGTGTTTCTATAAATAGACAGTGTGTAACATGTGTCACAGTCCCAGTGTGTTTTTATAAAGGATCAGTGTGTAACATGTATTACAGTCCCAGTGTGTTTCTATATAGAGACAGTGTTAACATGTATCACAGTCCCAGTGTGTTTCTATATAGAGACAGTGTGTAACATGTATCACAGTCCCAGTGTGTTTCTATATAGAGACAGTGTGTAGCATGTATCACAGTCCCAGTGTGTTTCTATATACAGACAGTGTGTAACATGTATCACAGTCCCAGTGTGTTTCTATATAGAGACAGTGTGTAACATGTATCACAGTCCCAGTGTGTTTCTATAAAGAGACAGTGTGTAACATGTACTACAGTCCCAGTGTGTTTCTATAAAGAGACAGTGTGAAACATGTATCACAGTCCCAGTGTGTTTTTATATAGAGACAGTGTGTAACATGTATCAAAGTCCCAGTGTGTTTCTATATAGAGACATTGTGTAACATGTATCAAAGTCTCCAGTGTGTTTCTATATAGAGACAGTGTGTAACATGTATCACAGTCCCAGTGTGTTTCTATATAGAGACACTGTGTAGAATGTATCACAGTCCCAGTGTGTTTCTATAAAGAGACAGTGTGTTACATGTATTACAGTCCCAGTGTGTTTCTATATAGAGACAGTGTGTAACATGTATCACAGTCCCAGTGTGTTTCTATATAGAGACACTGTGTAACATGTATCACAGTCCCAGTGTGTTTCTATATAGAGACAGTGTGTAACATATGTATCACAGTCCCAGTGTGTTTCTATATAGAGCCAGTGTGTAACATGTGTCACAGTCGCAGTGTGTTTCTATAAATAGACAGTGTGTAACATGTGTCACAGTCCCAGTGTGTTTCTATATAGAGACAGTGTGTAACATGTATCACAGTCCCAGTGTGTTTATATATGGAGACAGTGTGTAACATGTATCACAGTCCCAGTGTGTTTCTATAAAGAGACAGTGTGTAACATGTATCACAGTCCCAGTGTGTTTCTATATAGAGACAGTGTGTAACATGTATCACAGTCCCAGTGTGTTTCTATAAAGAGACAGTGTGTAAAGTGTATCACAGTCCCAGTGTGTTTCTATATAGAGACAGTGTGTAACATGTATCACAGTCCCAGTGTGTTTCTATATAGAGACAGTGTGTAACATGTATCACAGTCCCAGTGTATTTCTATATAGAGACAGTGTGTAACATGTATCACAGTCCCAGTGTGTTTCTATATACACACAGTGTGTAACATGTATCAAAGTCCCAGTGTGTTTCTATATAGAGACAGTGTGTAACATGTAGCAAAGTCCCAGTGTGTTTCTATATAGAGACAGTGTGTAACATGTATCACAGTCCCAGTGTGTTTCTATATAGAGACACTGTGTAGAATGTATCACAGTCCCAGTGTGTTTCTATAAAGAGACAGTGTGTTACATGTATTACAGTCCCAGTGTGTTTCTATATAGAGACAGTGTGTAACATGTATTACAGTCCTAGTGGGTATCTATAAAGAGACAGTGTGTAGCATGTATCACAGTCCCAGTGTGTTTCTATATAGAGACAGTGTGTAACATGTATCACAGTCCTAGTGTGTTTCTATAAAGAGACAGTGTGTAACATGTATCACAGTCCCAGTGTGTTTCTATATAGAGCCAGTGTGTAACATGTATTACAGTCCCAGTGTGTTTCTATAAAGAGACAGTGTGTAACATGTGTCACAGTCCCAGTGTGTTTCTATATAGAGACAGTGTGTAACATGTATCAAAGTCCCAGTGTGTATCTATATAGAGACAGTGTGTAACATGTATTACAGTCCCAGTGTGTTTCTATAAAGAGACAGTGTGAAACATGTGTCACAGTCCCAGTGTGTTTCTATATAGAGACAGTGTGTAACATGTATTACAGTCCCAGTGTGTTTCTATAAAGAGACAGTGTGTAACATGTATCAAAGTCCCAGTGTGTTTCTATATAGAGACAGTGTGTAACATGTATCAAAGTCCCAGTGTGTTTCTATATAGAGACAGTGTGTAACATGTATCAAAGTCCCAGTGTGTTTCTATATAGAGACAGTGTGTAACATGTATCACAGTCCCAGTGTGTTTCTATATAGAGACAGTGTGTAACATGTATCACAGTCCCAGTGTGTTTCTATATTGAGACAGTGTGTAACATGTATCACAGTCCCAGTGTGTTTCTATATAGAGACAGTGTGTAACATGTATCACAGTCCCAGTGTATTTCTATATAGAGACAGTGTGTAACATGTATCACAGTCCCAGTGTGTTTCTATATAGAGACAGTGTGTAACATGTATCAAAGTCCCAGTGTGTTTCTATATAGAGACAGTGTGTAACATGTATCACAGTCCCAGTGTGTTTCTATATAGAGACACTGTGTAGAATGTATCACAGTCCCAGTGTGTTTCTATAAAGAGACAGTGTGTTACATGTATTACAGTCCCAGTGTGTTTCTATATAGAGACAGTGTGTAACATGTATTACAGTCCTAGTGTGTATCTATAAAGAGACAGTGTGTAGCATGTATCACAGTCCCAGTGTGTTTCTATATAGAGACAGTGTGTAACATGTATCACAGTCCTAGTGTGTTTCTATAAAGAGACAGTGTGTAACATGTATCAAAGTCCCAGTGTGTTTCTATATAGAGACAGTGTGTAACATGTATCACAGTCCCAGTGTGTTCATATATGGAGACAGTGTGTAACATGTATCAAAGTCCCAGTGTGTTTCTATATAGAGACAGTGTGTAACATGTATCACAGTCCCAGTGTGTTTCTATATATAGACAGTGTGTAACATGTATCAAAGTCCCAGTGTGTTTCTATATAGAGACAGTGTGTAACATGTATCAAAGTCCCAGTGTGTTTCTATATAGAGACAGTGTGTAACATGTATCAAAGTCCCAGTTTGTTTCTATATAGAAACAGTGTGTAACATGTATCAAAGTCCCAGTGTGTTTCTATATAGAGACAGTGTGTAACATGTATCACAATCCCAGTGTGTTTCTATAAAGAGACAGTGTGTAACATGTATTACAGTCCCAGTGTTTTTCTATATAGAGAGAGTGTGTAACATGTATCACAGTCCCAGTGTGTTTCTATATAGAGACAGTGTGTAACGTGTATCACAGTCCCAGTGTGTTTCTATATAGAGACAGTGTGTAACATGTGTCACAGTCCCAGTGTGTTTCTATATAGAGACAGTGTGTAACATGTATCACAGTCCCAGTGTGTTTCTATATAGAGACAGTGTGTAACATGTATCACAGTCCCAGTGTTTTTCTATAAAGAGACAGTGTGTAACATGTATCACAGTCCCAGTGTGTTTCTATATAGAGACAGTGTGTAACATGTATCACAGTCCCAGTGTGTTTCTATATTGAGACAGTGTGTAACATGTATCACAGTCCCAGTGTGTTTCTATATAGAGACAGTGTGTAACATGTATCACAGTCCCAGTGTATTTCTATATAGAGACAGTGTGTAACATGTATCACAGTCCCAGTGTGTTTCTATATAGAGACAGTGTGTAACATGTATCAAAGTCCCAGTGTGTTTCTATATAGAGACAGTGTGTAACATGTATCACAGTCCCAGTGTGTTTCTATATAGAGACACTGTGTAGAATGTATCACAGTCCCAGTGTGTTTCTATATAGAGACAGTGTGTAACATGTATCAAAGTCCCAGTGTGTTTCTATATAGAGACAGTGTGTAACATGTATCACAGTCCCAGTGTGTTTCTATATAGAGACACTGTGTAGAATGTATCACAGTCCCAGTGTGTTTCTATAAAGAGACAGTGTGTTACATGTATTACAGTCCCAGTGTGTTTCTATATAGAGACAGTGTGTAACATGTATCACAGTCCTAGTGTGTTTCTATAAAGAGACAGTGTGTAACATGTATCAAAGTCCCAGTGTGTTTCTATATAGAGACAGTGTGTAACATGTATCACAGTCCCAGTGTGTTCATATATGGAGACAGTGTGTAACATGTATCAAAGTCCCAGTGTGTTTCTATATAGAGACAGTGTGTAACATGTATCACAGTCCCAGTGTGTTTCTATATATAGACAGTGTGTAACATGTATCAAAGTCCCAGTGTGTTTCTATATAGAGACAGTGTGTAACATGTATCAAAGTCCCAGTGTGTTTCTATATAGAGACAGTGTGTAACATGTATCAAAGTCCCAGTTTGTTTCTATATAGAGACAGTGTGTAACATGTATCAAAGTCCCAGTGTGTTTCTATATAGAGACAGTGTGTAACATGTATCACAATCCCAGTGTGTTTCTATAAAGAGACAGTGTGTAACATGTATTACAGTCCCAGTGTTTTTCTATATAGAGAGAGTGTGTAACATGTATCACAGTCCCAGTGTGTTTCTATATAGAGACAGTGTGTAACGTGTATCACAGTCCCAGTGTGTTTCTATATAGAGACAGTGTGTAACATGTGTCACAGTCCCAGTGTGTTTCTATATAGAGACAGTGTGTAACATGTATCACAGTCCCAGTGTGTTTCTATATAGAGACAGTGTGTAACATGTATCACAGTCCCAGTGTTTTTCTATAAAGAGACAGTGTGTAACATGTATCACAGTCCCAATGTGTTTCTATAAAGAGACAGTGTGTAACATATATCACAGTCCCAGTGTGTTTCTATATGGAGACAGTGTGTAGCATGTATCACAGTCCCAGTGTGTTTCTATATACAGACAGTGTGTAACATGTGTCACAGTCCCAGTGTGTTTCTATATAGAGAGAGAGTGTGTAACATGTATCAAAGTCCCAGTGTGTTTCTATAAAGAGACAGTGTGTAACATGTATTACAGTCCCAGTGTGTTTCTATATAGAGACAGTGTGTAACATGTATCACAGTCCCAGTGTGTTTCTATATAGAGACAGTGTGTAACATGTATTACAGTCCCAGTGTGTTTCTTTATAGAGACAGTGTGTAACATGTATCACAGTCCCAGTGTGTTTCTATATAGAGAGAGTGTGTAACATGTATCACAGTCCCAGTGTGTTTCTATAAAGAGACAGTTTGTAACATGTATCACAGTCCCAATGTGTTTCTATAAAGTGACAGTGTGTAACATGTATTACAGTCCCAGTGTGTTTCTATATAGAGACAGTGTGTAACATGTGTCACAGTCCCAGTGTGTTTCTATATAGAGACAGTGTGTAACATGTATCACAGTCCCAGTGTGTTTCTATATAGAGACAGTGTGTAACATGTATCACAGTCCCAGTGTGTTTCTATAAAGAGACAGTGTGTAACATGTATCACAGTCCCAATGTGTTTCTCTAAAGTGACAGTGTGTAACATGTATTACAGTCCCAGTGTGTTTCTATATAGAGACAGTGTGTAACATGTATCACAGTGCCAGTGTGTATCTATATAGAGACATTGTGTAACATGTATTACAGTCCCAGTGTGTTTCTATAAAGAGACAGTGTGTAACATGTGTCACAGTCCCAGTGTGTTTCTATATAGAGACAGTGTGTAACATGTATTACAGTCCCAGTGTGTTTCTATAAAGAGACAGGGTGTAACATGTATCAAAGGCCCAGTGTGTTTCTATATAGAGACAGTGTGTAACATGTATCAAAGTCCCAGCGTGTTTCTATATAGAGACAGTGTGTAACATGTATCACAGTCCCAGTGTGTTTCTATATATAGACAGTGTGTAACATGTATCAAAGTCCCAGTGTGTTTCTATATAGAGACAGTGTGTAACATGTATCAAAGTCCCAGTGTGTTTCTATATAGAGACAGTGTGTAACATGTATCAAAGTCCCAGTTTGTTTCTATATAGAGACAGTGTGTAACATGTATCAAATTCCCAGTGTGTTTCTATATAGAGACAGTGTGTAACATGTATCACAATCCCAGTGTGTTTCTATAAAGAGACAGTGTGTAACATGTATTACAGTCCCAGTGTGTTTCTATATAGAGAGAGTGTGTAACATGTATCACAGTCCCAGTGTGTTTCTATATAGAGACAGTGTGTAACGTGTATCACAGTCCCAGTGTGTTTCTATATAGAGACAGTGTGTAACATGTGTCACAGTCCCTGTGTGTTTCTATATAGAGACAGTGTGTAACATGTATCACAGTCCCAGTGTGTTTCTATATAGAGACAGTGTGTAACATGTATCACAGTCCCAGTGTGTTTCTATAAAGAGACAGTGTGTAACATGTATCACAGTCCCAATGTGTTTCTATAAAGAGACAGTGTGTAACATGTATTACAGTCCCAGTGTGTTTCTATATAGAGACAGTGTGTATCATGTATCACAGTCCCAGTGTGTTTGTATAAAGAAACAGTGTGTAACATGTATCACAGTCCCAGTGTGTTTCTATATAGAGACAGTGTGTAACATGTATCACAGTCCCAGTGGGTTTCTATAAAGAGAGTGTGTAACATATATCACAGTCCCAGTGTGTTTCTATATGGAGACAGTGTGTAGCATGTATCACACTCCGAGTGTGTTTCTATATACAGACAGTGTGTAACATGTGTCACAGTCCCAGTGTGTTTCTATATACACACAGTGTGTAACATGTATCAAAGTCCCAGTGTGTTTCTATATAGAGACAGTGTGTAACATGTAGCAAAGTCCCAGTGTGTTTCTATATAGAGACAGTGTGTAACATGTATCACAGTCCCAGTGTGTTTCTATATAGAGACACTGTGTAGAATGTATCACAGTCCCAGTGTGTTTCTATAAAGAGACAGTGTGTTACATGTATTACAGTCCCAGTGTGTTTCTATATAGAGACAGTGTGTAACATGTATTACAGTCCTAGTGGGTATCTATAAAGAGACAGTGTGTAGCATGTATCATAGTCCCAGTGTGTTTCTATATAGAGACAGTGTGTAACATGTATCACAGTCCTAGTGTGTTTCTATAAAGAGACAGTGTGTAACATGTATCACAGTCCCAGTGTGTTTCTATATAGAGCCAGTGTGTAACATGTATTACAGTCCCAGTGTGTTTCTATAAAGAGACAGTGTGTAACATGTGTCACAGTCCCAGTGTGTTTCTATATAGAGACAGTGTGTAACATGTATCAAAGTCCCAGTGTGTATCTATATAGAGACAGTGTGTAACATGTATTACAGTCCCAGTGTGTTTCTATAAAGAGACAGTGTGAAACATGTGTCACAGTCCCAGTGTGTTTCTATATAGAGACAGTGTGTAACATGTATTACAGTCCCAGTGTGTTTCTATAAAGAGACAGTGTGTAACATGTATCAAAGTCCCAGTGTGTTTCTATATAGAGACAGTGTGTAACATGTATCAAAGTCCCAGTGTGTTTCTATATAGAGACAGTGTGTAACATGTATCAAAGTCCCAGTGTGTTTCTATATAGAGACAGTGTGTAACATGTATCACAGTCCCAGTGTGTTTCTATATAGAGACAGTGTGTAACATGTATCACAGTCCCAGTGTGTTTCTATATTGAGACAGTGTGTAACATGTATCACAGTCCCAGTGTGTTTCTATATAGAGACAGTGTGTAACATGTATCACAGTCCCAGTGTATTTCTATATAGAGACAGTGTGTAACATGTATCACAGTCCCAGTGTGTTTCTATATAGAGACAGTGTGTAACATGTATCAAAGTCCCAGTGTGTTTCTATATAGAGACAGTGTGTAACATGTATCACAGTCCCAGTGTGTTTCTATATAGAGACACTGTGTAGAATGTATCACAGTCCCAGTGTGTTTCTATAAAGAGACAGTGTGTTACATGTATTACAGTCCCAGTGTGTTTCTATATAGAGACAGTGTGTAACATGTATTACAGTCCTAGTGTGTATCTATAAAGAGACAGTGTGTAGCATGTATCACAGTCCCAGTGTGTTTCTATATAGAGACAGTGTGTAACATGTATCACAGTCCTAGTGTGTTTCTATAAAGAGACAGTGTGTAACATGTATCAAAGTCCCAGTGTGTTTCTATATAGAGACAGTGTGTAACATGTATCACAGTCCCAGTGTGTTCATATATGGAGACAGTGTGTAACATGTATCAAAGTCCCAGTGTGTTTCTATATAGAGACAGTGTGTAACATGTATCACAGTCCCAGTGTGTTTCTATATATAGACAGTGTGTAACATGTATCAAAGTCCCAGTGTGTTTCTATATAGAGACAGTGTGTAACATGTATCAAAGTCCCAGTGTGTTTCTATATAGAGACAGTGTGTAACATGTATCAAAGTCCCAGTTTGTTTCTATATAGAAACAGTGTGTAACATGTATCAAAGTCCCAGTGTGTTTCTATATAGAGACAGTGTGTAACATGTATCACAATCCCAGTGTGTTTCTATAAAGAGACAGTGTGTAACATGTATTACAGTCCCAGTGTTTTTCTATATAGAGAGAGTGTGTAACATGTATCACAGTCCCAGTGTGTTTCTATATAGAGACAGTGTGTAACGTGTATCACAGTCCCAGTGTGTTTCTATATAGAGACAGTGTGTAACATGTGTCACAGTCCCAGTGTGTTTCTATATAGAGACAGTGTGTAACATGTATCACAGTCCCAGTGTGTTTCTATATAGAGACAGTGTGTAACATGTATCACAGTCCCAGTGTTTTTCTATAAAGAGACAGTGTGTAACATGTATCACAGTCCCAGTGTGTTTCTATATAGAGACAGTGTGTAACATGTATCACAGTCCCAGTGTGTTTCTATATTGAGACAGTGTGTAACATGTATCACAGTCCCAGTGTGTTTCTATATAGAGACAGTGTGTAACATGTATCACAGTCCCAGTGTATTTCTATATAGAGACAGTGTGTAACATGTATCACAGTCCCAGTGTGTTTCTATATAGAGACAGTGTGTAACATGTATCAAAGTCCCAGTGTGTTTCTATATAGAGACAGTGTGTAACATGTATCACAGTCCCAGTGTGTTTCTATATAGAGACACTGTGTAGAATGTATCACAGTCCCAGTGTGTTTCTATAAAGAGACAGTGTGTTACATGTATTACAGTCCCAGTGTGTTTCTATATAGAGACAGTGTGTAACATGTATTACAGTCCTAGTGTGTATCTATAAAGAGACAGTGTGTAGCATGTATCACAGTCCCAGTGTGTTTCTATATAGAGACAGTGTGTAACATGTATCACAGTCCTAGTGTGTTTCTATAAAGAGACAGTGTGTAACATGTATCAAAGTCCCAGTGTGTTTCTATATAGAGACAGTGTGTAACATGTATCACAGTCCCAGTGTGTTCATATATGGAGACAGTGTGTAACATGTATCAAAGTCCCAGTGTGTTTCTATATAGAGACAGTGTGTAACATGTATCACAGTCCCAGTGTGTTTCTATATATAGACAGTGTGTAACATGTATCAAAGTCCCAGTGTGTTTCTATATAGAGACAGTGTGTAACATGTATCAAAGTCCCAGTGTGTTTCTATATAGAGACAGTGTGTAACATGTATCAAAGTCCCAGTTTGTTTCTATATAGAGACAGTGTGTAACATGTATCAAAGTCCCAGTGTGTTTCTATATAGAGACAGTGTGTAACATGTATCACAATCCCAGTGTGTTTCTATAAAGAGACAGTGTGTAACATGTATTACAGTCCCAGTGTTTTTCTATATAGAGAGAGTGTGTAACATGTATCACAGTCCCAGTGTGTTTCTATATAGAGACAGTGTGTAACGTGTATCACAGTCCCAGTGTGTTTCTATATAGAGACAGTGTGTAACATGTGTCACAGTCCCAGTGTGTTTCTATATAGAGACAGTGTGTAACATGTATCACAGTCCCAGTGTGTTTCTATATAGAGACAGTGTGTAACATGTATCACAGTCCCAGTGTTTTTCTATAAAGAGACAGTGTGTAACATGTATCACAGTCCCAATGTGTTTCTATAAAGAGACAGTGTGTAACATATATCACAGTCCCAGTGTGTTTCTATATGGAGACAGTGTGTAGCATGTATCACAGTCCCAGTGTGTTTCTATATACAGACAGTGTGTAACATGTGTCACAGTCCCAGTGTGTTTCTATATAGAGAGAGAGTGTGTAACATGTATCAAAGTCCCAGTGTGTTTCTATAAAGAGACAGTGTGTAACATGTATTACAGTCCCAGTGTGTTTCTATATAGAGACAGTGTGTAACATGTATCACAGTCCCAGTGTGTTTCTATATAGAGACAGTGTGTAACATGTATTACAGTCCCAGTGTGTTTCTTTATAGAGACAGTGTGTAACATGTATCACAGTCCCAGTGTGTTTCTATATAGAGAGAGTGTGTAACATGTATCACAGTCCCAGTGTGTTTCTATAAAGAGACAGTTTGTAACATGTATCACAGTCCCAATGTGTTTCTATAAAGTGACAGTGTGTAACATGTATTACAGTCCCAGTGTGTTTCTATATAGAGACAGTGTGTAACATGTGTCACAGTCCCAGTGTGTTTCTATATAGAGACAGTGTGTAACATGTATCACAGTCCCAGTGTGTTTCTATATAGAGACAGTGTGTAACATGTATCACAGTCCCAGTGTGTTTCTATAAAGAGACAGTGTGTAACATGTATCACAGTCCCAATGTGTTTCTCTAAAGTGACAGTGTGTAACATGTATTACAGTCCCAGTGTGTTTCTATATAGAGACAGTGTGTAACATGTATCACAGTGCCAGTGTGTATCTATATAGAGACATTGTGTAACATGTATTACAGTCCCAGTGTGTTTCTATAAAGAGACAGTGTGTAACATGTGTCACAGTCCCAGTGTGTTTCTATATAGAGACAGTGTGTAACATGTATTACAGTCCCAGTGTGTTTCTATAAAGAGACAGGGTGTAACATGTATCAAAGGCCCAGTGTGTTTCTATATAGAGACAGTGTGTAACATGTATCAAAGTCCCAGCGTGTTTCTATATAGAGACAGTGTGTAACATGTATCACAGTCCCAGTGTGTTTCTATATATAGACAGTGTGTAACATGTATCAAAGTCCCAGTGTGTTTCTATATAGAGACAGTGTGTAACATGTATCAAAGTCCCAGTGTGTTTCTATATAGAGACAGTGTGTAACATGTATCAAAGTCCCAGTTTGTTTCTATATAGAGACAGTGTGTAACATGTATCAAATTCCCAGTGTGTTTCTATATAGAGACAGTGTGTAACATGTATCACAATCCCAGTGTGTTTCTATAAAGAGACAGTGTGTAACATGTATTACAGTCCCAGTGTGTTTCTATATAGAGAGAGTGTGTAACATGTATCACAGTCCCAGTGTGTTTCTATATAGAGACAGTGTGTAACGTGTATCACAGTCCCAGTGTGTTTCTATATAGAGACAGTGTGTAACATGTGTCACAGTCCCTGTGTGTTTCTATATAGAGACAGTGTGTAACATGTATCACAGTCCCAGTGTGTTTCTATATAGAGACAGTGTGTAACATGTATCACAGTCCCAGTGTGTTTCTATAAAGAGACAGTGTGTAACATGTATCACAGTCCCAATGTGTTTCTATAAAGAGACAGTGTGTAACATGTATTACAGTCCCAGTGTGTTTCTATATAGAGACAGTGTGTATCATGTATCACAGTCCCAGTGTGTTTGTATAAAGAAACAGTGTGTAACATGTATCACAGTCCCAGTGTGTTTCTATATAGAGACAGTGTGTAACATGTATCACAGTCCCAGTGGGTTTCTATAAAGAGAGTGTGTAACATATATCACAGTCCCAGTGTGTTTCTATATGGAGACAGTGTGTAGCATGTATCACACTCCGAGTGTGTTTCTATATACAGACAGTGTGTAACATGTGTCACAGTCCCAGTGTGTTTCTATATAGAGAGAGTGTGTAACATGTATCAAAGTCCCAGTTTGTTTCTATAAAGAGACAGTGTGTAACATGTATTACAGTCCCAGTGTGTTTCTATATAGAGACAGTGTGTAACATGTATCACAGTCCCAGTGTGTTTCTATATAGAGACAGTGTGTAACATGTATTACAGTTCCAGTGTGTTTCTTTATAGAGACAGTGTGTAACATGTATCACAGTCCCAGTGTGTTTCTATATAGAGAGAGTGTGTAACATGTATCACAGTCCCAGTGTGTTTCTATATAGAGACACTGTGTAACATGTATCACAGTCCCAGTGTGTTTCTATATAGAGACAGTGTGTAACATGTATCACAGTCCCAGTGTGTTTCTATATAGAGACAGTGTGTAACATGTATCACAGTCCCAGTGTGTTTCTATAAAGAGACAGTTTGTAACATGTATCACAGTCCCAATGTGTTTCTATAAAGTGACAGTGTGTAACATGTATTACAGTCCCAGTGTGTTTCTATATAGAGACAGTGTGTAACATGTGTCACAGTCCCAGTGTGTTTCTATATAGAGACAGTGTGTAACATGTATCACAGTCCCAGTGTGTTTCTATATAGAGACAGTGTGTAACATGTATCACAGTCCCAGTGTGTTTCTATAAAGAGACAGTGTGTAACATGTATCACAGTCCCAATATGTTTCTATAAAGTGACAGTGTGTAACATGTATTACAGTCCCAGTGTGTTTCTATATAGAGACAGTGTGTAACATGTATCACAGTCCCAGTGTGTTTGTATAAAGAAACAGTGTGTAACATGTATCACAGTCCCAGTGTGTTTCTATATAGAGGCAGTGTGTAACATGTATCACAGTCCCAGTGTGTTTCTATAAAGAGAGTGTGTAACATATATCACAGTCCCAGTGGTTTCTATATGGAGACAGTGTGTAACATGTATCAAAGTCCCAGTGTGTTTCTATATAGAGACAGTGTGTAACATGTATTACAGTCCCTGTGTGTTTCTATATAGAGACAGTGTGTAACATGTATCACAGTCCCAGTGTGTTTCTATATAGAGACAGTGTGTAACATGTATTACAGTCCCAGTGTGTTTCTATATAGAGACAGTGTGTAACATGTATCACAGTCCCAGTATGTTTCTATATAGAGACAGTGTGTAACAAGTATCACAGTCCCAGTGTGTTTCTATATAGAGACAGTGTGTAACATGTATCACAGTCCCAGTGTGTTTCTATAAAGAGACAGAGTGTAACATGTATCACAGTCCCAGTGTGTTTCTATATACAGACAATGTGTAACAAGTATCACAATCCCAGTGTGTTTCTATAAAGAGACAGTGTGTAACATGTATTACAGTCCCAGTGTGTTTCTATATAGAGACAGTGTGTAACATGTATCACAGTCCCAGTGGGTTTCTATAAAGAGACAGTGTGTAACATGTGTCACAGTCTCAGTGTGTTTCTATATAGAGACAGTGTGTAACATGTATCACAGTCCCAGTGTGTTTCTATAAAGAGACAGTTTGTAAAATGTGTCACAGTCCCAGTGTGTTTCTATATAGAGACAGTCTGTAACATGTATCACAGTCCCAGTGTGTTTCTATATAGAGACAGTGTGTAACATGTATCACAGCCCCAGTGTGTTTCTATATAGAGACAGTGTGTTGCATGTATCACAGTCGTAGTGTGTTTCTATAAAGAGACAGTGTGTAACATGTGTCACAGTCCCAGTGTGTTTCTATATAGAGACAGTGTGTAACATGTATTACAGTTCCAGTGTGTTTCTATATAGAGACAGTGTGTAACATGTATCACAGTCCCAGTGTGTTTCTATATAGAGACAGTGTGTAGCATGTATCACAGTCCAAGTGTGTTTCTATATGGAGACAGTGTGTAGCATGTATAACAGTCCCTGTGTGTTTCTATATAGAGACAGTGTGTAACATGTATCACAGTCCCAGTGTGTTTCTATATAGAGACAGTGTGTAACATGTATCACAGTCCCAGTGTGTTTCTATATAGAGACAGTGTGTAGCATGTATCACAGTCCCAGTGTGTTTCTATAAAGAGACAGTGTGTAACATGTATTACAGTCCCAGTGTGTTTCTATATAGAGACAGTGTGTAACATGTATCACAGTCCCAGTGTGTTTCTATATAGAGACAGTGTGTAACATGTATCACAGTCCCAGTGTGTTTCTATATAGAGACAGTGTGTAACATGTATCACAGTCCCAGTGTGTTTTTATAAAGAGAGCGTGTAACATATATCACAGTCCCAGTGTGTTTCTATATGGAGACAGTGTGTAGCATGTATAACAGTCCCTGTGTGTTTCTATATAGAGACAGTGTGTAACATGTATCACAGTCCCAGTGTGTTTCTATATAGAGACAGTGTGTAACATGTATTACAGTCCCAGTGTGTTTCTATATAGAGACAGTGTGTAACATGTATCACAGTCCAAGTATGTTTCTATATAGAGACAGTGTGTAACATGTATCACAGTCCCAGTGTGTTTCTATATAGAGACAGTGTGTAGCATGTATCACAGTCCCAGTGTGTTTCTATAAAGAGACAGAGTGTAACATGTATCACAGTCCCAGTGTGTTTCTATATACAGACAGTGTGTAACAAGTATCACAATCCCAGTGTGTTTCTATAAAGAGACAGTGTGTAACATGTATTACAGTCCCAGTGTGTTTCTATATAGAGACAGTGTGTAACATGGATCACAGTCCCAGTGTGTTTCTATATAGAGACAGTGTGTAACATGTATCACAGTCCCAGTGTGTTTTTATAAAGAGAGTGTGTAACATATATCACAGTCCCAGTGTGTTTCTATATGGAGACAGTGTGTAGCATGTATAACAGTCCCTGTGTGTTTCTATATAGAGACAGTGTGTAACATGTATCACAGTCCCAGTGTGTTTCTATATAGAGACAGTGTGTAACATGTATTACAGTCCCAGTGTGTTTCTATATAGAGACAGTGTGTAACATGTATCACAGTCCCAGTATGTTTCTATATAGAGACAGTGTGTAACATGTATCACAGTCCCAGTGTGTTTCTATATAGAGACAGTGTGTAGCATGTATCACAGTCCCAGTGTGTTTCTATAAAGAGACAGAGTGTAACATGTATCACAGTCCCAGTGTGTTTCTATATACAGACAGTGTGTAACAAGTATCACAATCCCAGTGTGTTTCTATAAAGAGACAGTGTGTAACATGTATTACAGTCCCATTGTATTTCTATATAGAGACAGTGTGTAACATGTATCACAGTCCCAGTGTGTTTCTATATAGAGACAGTGTGTAACATGTATCACAGTCCCAGTGTGTTTCTATATAGAGACAGTGTGTTGCATGTATCACAGTCGCAGTGTGTTTCTATAAAGAGACAGTGTGTAACATCTATCACAGTCCCAGTGTGTTTCTATATAGAGACAGTGTGTAACATGTATCACAGTACCAGTGTGTTTCTATAAAGAGAGTGTGTAACATATATCACAGTCCCAGTGTGTTTCTATATGGAGACAGTGTGTAGCATGTATCACAGTCCCAGTGTGTTTCTATATACAGACAGTGTGTAACATGTGTCACAGTCCCAGTGTGTTTCTATATAGAGACAGTGTGTAACATGTATCAAAGTACCAGTGTGTTTCTATAAAGTGACAGTGTGTAACATGTATTACAGTCCCAGTGTGTTTCTATATAGAGACAGTGTGTAACATGTATCACAGTCCCAGTGTGTTTCTATATAGAGACAGTGTGTAACATGTATTACAGTCCCAGTGTGTTTCTTTATAGAGACAGTGTGTAACATGTATCACAGTCCCAGTGTGTTTCTATATAGAGAGAGTGTGTAACATGTATCACAGTCCCAGTGTGTTTCTATATAGAGACAGTGTGTAACATGTGACACAGTCCCAGTGTGTTTCTATATAGAGACAGTGTGTAACATGTATCACAGTCCCAGTGTGTCTCTATAAAGAGAGCGTGTAACATGTATCACAGTCCCAGTGTGTTTCTATATAGAGACAGTGTGTAACATGTATCACAGTCCCAGTGTGTTTCTATATAGAGACAGTGTGTAGCATGTATCACAGTCCCAGTGTGTTTCTATATAGAGACAGTGTGTAACATGTATCACAGTCCCAGTGTTTTTCTATATAGAGACAGTGTGTAACATGTATCACAGTCCCAGTGTGTTTCTATAAAGAGACAGTGTGTAACATGTATCACAGTCCCAATGTGTTTCTATAAAGTGACAGTGTGTAACATGTATTACAGTCCCAGTGTGTTTCTATATAGAGACAGTGTGTAACATGTGTCACAGTCCCAGTGTGTTTCTATATAGAGACAGTGTGTAACATGTATCACAGTCCCAGTGTGTTTCTATATAGAGACAGTGTGTAACATGCATCACAGTCCCAGTGTGTTTCTATAAAGAGACAGTGTGTAACATGTATCACAGTCCCAATGTGTTTCTATAAAGTGACAGTGTGTAACATGTATTACAGTCCCAGTGTGTTTCTATATAGAGACAGTGTGGAACATGTATCACAGTCCCAGTGTGTTTGTATAAAGAAACAGTGTGTAACATGTATCACAGTCCCAGTGTGTTTCTATATAGAGACAGTGTGTAACATGTATCACAGTCCCAGTGTGTTTCTATAAAGAGTGTGTGTAACATATATCACAGTCCCAGTGTGTTTCTATATGGAGACAGTGTGTAACATGTATCACAGTCCCTGTGTGTTTCTATATAGAGACAGTGTGTAACATGTATCACAGTCCCAGTGTGTTTCTATATAGAGACAGTGTGTAACATGTATTACAGTCCCAGTGTGTTTCTATATAGAGAAAGTGTGTAACATGTATCACAGTCCCAGTATGTTTCTATATAGAGACAGTGTGTAACATGTATCACAGTCCCAGTGTGTTTCTATATAGAGACAGTGTGTAGCATGTATCACCGTCCCAGTGTGTTTCTATAAAGAGACAGTGTGTAACATGTATCACAGTCCCAGTGTGTTTCTATATAGAGACAGTGTGTAACAAGTATCACAATCCCAGTGTGTTTTATAAAGAGACAGTGTGTAACATGTATTACAGTCCCAGTGTGTTTCTATATAGAGACAGTGTGTAACATGTATCACAGTCCCAGTGTGTTTCTATAAAGAGACAGTGTGTAACATGTGTCACAGTCTCAGTGTGTTTCTATATAGAGACAGTGTGTAACATGTATCACAGTCCCAGTGTGTTTCTATAAAGAGACAGTGTGTAAATTGTGTCACAGTCCCAGTGTGTTTCTATATAGAGACAGTCTGTAACATGTATCACAGTCCCAGTGTGTTTCTATATAGAGACAGTGTGTAACATGTATTACAGTCCCAGTGTGTTTCTATATAGAGACAGTGTGTAACATGCATCACAGTCTCAGTGTGTCTCTATAAAGAGAGTGTGTAACATGTATCACAGTCCCAGTGTGTTTCTATATAGAGACAGTGTGTAGCATGTATCACAGTCGCAGTTTGTTTCTATAAAGAGACAGTGTGTAACATGTGTCACAGTCCCAGTGTGTTTCTATATAGAGACAGTGTGTAACATGTATTACAGTCCCAGTGTGTTTCTATATAGAGACAGTGTGTAACATGTATTACAGTCCCAGTGTGTTTCTATATAGAGACAGTGTGTAACATGTATCACAGTCCCAGTGTGTTTCTATATAGAGACAGTGTGTAACATGTATCAAAGTCCCAGTGTGTTTATATATAGAGACAGTGTGTAACATGTATCAAAGTCCCAGTGTGTTTCTATATAGAGACAGTGTGTAACATGTATCACAGTCCCAGTGTGTTTCTATAAAGAGACAGTGTGTAACATGTATCAAAGTCCCAGTGTGTTTCTATAGAGAGAGAGAGTGTGTAACATGTATCAAAATCCCAGTGTGTTTCTATATAGAGACAGTGTGTAACATGTATCACAGTCCCAGTGTGTTTCTATATAGAGACAGTGTGTAACATGTATTACAGTCCCAGTGTGTTTCTATATAGAGACAGTGCGTAGCATGCATCACAGTCCCATTGTGTTTCTATATAGAGACAGTGTGTAAAATGTGTCACAGTCCCCAGTGTGTTTCTATATAGAGACAGTGTGTAACATGTATCACAGTCCCAGTGTGTTTCTATATAGAGACAGTGTGTAACATGTATCAAAGTCCCAGTGTGTTTCTATATAAAGACAGTGTGTAACATGTATTACAGTCCCAGTGTGTTACTATATAGAGACAGTGTGTAACATGTGTCACAGTCCCAGTGTGTTTCTATATAGAGACAGTGTGTAACATGTATCACAGTCCCAGTGTGTTTCTATAAATATACAGTGTGTAACATGTGTCACAGTCCCAGTGTGTTTCTATATAGAGACAGTGTGTAACATGTATCACAGTCCCAGTGTGTTTCTATATAGAGACAGTGTGTAACATGTATTACAGTCCCAGTGCGTTTCTATATAGAGACAGTGTGTAACATGTATCACAGTCCCAGTGTGTTTCTATATAGAGCCAGTGTGTAACATGTGTTACAGTCGCAGTGTGTTTCTAATAAATAGACAGTGTGTAACATGTGTCACAGTTCCAGTGTGTTTCTATAAATACACAGTGTGTAACATGTATCACAGTCCCAGTGTGTTTCTATGTAGAGACAGTGTGTAACATGTATCACAGTCCCAATGTGTTTCTATATAGAAACAGTGTGTAACATGTATCACAGTCCCAGTGTGTTTCTATATAGAGCCAGTGTGTAACATGTGTCACAGTCGCAGTGTGTTTCTATAAATAGACAGTGTGTAACATGTGTCACATTCCCAGTGCATTTCTATAAACAGACAGTGTGTAACATGTATCACAGTCCCAGTGTGTTTATATATAGAGACAGTGTGTAACATGTATCAAAGTCCCAGTGTGTTTCTATATAGAGACAGTGTGTAACATGTATCAAAGTCCCAGTGTGTTTCTATATAGAGACAGTGTGTAACATGTATCACAGTCCCAGTGTGTTTCTATATAGAGACAGTGTGTAACATGTATCACAGTCCCAGTATGTTTCTATAAAGAGACAGTGCGTAACATGTACTACAGTCCCAGTGTGTTTCTATAAAGAGACAGTGTGTAACATGTGTCACAGTCCCAGTGTGTTTCTATAAAGAGACAGTGTGTAACATGTATCAAAGTCCCAGTGTGTTTCTATATAGAGACAGTGTGTAACATGTATCAGAGTCCCAGTGTGTTTCTATATAAAGACAGTGTGTAACATGTATTACAGTCCCAGTGCGTTTCTATATAGAGACAGTGTGTAACATGTATCACAGACCCAGTGTGTTTCTATATAGAGCCAGTGTGTAACATGTGTCACAGTCGTAGTGTGTTTCTAATAAATAGACAGTGTGTAACATGTGTCACAGTCCCATTGTGTTTCTATAAATACACAGTGTGTAACATGTATCACAGTCCCAGTGTGTTTCTATATAGAGACAGTGTGTAACATGTATCACAGTCCCAATGTGTTTCTATATAGAGACAGTGTGTAACATGTATCACAGTCCCAGTGTGTTTCTATATAGAGCCAGTGTGTAACATGTGTCACAGTCGCAGTGTGTTTCTATAAATAGACAGTGTGTAACATGTGTCACAGTCCCAGTGCGTTTCTATAAAGAGACAGTGTGTAACATGTATCACAGTCCCAGTGTGTTTATATATAGAGACAGTGTGTAACATGTATCAAAGTCCCAGTGTGTTTCTATATAGAGACAGTGTGTAACATGTATCACAGTCCCAGTGTGTTTCTATATAGAGACAGTGTGTAACATGTATCACAGTCCCAGTGTGTTTCTATAAAGAGAGAGTGTGTAACATGTATCACAGTCCCAGTACGTTTCTATAAAGAGACGGTGTGTAACATGTACTACAGTCCCAGTGTGTTTCTATATAGAGACATTGTGTAACATGTATAAAAGTCCCAGTGTGTTTCTATATAGAGACAGTGTGTAACATGTATCACAGTCCCAGTGTGTTTCTATATAGAGACAGTGTGTAACATGTATCACAGTCCCAGTGTGTTTCTATATAAAGACATTGTGTAACATGTATCACAGTCCCAGTGTGTTTCTATAAAGAGACAGTGTGTAACATGTATCAAAGTCCCAGTGTCTTTCTATAGAGAGAGAGAGTGTGTAACATGTATCAAAATCCCAGTGTGTTTCTATATAGAGACAGTGTGTAACATGTATCACAGTCCCAGTGTGTTTCTATATAGAGACAGTGTGTAACATGTATTACAGTCCCAGTGTGTTTCTATATAGAGACAGTGTGTAACATGTATCACAGTCCCAGTGTGTTTCTATAAAGAGACAGTGTGTAACATGTATTACAGTCCCAGTGTGTTTCTATAAAGAAACAGTGTGTAACATGTATCACAGTCCCAGTGTGTTTCTATATAGAGACAGTGTGTAACATGTATCACAGTCCCAGTGTGTTTCTATAAAGAGACAGTGTGTAACATGTATCAAAGTCCCAGTGTGTTTCTATATAGAGACAGTGTGTAACATGTATCACAGTCCCAATGTGCTTCTATATAGAGACAGTGTGTAACATGTATCACAGTCCCAGTGAGTTTATATATAGAGACAGTGTGTAACATGTATCACAGTCCCAGTGTGTTTCTATAAAGAGACAGTGTGTAACATGTATCACAGTCCCAGTGTGTTTCTATATAGAGACAGTGTGTAACATGTATCACAGTCCCAGTGCGTTTCTATAAAGAGACAGTGTGTAACATGTATCACAGTCCCAGTGTGTTTATATATAGAGACAGTGTGTAACATGTATCAAAGTCCCAGTGTGTTTCTATATAGAGACAGTGTGTAACATGTATCACAGTCCCAGTGTGTTTCTATATATAGACAGTGTGTAACATGTATCACAGTCCCAGTGTGTTTCTATATAGAGCCAGTGTGTAACATGTATTACAGTCCCAGTCTGTTTCTATAAAGAGACAGTGTGTAACATGTGTCACAGTCCCAGTGTGTTTCTTTATAGAGACAGTGTGTAAAATGTATCAAAGTCCCAGTGTGTTTCTATATAGAGACAGTGTGTAACATGTATTACAGTCCCAGTGTGTTTCTATAAAGAGACAGTGTGTAACATGTGTCACAGTCCCAGTGTGTTTCTATATAGAGACAGTGTGTAACATGTATTACAGTCCCAGTGTGTTTCTATATAGAGACAGTGTGTAACATGTATCACAGTCCCAGTGTGTTTCTATAGAGAGAGAGTGTGTAACATGTATCAAAGTCCCAGTGTGTTTCTATATAGAGACAGTGTGTAACATGTATCAAAGTCCCAGTGTGCTTCTATATAGAGACAGTGTGTAACATGTATCACAGTCCCAGTGTGTTTCTATATAGAGACAGTGTGTAACATGTATCACAGTCCCAGTGTGTTTCTATAAAGAGACAGTGTGTAACATGTATCAAAGTCCCAGTGTGTTTCTATAGAGAGAGAGTGTGTAACATGTATCAAAGTCCCAGTGTGTTTCTATATAGAGACAGTGTGTAACATGTATCACAGTCCCAGTGTGTTTCTATATAGAGACAGTGTGTAACATGTATCACAGTCCCAGTGTGTTTCTATAAAGAGACAGTGTGTAACATGTATCAAAGTCCCAGTGTGTTTCTATATAGAGACAGTGTGTAACATGTATCAAAGTCCCAGTGTGTTTCTATATAGAGACAGTGTGTAACATGTATCAAAGTCCCAGTGTGTTTCTATATAGAGACAGTGTGTAACATGTATCAAAGTCCCAGTGTGTTTCTATATAGAGACAGTGTGTAACATGTATCACAGTCCCAGTGTGTTTCTATATAGAGACAGTGTGTAACATGTATCACAGTCCCAGTGTGTTTCTATATAGCGACATTGTGTAACATGTATCACAGTCCCAGTGTGTTTCTATAAAGAGACAGTGTGTAACATGTATCACAGTCCCAGTGTGTTTCTATAAAGAGACAGTGTGTAACATGTATCAAAGTCCCAGTGTGTTTCTATATAGAGACAGTGTGTAACATGTATCACAGTCCAAATGTGTTTCTATATAGAGACAGTGTGTAACATGTATCACAGTCCCAGTCTGTTTATATATAGAGACAGTGTGTAACATGTATCACAGTCCCAGTGTGTTTCTATAAAGAGACAGTGTGTAACATGTATCACAGTCCCAGTGTGTTTCTATATAGAGACAGTGTGTAACATGTATCACAGTCCCAGTGCGCTTCTATAAAGAGACAGTGTGTAACATGTATCACTGTCCCAGTGTGTTTATATATAGAGACAGTGTGTTACATGTATCAAAGTCCCAGTGTGTTTCTATATAGAGACAGTGTGTAACATGTATCACAGTCCCAGTGTGTTTCTATATAGAGCCAGTGTGTAACATGTATTACAGTCCCAGTGTGTTTCTATAAAGAGACAGTGTGTAACATGTGTCACAGTCCCAGTGTGTTTCTATATAGAGACAGTGTGTAACATGTATCAAAGTCCCAGTGTGTTTCTATATAGAGACAGTGTGTAACATGTATTACAGTCCCAGTGTGTTTCTATAAAGAGACAGTGTGTAACATGTGTCACAGTCCCAGTGTGTTTCTATATAGAGACAGAGTGCAACATGTATTACAGTCCTAGTGTGTTTCTATATAGAGACAGTGTGTAACATGTATCACAGTCCCAGTGTGTTTCTATATAGAGACAGTGTGTAACATGTATCAAAGTCCCAGTGTGTTTCTATATAGAGACAGTGTAACATGTATCAAAGTCCCAGTGTGTTTCTATATAGAGACAGTCTGTAACATGTATCAAAGTCCCAGTGTGTTTCTATATAGAGACAGTGTGTAACATGTATCACAGTCCCAGTGTGTTTCTATAAAGAGACAGTGTGTAACATGTATCAAAGTCCCAGTGTCTTTCTATAGAGAGAGAGAGTGTGTAACATGTATCAAAATCCCAGTGTGTTTCTATATAGAGACAGTGTGTAACATGTATCACAGTCCCAGTGTGTTTCTATATAGAGACAGTGTGTAACATGTATTACAGTCCCAGTGTGTTTCTATATAGAGACAGTGTGTAACATGTATCACAGTCCCAGTGTGTTTCTATAAAGAGACAGTGTGTAACATGTATTACAGTCCCAGTGTGTTTCTATAAAGAAACAGTGTGTAACATGTATCACAGTCCCAGCGTATTTCTATATAGAGACAGTGTGTAACATGTATCAAAGTCCCAGTGTGTTTCTATATAAAGACAGTGTGTAACATGTATTACAGTCCCAGTGTGTTTCTATATAGAGACAGTGTGTAACATGTGTCGCAGTCCCAGTGTGTTTCTATATAGAGACAGTGTGTAACATGTATCAAAGTCCCAGTGTGTTTCTATATAGAGCCAGTGTGTAACATGTATCACAGTCCCAGTGTGTTTCTATAAATATACAGTGTGTAACATGTGTCACAGTCCCAGTGTGTTTCTATATAGAGACAGGGTGTAACATGTATCACAGTCCCAGTGTGTTTCTATATAGAGACAGTGTGTAACATGTATTACAGTCCCAGTGCGTTTCTATATAGAGACAGTGTGTAACATGTATCACAGTCCCAGTGTGTTTCTATATAGAGCCAGTGTGTAACATGTGTCACAGTCGCAGTGTGTTTCTAATAAATAGACAGTGTGTAACATGTGTCACAGTCCCAGTGTGTTTCTATAAATACACAGTGTGTAACATGTATCACAGTCCCAGTGTGTTTCTATGTAGAGACAGTGTGTAACATGTATCACAGTCCCAATGTGTTTCTATATAGAAACAGTGTGTAACATGTATCACAGTCCCAGTGTGTTTCTATATAGAGCCAGTGTGTAACATGTGTCACAGTCGCAGTGTGTTTCTATAAATAGACAGTGTGTAACATGTGTCACATTCCCAGTGCGTTTCTATAAAGAGACAGTGTGTAACATGTATCACAGTCCCAGTGTGTTTATATATAGAGACAGTGTGTAACATGTATCAAATTCCCAGTGTGTTTCTATATAGAGACAGTGAGTAACATGTATCAAAGTCCCAGTGTGTTTCTATATAGAGACAGTGTGTAACATGTATCACAGTCCCAGTGTGTTTCTATATAGAGACAGTGTGTAACATGTATCAAAGTCCCAGTGAGTTTCTATATAGAGACATTGTGTAACATGTATCAAAGTCCCAGTGTGTTTCTATATAGAGACAGTGTGTAACATGTATCACAGTCCCAGCGTGTTTCTATATAGAGATATTGTGTAACATGTATCACAGTCCCAGTGTGTTTCTATAAAGAGACAGTGTGTAACATGTATCACAGTCCCAGTGTGTTTCTATAAACAGACAGTGTGTAACATGTATCAAAGTCCCAGTGTGTTTCTATATAGAGACAGTGTGTAACATGTATCACAGTCCCAATGTGTTTCTATATAGAGACAGTGTGTAACATGTATCACAGTCCCAGTGTGTTTATATATAGAGACAGTGTGTAACATGTATCACAGTCCCAGTGTGTTTCTATAAAGAGACAGTGTGTAACACGTATCACAGTCCCAGTCTGTTTCTATATAGAGACAGTGTGTAACATGTATCACAGTCGCAGTGCGTTTCTATAAAGAGACAGTGTGTAACATGTATTACAATCCCAGTGTGTTTCTATAAAGAGACAGTGTGTAACATGTGTCACAGTCCCAGTGTGTTTCTATATAGAGACAGTGTGTAACATGTATTACAGTCCCAGTGTGTTTCTATATAGAGACAGTGTGTAAATATGTATCACAGTCCCAGTGTGTTTCTATATAGAGACAGTGTGTAACATGTATCAAAGTCCCAGTGTGTTTCTATATAGAGACAGTGTGTAACATGTATCAAAGTCCCAGTGTGTTTCTATATAGAGACAGTGTGTAATATGTATCACAGTCCCAGTGTGTTTCTATATAGAGACAGTGTGTAACATGTATCACAGTCCCAGTGTGTTTCTATAAAAGACAGTGTGTAACATGTATCAAAGTCCCAGTGTGTTTCTATAGAGAGAGAGTGTGTAACATGTATCAAAGTCCCAGTGTGTTTCTATATAGAGACAGTGTGTAACATGTATCACAGTCCCAGTGTGTTTCTATATAGAGACAGTGTGTAACATGTATCACAGTCCCAGTGTGTTTCTATATAGAGACAGTGTGTAACATGTATCACAGTCCCACTGTGTTTCTATAAAAAGACAGTGTGTAACATGTATCAAAGTCCCAGTATGTTTCTATATAGAGACAGTGTGTAACATGTATCAAAGTCCCAGTGTGTTTCTATATAGAGACAGTGTGTAACATGTATCAAAGTCCCAGTGTGTTTCTATATAGAGCCAGTGTGTAACATGTATTACAGTCCCAGTGTGTTTCTATAAAGAGACAGTGTGTAACATGCGTCACAGTCCCAGTGTGTTTCTGTATAGAGACAGTGTGTAACATGTATCAAAGTCCCAGTGTGTTTCTATATAGAGACAGTGTGTAACATGTATCAAAGTCCCAGAGTGTTTCTATATAGAGACAGTGTGTAACATGTATCACAGTCCCAGTGCGTTTCTATAAAGAGACAGTGTGTAACATGTATCACAGTCCGAGTGTGTTTATATATAGAGACAGTGTGTAACATGTATCAAAGTCCCAGTGTGTTTCTATATAGAGCCAGTGTGTAACATGTATTACCGTCCCAGTGTGTTTCTATAAAGAGACAGTGTGTAACATGTGCCACAGTCCCAGTGTGTTTCTTTATAGAGACAGTGTGTAACATGTATCAAAGTCCCAGTGTGTTTCTATATAGAGACAGTGTGTAACATGTATCACAGTCCCAGTGTGTTTCTATAAAGAGACAGTGTGTAACATGTGTCACAGTCCCAGTGTGTTTCTATATAGAGACAGTGTGTAACATGTATTACAGTCCCAGTGTGTTTCTATATAGAGACAGTGTGTAACATGTATCACAGTCCCAGTGTGTTTCTATATAGAGACAGTGTGTAACATGTATCAAAGTCCCAGTGTGTTTCTATATAGAGACAGTGTGTAACATGTATCAAAGTCCCAGTGTGTTTCTATATAGAGACAGTGTGTAACATGTATCACAGTCCCAGTGTGTTTCTATATAGAGACAGTGTGTAACATGTATCACAGTCCCAGTGTGTTTCTATAAAGAGACAGTGTGTAACATGTATCAAAGTCCCAGTGTGTTTCTATATAGAGACAGTGTGTAACATGTATCACAGTCCCAGTGTGTTTCTATATAGAGACAGTGTGTAACATGTATCACAGTCCCAGTGTGTTTCTATAAAGAGACAGTGTGTAACATGTATCAAAGTCCCAGTGTGTTTCTATATAGAGACAGTGTGTAACATGTATCAAAGTCCCAGTGTGTTTCTATATAGAGACAGTGTGTAACATGTATCACAGTCCCAGTGTGTTTCTATATAGAGACAGTGTGTAACATGTATCACAGTCCCAGTGTGTTTCTATATAGAGACAGTGTGTAACATGTATCACAGTCCCAATGTGTTTCTATATAGAGACAGTGTGTAACATGTATCACAGTCCCAGTGTGTTTATATATAGAGACAGTGTGTAACATGTATCACAGTCCCAGTGTGTTTCTATAAAGAAACAGTGTGTAACATGTATTACAGTCCCAGTGTGTTTCTATAAAGAAACAGTGTGTAACATGTATCACAGTCCCAGTGTGTTTCTATATAGAGACAGTGTGTAACATGTATCAAAGTCCCAGTGTGTTTCTATATAAAGACAGTGTGTAACATGTATTACAGTCCCAGTGTGTTTCTATATAGAGACAGTGTGTAACATGTGTCGCAGTCCCAGTGTGTTTCTATATAGAGACAGTGTGTAACATGTATCAAAGTCCCAGTGTGTTTCTATATAGAGCCAGTGTGTAACATGTATCACAGTCCCAGTGTGTTTCTATAAATATACAGTGTGTAACATGTGTCACAGTCCCAGTGTGTTTCTATATAGAGACAGGGTGTAACATGTATCACAGTCCCAGTGTGTTTCTATATAGAGACAGTGTGTAACATGTATTACAGTCCCAGTGCGTTTCTATATAGAGACAGTGTGTAACATGTATCACAGTCCCAGTGTGTTTCTATATAGAGCCAGTGTGTAACATGTGTCACAGTCCCAGTGTGTTTATATATAGAGACAGTGTGTAACATGTATCACAGTCCCAGTGTGTTTCTATAAAGAGACAGTGTGTAACATGTATTACTGTCCCAGTGTGTTTCTATAAAGAAACAGTGTGTAACATGTATCACAGTCCCAGTGTGTTTCTATATAGAGACAGTGTGTAACATGTATTACAGTCCCAGTGTGTTTCTATATAGAGACAGTGTGTAACATGTGTCGCAGTCCCAGTGTGTTTCTATATAAAGACAGTGTGTAACATGTATTACAGTCCCAGTGTGTTTCTATATAGAGACAGTGTGTAACATGTGTCGCAGTCCCAGTGTGTTTCTATATAGAGACAGTGTGTAACATGTATCAAAGTCCCAGTGTGTTTCTATATAGAGCCAGTGTGTAACATGTATCACAGTCCCAGTGTGTTTCTATAAATATACAGTGTGTAACATGTGTCACAGTCCCAGTGTGTTTCTATATAGAGACAGGGTGTAACATGTATCACAGTCCCAGTGTGTTTCTATATAGAGACAGTGTGTAACATGTATTACAGTCCCAGTGCGTTTCTATATAGAGACAGTGTGTAACATGTATCACAGTCCCAGTGTGTTTCTATATAGAGCCAGTGTGTAACATGTGTCACAGTCGCAGTGTGTTTCTAATAAATAGACAGTGTGTAACATGTGTCACAGTCCCAGTGTGTTTCTATAAATACACAGTGTGTAACATGTATCACAGTCCCAGTGTGTTTCTATGTAGAGACAGTGTGTAACATGTATCACAGTCCCAATGTGTTTCTATATAGAAACAGTGTGTAACATGTATCACAGTCCCAGTGTGTTTCTATATAGAGCCAGTGTGTAACATGTGTCACAGTCGCAGTGTGTTTCTATAAATAGACAGTGTGTAACATGTGTCACATTCCCAGTGCGTTTCTATAAAGAGACAGTGTGTAACATGTATCACAGTCCCAGTGTGTTTATATATAGAGATATTGTGTAACATGTATCACAGTCCCAGTGTGTTTCTATAAAGAGACAGTGTGTAACATGTATCACAGTCCCAGTGTGTTTCTATAAACAGACAGTGTGTAACATGTATCAAAGTCCCAGTGTGTTTCTATATAGAGACAGTGTGTAACATGTATCACAGTCCCAATGTGTTTCTATATAGAGACAGTGTGTAACATGTATCACAGTCCCAGTGTGTTTATATATAGAGACAGTGTGTAACATGTATCACAGTCCCAGTGTGTTTCTATAAAGAGACAGTGTGTAACACGTATCACAGTCCCAGTCTGTTTCTATATAGAGACAGTGTGTAACATGTATCACAGTCCCAGTGCGTTTCTATAAAGAGACAGTGTGTAACATGTATTACAATCCCAGTGTGTTTCTATAAAGAGACAGTGTGTAACATGTGTCACAGTCCCAGTGTGTTTCTATATAGAGACAGTGTGTAACATGTATTACAGTCCCAGTGTGTTTCTATATAGAGACAGTGTGTAACATGTATCACAGTCCCAGTGTGTTTCTATATAGAGACAGTGTGTAACATGTATCAAAGTCCCAGTGTGTTTCTATATAGAGACAGTGTGTAACATGTATCAAAGTCCCAGTGTGTTTCTATATAGAGACAGTGTGTAACATGTATCACAGTCCCAGTGTGTTTCTATATAGAGAGTGTGTGTAACATGTATCACAATCCCAGTGTGTTTCTATAAAAGACAGTGTGTAACATGTATCAAAGTCCCAGTGTGTTTCTATAGAGAGAGAGTGTGTAACATGTATCAAAGTCCCAGTGTGTTTCTATATAGAGACAGTGTGTAACATGTATCACAGTCCCAGTGTGTTTCTATATAGAGACAGTGTGTAACATGTATCACAGTCCCAGTGTGTTTCTATATAGAGACAGTGTGTAACATGTATCACAGTCCCACTGTGTTTCTATAAAGAGACAGTGTGTAACATGTATCAAAGTCCCAGTGTGTTTCTATATAGAGACAGTGTGTAACATGTATCAAAGTCCCAGTGTCTTTCTATATAGAGACAGTGTGTAACATGTATCAAAGTCCCAGTGTGTTTCTATATAGAGCCAGTGTGTAACATGTATTACAGTCCCAGTGTGTTTCTATAAAGAGACAGTGTGTAACATGCGTCACAGTCCCAGTGTGTTTCTGTATAGAGACAGTGTGTAACATGTATCAAAGTCCCAGTGTGTTTCTATATAGAGACAGTGTGTAACATGTATCAAAGTCCCAGAGTGTTTCTATATAGAGACAGTGTGTAACATGTATCACAGTCCCAGTGCGTTTCTATAAAGAGACAGTGTGTAACATGTATCACAGTCCGAGTGTGTTTATATATAGAGACAGTGTGTAACATGTATCAAAGTCCCAGTGTGTTTCTATATAGAGACAGTGTGTAACATGTATCACAGTCCCAGTGTGTTTCTATATATAGACAGTGTGTAACATGTATCACAGTCCCAGTGTGTTTCTATATAGAGCCAGTGTGTAACATGTATTACAGTCCCAGTGTGTTTCTATAAAGAGACAGTGTGTAACATGTGTCACAGTCCCAGTGTGTTTCTTTATAGAGACAGTGTGTAACATGTATCAAAGTCCCAGTGGGTTTCTATATAGAGACAGTGTGTAACATGTATCACAGTCCCAGTGTGTTTCTATAAAGAGACAGTGTGTAACTTGTGTCACAGTCCCAGTGTGTTTCTATATAGAGACAGTGTGTAACATGTATTACAGTCCCAGTGTGTTTCTATATAGAGACAGTGTGTAACATGTATCACAGTCCCAGTGTGTTTCTATATAGAGACAGTGTGTAACATGTATCAAAGTCCCAGTGTGTTTCTATATAGAGACAGTGTGTAACATGTATCAAAGTCCCAGTGTGTTTCTATATAGAGACAGTGTGTAACATGTATCACAGTTCCAGTGTGTTTCTATATAGAGACAGTGTGTAACATGTATCACAGTCCCAGTGTGTTTCTATAAAGAGACAGTGTGTAACATGTATCAAAGTCCCAGTGTGTTTCGATATAGAGACAGTGTGTAACATGTATCAAAGTCCCAGTGTGTTTCTATATAGAGACAGTGTGTAACATGTATCAAAGTCCCAGTGTGTTTCTATATAGAGACAGTGTGTAACATGTATCACAGTCCCAGTGTGTTTCTATATAGAGACAGTGTGTAACATGTATCACAGTCCCAGTGTGTTTCTATATAGAGACAGTGTGTAACATGTATCACAGTCCCAATGTGTTTCTATATAGAGACAGTGTGTAACATGTATCACAGTCCCAGTGTGTTTATATATAGAGACAGTGTGTAACATGTATCACAGTCCCAGTGTGTTTCTATAAAGAGACAGTGTGTAACATGTATCACAGTCCCAGTGTGTTTCTATATAGAGACAGTGTGTAACATGTATCACAGTCCCAGTGCGTTTCTATAAAGAGACAGTGTGTAACATGTATCACAGTCCCAGTGTGTTTATATATAGAGACAGTGTGTAACATGTATCAAAGTCCCAGTGTGTTTCTATATAGAGACAGTGTGTAACATGTATCACAGTCCCAGTGTGTTTCTATATATAGACAGTGTGTAACATGTATCACAGTCCCAGTGTGTTTCTATATAGAGCCAGTGTGTAACATGTATTACAGTCCCAGTGTGTTTCTATATAGAGACAGTGTGTAACATGTATCACAGTCCCAGTGTGTTTCTATATAGAGACAGTGTGTAACATGTATCACAGTCCCAGTGTGTTTCTATATAGAGCCAGTGTGTAACATGTATTACAGTCCCAGTGTGTTTCTATATAGAGACAGTGTGTAACATGTATCACAGTCCCAGTGTGTTTCTATATAGAGACAGTGTGTAACATGTATCACAGTCCCAGTGTGTTTCTATATAGAGACAGTGTGTAACATGTATCACAGTCCCAGTGTGTTTCTATATAGAGCCAGTGTGTAACATGTATTACAGTCCCAGTGTGTTTCTATAAAGAGACAGTGTGTAACATGTGTCACAGTCCCAGTGTGTTTCTTTATAGAGACAGTGTGTAACATGTATCAAAGTCCCAGTGTGTTTCTATATAGAGACAGTGTGTAACATGTATCACAGTCCCAGTGTGTTTCTATAAAGAGACAGTGTGTAACATGTGTCACAGTCCCAGTGTGTTTCTATATAGAGACAGTGTGTAACATGTATCAAAGTCCCAGTGTGTTTCTATATAGAGACAGTGTGTAACATGTATCACAGTCCCAGTGTGTTTCTATATAGAGACAGTGTGTAACATGTATCAAAGTCCCAGTGTGTTTCTATATAGAGACAGTGTGTAACATGTATCAAAGTCCCAGTGTGTTTCTATATAGAGACAGTGTGTAACATGTATCACAGTTCCAGTGTGATTCTATATAGAGACAGTGTGTAACATGTATCACAGTCCCAGTGTGTTTCTATAAAGAGACAGTGTGTAACATGTATCAAAGTCCCAGTGTGTTTCTATATAGAGACAGTGTGTAACATGTATCAAAGTCCCAGTGTGTTTCTATATAGAGACAGTGTGTAACATGTATCAAAGTCCCAGTGTGTTTCTATATAGAGACAGTGTGTAACATGTATCACAGTCCCACTGTGTTTCTATATAGAGACAGTGTGTAACATGTATCACAGTCCCAGTGTGTTTCTATATAGAGACAGTGTGTAACATGTATCACAGTCCCAATGTGTTTCTATATAGAGACAGTGTGTAACATGTATCACAGTCCCAGTGTGTTTATATATAGAGACAGTGTGTAACATGTATCACAGTCCCAGTGTGTTTCTATAAAGAGACAGTGTGTAACATGTATCACAGTCCCAGTGTGTTTCTATATAGAGACAGTGTGTAACATGTATCACAGTCCCAGTGCGTTTCTATAAAGAGACAGTGTGTAACATGTATCACAGTCCCAGTGTGTTTATATATAGAGACAGTGTGTAACATGTATCAAAGTCCCAGTGTGTTTCTATATAGAGACAGTGTGTAACATGTATCACAGTCCCAGTGTGTTTCTATATATAGACAGTGTGTAACATGTATCACAGTCCCAGTGTGTTTCTATATAGAGCCAGTGTGTAACATGTATTACAGTCCCAGTGTGTTTCTATATAGAGACAGTGTGTAACATGTATCACAGTCCCAGTGTGTTTCTATATAGAGACAGTGTGTAACATGTATCACAGTCCCAGTGTGTTTCTATATAGAGCCAGTGTGTAACATGTATTACAGTCCCAGTGTGTTTCTATATAGAGACAGTGTGTAACATGTATCACAGTCCCAGTGTGTTTCTATATAGAGACAGTGTGTAACATGTATCACAGTCCCAGTGTGTTTCTATATAGAGACAGTGTGTAACATGTATCACAGTCCCAGTGTGTTTCTATATAGAGACAGTGTGTAACATGTATTACAGTCCCAGTGTGTTTCTATATAGAGACAGTGTGTAACATGTATCACAGTCCCAGTGTGTTTCTATATAGAGACAGTGTGTAACATGTATCAAAGTCCCAGTGTTTTTCTATATAGAGACAGTGTGTAACATGTATCAAAGTCCCAGTGTGTTTCTATATAGAGACAGTGTGTAACATGTATCACAGTCCCAGTGTGTTTCTATATAGAGACAGTGTGTATCATGCATCACAGTCCCAGTGTGTTTCTATAAAGAGACAGTGTGTAACATGTATCACAGTCCCAGTGTGTTTCTATATAGAGACAGTGTGTAACATGTATCACAGTCCCAGTGTGTTTCTATATAGAGACAGTGTGTAACATGTATCACAGTCCCAGTGTGTTTCTATAAAGAGACAGTGTGTAACATGTATCAAAGTCCCAGTGTGTTTCTATATAGAGACAGTGTGTAACATGTATCCAAGTCCCAGTGTGTTTCTATATAGAGACAGTGTGTAACATGTATCACAGTCCCAGTGTGTTTCTATATAGAGACAGTGTGTAACATGTATCACAGACCCAGTGTGTTTCTATAAAGAGACAGTGTGTAACATGTATCAAAGTCCCAGTGTGTTTCTATATAGAGACAGTGTGTAACATGTATCAAAATCCCAGTGTTTTTCTATATAGAGACAGTGTGTAACATGTATCACAGTCCCAGTGTGTTTCTATATAGAGACAGTGTGTAACATGTATCAAAGTCCCAGTGTGTTTCTATAGAGAGACAGTGTGTAACATGTATCAAAGTCCCAGTATGTGTCTATATAGAGACAGTGTGCAACATGTATCAAAGTCCCAGTGTGTTTCTATATAGAGACAGTGTGTAAGATGTATCAAACTCCCAGTGTGTTTATATATAGAGACAGTGTGTAACATGTATCAAATTCCCAGTGTGTTTCTATATAGAGACAGTGTGTAACATGTATTACAGTCCCAGTGTGTTTCTATATAGAGACAGAGTGTAACATGTATCAAAGTCCCAGTGGGTTTCTATATAGAGACAGTGTGTAATATGTATCACAGTCCCAGTGTGTTTCTATAAAGAGACAGTGTGTAACATGTATTACAGTCCCAGTGTGCTTCTATATAGAGACAGTGTGTAACACGTATCACAGTCCCAGTGTGTTTCTATAAAGAGACATTGTGTAACATGTATCACAGTCCCAGTGTATTTCTATATAGAGACAGTGTGTAACATGTATCACAGTCCCAGTGTGTTTCTATAAAGAGACAGTGTGTAACATGTATTACAGTCCCAGTGTGTTTCTATATAGAGACAGTGTGTAACATGTATCACAGTCCCAGTGTGTTTCTATAAAGAGACATTGTGTAACACGTATCACAGTCCCAGTGTGTTTCTATATAGAGACAGTGTGTAACATGTATCACAGTCCCAGTGTGTTTCTATATAGAGACAGTGTGTAACATGTGTCACAGTCCCAGGGTGTTTCTATAGAGAGACAGTGTGTAACATGTATCACAGTCCCAGTGTGTTTCTATAAAGAGACAGTGTGTAACATGTATAACAGTCCCATTGTGTTTATATAAAGAGACAGTGTGTAACATGTATCACAGTCCCAGTGTGTTTCTATATAGAGACAGTGTGTAACATGTATCACAGTCCCAGTGTGTTTCTATATAGAGACAGTGTGTAACATGTATCACAATCCCAGTGTGTTTCTATATAGAGACAGTGTGTAACATGTATCACAGTCCCAGTGTGTTTCTATATAGAGACAGTGTGTAACATGTATTACAGTCCCAGTGTGTTTCTATATAGAGACAGTGTGTAACATGTATCACAGTCCCAGTGTGTTTCTATATAGAGACAGTGTGTAACATGTATCAAAGTCCCAGTGTGTTTCTATATAGAGACAGTGTGTAACATGTATCAAAGTCCCAGTGTGTTTCTATATAGAGACAGTCTGTAACATGTATCACAGTCCCAGTGTGTTTCTATATAGAGAGAGTGTGTATCATGTATCACAGTCCCAGTGTGTTTCTATAAAGAGACAGTGTGTAACATGTATCAAAGTCCCAGTGTGTTTCTATAGAGAGAGAGTGTGTAACATGTATCAAAGTCCCAGTGTGTTTCTATATAGAGACAGTGTGTAACATGTATCACAGTCCCAGTGTGTTTCTATATAGAGACAATGTGTAACATGTATCACAGTCCCAGTGTGTTTCTATAAAGAGACAGTGTGTAACATGTATCAAAGTCCCAGTGTGTTTCTATATAGAGACAGTGTGTAACATGTATCAAAGTCCCAGTGTGTTTCTCTATAGAGACAGTGTGTAACATGTATCACAGTCCCAGTGTGTTTCTATATAGAGACAGTGTGTAACATGTATCAAAGTCCCAGTGTGTTTCTATATAGAGACAGTGTGTAACATGTATCAAAGTCCCAGTGTGTTTCTATATAGAGACAGTCTGTAACATGTATCACAGTCCCAGTGTGTTTCTATATAGAGAGAGTGTGTATCATGTATCACAGTCCCAGTGTGTTTCTATAAAGAGACAGTGTGTAACATGTATCAAAGTCCCAGTGTGTTTCTATAGAGAGAGAGTGTGTAACATGTATCAAAGTCCCAGTGTGTTTCTATATAGAGACAGTGTGTAACATGTATCACAGTCCCAGTGTGTTTCTATATAGAGACAATGTGTAACATGTATCACAGTCCCAGTGTGTTTCTATAAAGAGACAGTGTGTAACATGTATCAAAGTCCCAGTGTGTTTCTATATAGAGACAGTGTGTAACATGTATCAAAGTCCCAGTGTGTTTCTATATAGAGACAGTGTGTAACATGTATCACAGTCCCAGTGTGTTTCTATATAGAGACAGTGTGTAACATGTATCAAAGTCCCAGTGTGTTTCTATATAGAGACAGTGTGTAACATGTATCAAAGTCCCAGTGTGTTTCTATATAGAGACACTGTGTAACATGTATCAAAGTCCCAGTGTGTTTCTATATAGAGACAGTGTGTAAGATGTATCAAACTCCCAGTGTGTTTCTATATAGAGACAGTGTGTAACATGTATCAAAGTCCCAGTGTGTTTATATATAGAGACAGTGTGTAACATGTATTACAGTCCCAGTGTGTTTCTATATAGAGACAGTGTGTAATATGTATCACAGTCCCAGTGTGTTTCTATAAAGAGACAGTGTGTAACATGTATTACAGTCCCAGTGTGTTTCTATATAGAGACAGTGTGTAACATGTATCACAGTCCCAGTGTGTTTCTATAAAGAGACATTGTGTAACATGTATCACAGTCCCAGTGTATTTCTATATAGAGACAGTGTGTAACATGTATCACAGTCTCAGTGTGTTTCTATAAAGAGACAGTGTGTAACATGTATTACAGTCCCAGTGTGTTTCTATATAGAGACAGTGTGTAACATGTATCACAGTCCCAGTGTGTTTCTATAAAGAGACATTGTGTAACACGTATCACAGTCCCTGTGTGTTTCTATATAGAGACAGCGTGTAACATGTATCACAGTCCCAGTGTGTTTCTATATAGAGACAGTGTGTAATATGTGTCACAGTCCCAGTGTGTTTCTATAGAGAGACAGTGTGTAACATGTATCACAGTCCCAGTGTGTTTCTATAAATAGACAGTGTATAACATGTATCACAGTCCCAGTGTGTTTCTATATAGAGACAGTGTGTAACATGTATCACAGTGCCAGTGTGTTTCTATATAGAGACAGTGTGTAACATGTATCACAGTCCCAGTGTGTTTCTATAAAGAGACAGTGTGTAACATGTATTACAGTCCCAGTGTGCTTCTATATAGAGACAGTGTGTAACACGTATCACAGTCCCAGTGTGTTTCTATAAAGAGACAGTGTGTAACATGTATTACAGTCCCAGTGTGTTTCTATATAGAGACAGAGTGTAACATGTATCAAAGTCCCAGTGGGTTTCTATATAGAGACAGTGTGTAATATGTATCACAGTCCCAGTGTGTTTCTATAAAGAGACAGTGTGTAACATGTATTACAGTCCCAGTGTGCTTCTATATAGAGACAGTGTGTAACACGTATCACAGTCCCAGTGTGTTTCTATAAAGAGACATTGTGTAACATGTATCACAGTCCCAGTGTATTTCTATATAGAGACAGTGTGTAACATGTATCACAGTCCCAGTGTGTTTCTATAAAGAGACAGTGTGTAACATGTATTACAGTCCCAGTGTGTTTCTATATAGAGACAGTGTGTAACATGTATCACAGTCCCAGTGTGTTTCTATAAAGAGACATTGTGTAACACGTATCACAGTCCCAGTGTGTTTCTATATAGAGACAGTGTGTAACATGTATCACAGTCCCAGTGTGTTTCTATATAGAGACAGTGTGTAACATGTGTCACAGTCCCAGGGTGTTTCTATAGAGAGACAGTGTGTAACATGTATCACAGTCCCAGTGTGTTTCTATAAAGAGACAGTGTGTAACATGTATAACAGTCCCATTGTGTTTATATAAAGAGACAGTGTGTAACATGTATCACAGTCCCAGTGTGTTTCTATATAGAGACAATGTGTAACATGTATCACAGTCCCAGTGTGTTTCTATAAAGAGACAGTGTGTAACATGTATCAAAGTCCTAGTGTGTTTCTATATAGAGACAGTGTGTAACATGTATCAAAGTCCCAGTGTGTTTCTATATAGAGACAGTGTGTAACATGTATCACAGTCCCAGTGTGTTTCTATATAGAGACAGTGTGTAACATGTATCAAAGTCCCAGTGTGTTTCTATATAGAGACAGTGTGTAACATGTATCAAAGTCCCAGTGTGTTTCTATATAGAGACACTGTGTAACATGTATCAAAGTCCCAGTGTGTTTCTATATAGAGACAGTGTGTAAGATGTATCAAACTCCCAGTGTGTTTCTATATAGAGACAGTGTGTAACATGTATCAAAGTCCCAGTGTGTTTCTATATAGAGACAGTGTGTAACATGTATTACAGTCCCAGTGTGTTTCTATATAGAGACAGTGTGTAATATGTATCACAGTCCCAGTGTGTTTCTATAAAGAGACAGTGTGTAACATGTATTACAGTCCCAGTGTGTTTCTATATAGAGACAGTGTGTAACATGTATCACAGTCCCAGTGTGTTTCTATAAAGAGACATTGTGTAACATGTATCACAGTCCCAGTGTATTTCTATATAGAGACAGTGTGTAACATGTATCACAGTCTCAGTGTGTTTCTATAAAGAGACAGTGTGTAACATGTATCAAAGTCCTAGTGTGTTTCTATATAGAGACAGTGTGTAACATGTATCAAAGTCCCAGTGTGTTTCTATATAGAGACAGTGTGTAACATGTATCACAGTCCCAGTGTGTTTCTATATAGAGACAGTGTGTAACATGTATCAAAGTCCCAGTGTGTTTCTATATAGAGACAGTGTGTAACATGTATCAAAGTCCCAGTGTGTTTCTATATAGAGACACTGTGTAACATGTATCAAAGTCCCAGTGTGTTTCTATATAGAGACAGTGTGTAAGATGTATCAAACTCCCAGTGTGTTTCTATATAGAGACAGTGTGTAACATGTATCAAAGTCCCAGTGTGTTTCTATATAGAGACAGTGTGTAACATGTATTACAGTCCCAGTGTGTTTCTATATAGAGACAGTGTGTAATATGTATCACAGTCCCAGTGTGTTTCTATAAAGAGACAGTGTGTAACATGTATTACAGTCCCAGTGTGTTTCTATATAGAGACAGTGTGTAACATGTATCACAGTCCCAGTGTGTTTCTATAAAGAGACATTGTGTAACATGTATCACAGTCCCAGTGTATTTCTATATAGAGACAGTGTGTAACATGTATCACAGTCTCAGTGTGTTTCTATAAAGAGACAGTGTGTAACATGTATTACAGTCCCAGTGTGTTTCTATATAGAGACAGTGTGTAACATGTATCACAGTCCCAGTGTGTTTCTATAAAGAGACATTGTGTAACACGTATCACAGTCCCTGTGTGTTTCTATATAGAGACAGTGTGTAACATGTATCACAGTCCCAGTGTGTTTCTATATAGAGACAGTGTGTAATATGTGTCACAGTCCCAGTGTGTTTCTATAGAGAGACAGTGTGTAACATGTATCACAGTCCCAGTGTGTTTCTATAAATAGACAGTGTATAACATGTATCACAGTCCCAGTGTGTTTCTATATAGAGACAGTGTGTAACATGTATCACAGTGCCAGTGTGTTTCTATATAGAGACAGTGTGTAACATGTATCACAGTCCCAGTGTGTTTCTATAAAGAGACAGTGTGTAACATGTATTACAGTCCCAGTGTGCTTCTATATAGAGACAGTGTGTAACACGTATCACAGTCCCAGTGTGTTTCTATAAAGAGACAGTGTGTAACATGTATTACAGTCCCAGTGTGTTTCTATATAGAGACAGAGTGTAACATGTATCAAAGTCCCAGTGGGTTTCTATATAGAGACAGTGTGTAATATGTATCACAGTCCCAGTGTGTTTCTATAAAGAGACAGTGTGTAACATGTATTACAGTCCCAGTGTGCTTCTATATAGAGACAGTGTGTAACATGTATCAAAGTCCCAGTGTGTTTCTATAGAGAGAGAGTGTGTAACATGTATCAAAGTCCCAGTGTGTTTCTATATAGAGACAGTGTGTAACATGTATCACAGTCCCAGTGTGTTTCTATATAGAGACAATGTGTAACATGTATCACAGTCCCAGTGTGTTTCTATAAAGAGACAGTGTGTAACATGTATCAAAGTCCCAGTGTGTTTCTATATAGAGACAGTGTGTAACATGTATCAAAGTCCCAGTGTGTTTCTCTATAGAGACAGTGTGTAACATGTATCACAGTCCCAGTGTGTTTCTATATAGAGACAGTGTGTAACATGTATCAAAGTCCCAGTGTGTTTCTATATAGAGACAGTGTGTAACATGTATCAAAGTCCCAGTGTGTTTCTATATAGAGACAGTCTGTAACATGTATCACAGTCCCAGTGTGTTTCTATATAGAGAGAGTGTGTATCATGTATCACAGTCCCAGTGTGTTTCTATAAAGAGACAGTGTGTAACATGTATCAAAGTCCCAGTGTGTTTCTATAGAGAGAGAGTGTGTAACATGTATCAAAGTCCCAGTGTGTTTCTATATAGAGACAGTGTGTAACATGTATCACAGTCCCAGTGTGTTTCTATATAGAGACAATGTGTAACATGTATCACAGTCCCAGTGTGTTTCTATAAAGAGACAGTGTGTAACATGTATCAAAGTCCCAGTGTGTTTCTATATAGAGACAGTGTGTAACATGTATCAAAGTCCCAGTGTGTTTCTATATAGAGACAGTGTGTAACATGTATCACAGTCCCAGTGTGTTTCTATATAGAGACAGTGTGTAACATGTATCAAAGTCCCAGTGTGTTTCTATATAGAGACAGTGTGTAACATGTATCAAAGTCCCAGTGTGTTTCTATATAGAGACACTGTGTAACATGTATCAAAGTCCCAGTGTGTTTCTATATAGAGACAGTGTGTAAGATGTATCAAACTCCCAGTGTGTTTCTATATAGAGACAGTGTGTAACATGTATCAAAGTCCCAGTGTGTTTATATATAGAGACAGTGTGTAACATGTATTACAGTCCCAGTGTGTTTCTATATAGAGACAGTGTGTAATATGTATCACAGTCCCAGTGTGTTTCTATAAAGAGACAGTGTGTAACATGTATTACAGTCCCAGTGTGTTTCTATATAGAGACAGTGTGTAACATGTATCACAGTCCCAGTGTGTTTCTATAAAGAGACATTGTGTAACATGTATCACAGTCCCAGTGTATTTCTATATAGAGACAGTGTGTAACATGTATCACAGTCTCAGTGTGTTTCTATAAAGAGACAGTGTGTAACATGTATTACAGTCCCAGTGTGTTTCTATATAGAGACAGTGTGTAACATGTATCACAGTCCCAGTGTGTTTCTATAAAGAGACATTGTGTAACACGTATCACAGTCCCTGTGTGTTTCTATATAGAGACAGCGTGTAACATGTATCACAGTCCCAGTGTGTTTCTATATAGAGACAGTGTGTAATATGTGTCACAGTCCCAGTGTGTTTCTATAGAGAGACAGTGTGTAACATGTATCACAGTCCCAGTGTGTTTCTATAAATAGACAGTGTATAACATGTATCACAGTCCCAGTGTGTTTCTATATAGAGACAGTGTGTAACATGTATCACAGTGCCAGTGTGTTTCTATATAGAGACAGTGTGTAACATGTATCACAGTCCCAGTGTGTTTCTATAAAGAGACAGTGTGTAACATGTATTACAGTCCCAGTGTGCTTCTATATAGAGACAGTGTGTAACACGTATCACAGTCCCAGTGTGTTTCTATAAAGAGACAGTGTGTAACATGTATTACAGTCCCAGTGTGTTTCTATATAGAGACAGAGTGTAACATGTATCAAAGTCCCAGTGGGTTTCTATATAGAGACAGTGTGTAATATGTATCACAGTCCCAGTGTGTTTCTATAAAGAGACAGTGTGTAACATGTATTACAGTCCCAGTGTGCTTCTATATAGAGACAGTGTGTAACACGTATCACAGTCCCAGTGTGTTTCTATAAAGAGACATTGTGTAACATGTATCACAGTCCCAGTGTATTTCTATATAGAGACAGTGTGTAACATGTATCACAGTCCCAGTGTGTTTCTATAAAGAGACAGTGTGTAACATGTATTACAGTCCCAGTGTGTTTCTATATAGAGACAGTGTGTAACATGTATCACAGTCCCAGTGTGTTTCTATAAAGAGACATTGTGTAACACGTATCACAGTCCCAGTGTGTTTCTATATAGAGACAGTGTGTAACATGTATCACAGTCCCAGTGTGTTTCTATATAGAGACAGTGTGTAACATGTGTCACAGTCCCAGGGTGTTTCTATAGAGAGACAGTGTGTAACATGTATCACAGTCCCAGTGTGTTTCTATAAAGAGACAGTGTGTAACATGTATAACAGTCCCATTGTGTTTATATAAAGAGACAGTGTGTAACATGTATCACAGTCCCAGTGTGTTTCTATATAGAGACAATGTGTAACATGTATCACAGTCCCAGTGTGTTTCTATAAAGAGACAGTGTGTAACATGTATCAAAGTCCTAGTGTGTTTCTATATAGAGACAGTGTGTAACATGTATCAAAGTCCCAGTGTGTTTCTATATAGAGACAGTGTGTAACATGTATCACAGTCCCAGTGTGTTTCTATATAGAGACAGTGTGTAACATGTATCAAAGTCCCAGTGTGTTTCTATATAGAGACAGTGTGTAACATGTATCAAAGTCCCAGTGTGTTTCTATATAGAGACACTGTGTAACATGTATCAAAGTCCCAGTGTGTTTCTATATAGAGACAGTGTGTAAGATGTATCAAACTCCCAGTGTGTTTCTATATAGAGACAGTGTGTAACATGTATCAAAGTCCCAGTGTGTTTCTATATAGAGACAGTGTGTAACATGTATTACAGTCCCAGTGTGTTTCTATATAGAGACAGTGTGTAATATGTATCACAGTCCCAGTGTGTTTCTATAAAGAGACAGTGTGTAACATGTATTACAGTCCCAGTGTGTTTCTATATAGAGACAGTGTGTAACATGTATCACAGTCCCAGTGTGTTTCTATAAAGAGACATTGTGTAACATGTATCACAGTCCCAGTGTATTTCTATATAGAGACAGTGTGTAACATGTATCACAGTCTCAGTGTGTTTCTATAAAGAGACAGTGTGTAACATGTATCAAAGTCCTAGTGTGTTTCTATATAGAGACAGTGTGTAACATGTATCAAAGTCCCAGTGTGTTTCTATATAGAGACAGTGTGTAACATGTATCACAGTCCCAGTGTGTTTCTATATAGAGACAGTGTGTAACATGTATCAAAGTCCCAGTGTGTTTCTATATAGAGACAGTGTGTAACATGTATCAAAGTCCCAGTGTGTTTCTATATAGAGACACTGTGTAACATGTATCAAAGTCCCAGTGTGTTTCTATATAGAGACAGTGTGTAAGATGTATCAAACTCCCAGTGTGTTTCTATATAGAGACAGTGTGTAACATGTATCAAAGTCCCAGTGTGTTTCTATATAGAGACAGTGTGTAACATGTATTACAGTCCCAGTGTGTTTCTATATAGAGACAGTGTGTAATATGTATCACAGTCCCAGTGTGTTTCTATAAAGAGACAGTGTGTAACATGTATTACAGTCCCAGTGTGTTTCTATATAGAGACAGTGTGTAACATGTATCACAGTCCCAGTGTGTTTCTATAAAGAGACATTGTGTAACATGTATCACAGTCCCAGTGTATTTCTATATAGAGACAGTGTGTAACATGTATCACAGTCTCAGTGTGTTTCTATAAAGAGACAGTGTGTAACATGTATTACAGTCCCAGTGTGTTTCTATATAGAGACAGTGTGTAACATGTATCACAGTCCCAGTGTGTTTCTATAAAGAGACATTGTGTAACACGTATCACAGTCCCTGTGTGTTTCTATATAGAGACAGTGTGTAACATGTATCACAGTCCCAGTGTGTTTCTATATAGAGACAGTGTGTAATATGTGTCACAGTCCCAGTGTGTTTCTATAGAGAGACAGTGTGTAACATGTATCACAGTCCCAGTGTGTTTCTATAAATAGACAGTGTATAACATGTATCACAGTCCCAGTGTGTTTCTATATAGAGACAGTGTGTAACATGTATCACAGTGCCAGTGTGTTTCTATATAGAGACAGTGTGTAACATGTATCACAGTCCCAGTGTGTTTCTATAAAGAGACAGTGTGTAACATGTATTACAGTCCCAGTGTGCTTCTATATAGAGACAGTGTGTAACACGTATCACAGTCCCAGTGTGTTTCTATAAAGAGACAGTGTGTAACATGTATTACAGTCCCAGTGTGTTTCTATATAGAGACAGAGTGTAACATGTATCAAAGTCCCAGTGGGTTTCTATATAGAGACAGTGTGTAATATGTATCACAGTCCCAGTGTGTTTCTATAAAGAGACAGTGTGTAACATGTATTACAGTCCCAGTGTGCTTCTATATAGAGACAGTGTGTAACACGTATCACAGTCCCAGTGTGTTTCTATAAAGAGACATTGTGTAACATGTATCACAGTCCCAGTGTATTTCTATATAGAGACAGTGTGTAACATGTATCACAGTCCCAGTGTGTTTCTATAAAGAGACAGTGTGTAACATGTATTACAGTCCCAGTGTGTTTCTATATAGAGACAGTGTGTAACATGTATCACAGTCCCAGTGTGTTTCTATAAAGAGACATTGTGTAACACGTATCACAGTCCCAGTGTGTTTCTATATAGAGACAGTGTGTAACATGTATCACAGTCCCAGTGTGTTTCTATATAGAGACAGTGTGTAACATGTGTCACAGTCCCAGGGTGTTTCTATAGAGAGACAGTGTGTAACATGTATCACAGTCCCAGTGTGTTTCTATAAAGAGACAGTGTGTAACATGTATAACAGTCCCATTGTGTTTATATAAAGAGACAGTGTGTAACATGTATCACAGTCCCAGTGTGTTTCTATATAGAGACAGTGTGTAACATGTATCACAGTCCCAGTGTGTTTCTATATAGAGACAGTGTATAACATGTATCACAGTCCCAGTGTGTTTCTATATAGAGACAGTGTGTAACATGTATCACAGTCCCAGTGTGTTTCTATATAGAGACAGTGTGTAACATGTATCACAGTCCCAGTGTGTTTCTATATAGAGACAGTGTGTAACATGTATCAAAGTCCCAGTGTGTTTCTATATAGAGACAGTCTGTAACATGTATCACAGTCCCAGTGTGTTTCTATATAGAGAGAGTGTGTATCATGTATCACAGTCCCAGAGTGTTTCTATAAAGAGACAGTGTGTAACATGTATCAAAGTCCCAGTGTGTTTCTATAGAGAGAGAGTGTGTAACATGTATCAAAGTCCCAGTGTGTTTCTATATAGAGACAGTGTGTAACATGTATCACAGTCCCAGTGTGTTTCTATATAGAGACAATGTGTAACATGTATCACAGTCCCAGTGTGTTTCTATAAAGAGACAGTGTGTAACATGTATCAAAGTCCTAGTGTGTTTCTATATAGAGACAGTGTGTAACATGTATCAAAGTCCCAGTGTGTTTCTATATAGAGACAGTGTGTAACATGTATCACAGTCCCAGTGTGTGTCTATATAGAGACAGTGTGTAACATGTATCAAAGTCCCAGTGTGTTTCTATATAGAGACAGTGTGTAACATGTATCAAAGTCCCAGTGTGTTTCTATATAGAGACACTGTGTAACATGTATCAAAGTCCCAGTGTGTTTCTATATAGAGACAGTGTGTAAGATGTATCAAACTCCCAGTGTGTTTCTATATAGAGACAGTGTGTAACATGTATCAAAGTCCCAGTGTGTTTCTATATAGAGACAGTGTGTAACATGTATTACAGTCCCAGTGTGTTTCTATATAGAGACAGTGTGTAATATGTATCACAGTCCCAGTGTGTTTCTATAAAGAGACAGTGTGTAACATGTATTACAGTCCCAGTGTGTTTCTATATAGAGACAGTGTGTAACATGTATCACAGTCCCAGTGTGTTTCTATAAAGAGACATTGTGTAACATGTATCACAGTCCCAGTGTATTTCTATATAGAGACAGTGTGTAACATGTATCACAGTCCCAGTGTGTTTCTATAAAGAGACAGTGTGTAACATGTATTACAGTCCCAGTGTCTTTCTATATAGAGACAGTGTGTAACATGTATCACAGTCCCAGTGTGTTTCTATAAAGAGACATTGTGTAACACGTATCACAGTCCCTGTGTGTTTCTATATAGAGACAGTGTGTAACATGTATCACAGTCCCAGTGTGTTTCTATATAGAGACAGTGTGTAATATGTGTCACAGTCCCAGTGTGTTTCTATAGAGAGACAGTGTGTAACATGTATCACAGTCCCAGTGTGTTTCTATAAATAGACAGTGTATAACATGTATCACAGTCCCAGTGTGTTTCTATATAGAGACAGTGTGTAACATGTATCACAGTGCCAGTGTGTTTCTATATAGAGACAGTGTGTAACATGTATCACAGTCCCAGTGTGTTTCTATAAAGAGACAGTGTGTAACATGTATCACAGTCCCAGTGTGTTTTCATAAAGAGGCAGTGTGTAACATGTATCACAGTCCCAGTGTGTTTCTATAAAGGCACAGTGTGTAACATGTAATACAGGCCCAGTGTGTTTCTATATAGAGACAGTGTGTAACATGTATCACAGTCCCAGTGTGTTTCTATAAAGAGACAGTGTGTAACATGTATCACAGTCCCAGTGTGTTTCTATAAAGAGACATTGTGTAACATGTACTACAGGCCCAGTGTGTTTCTATATAGAGACAGTGTGTAACATGTATCACAGTTCCATTGTGTTTCTATAAAGAGACAGTGTGTAACATGTACTACAGGCCCAGTGTGTTTCTATATAGAGACAGTGTGTAACATGTATTACAGTCCCAGTGTTTTTCTATATAGAGACAGTGTGTAACATGTATCACAGTCCCAGTGTGTTTCTATAAAGAGACATTGTGTAACATGTATCACAGTCCCAGTGTGTTTCTATATAGAGACAGTGTGTAACATGTATCACAGTCCCAGTGTGTTTCTATATAGAGACAGTGTGTAACGTGTGTCACAGTCCCAGTGTGTTTCTATAGAGAGACAGTGTGTAACATGTATCACAGTCCCAGTATGTTCCTATAAAGAGACAGTGTGTAACATGTACTACAGTGCCAGTGTGTTTCTATAAAGAGACAGTGTGTAACATGTATCACAGTCCCTGTGTAATTCTATAAAGAGACAGTGTGTACCATGTACTACAGGCCCAGTGTATTTCTATATAGAGACAGTGTGTAACATGTAACACAGTCCCAGTGTGTTTCTATAAAGAGACAGTGTGTAACGTGTATCACAGTCCCAGTGTGTTTCTATAAAGAGACAGTGTGTAACATGTATCACGGTCCCAGTGTGTTTCTATAAAGAGACAGTGTGTAACATGTATCACAGTCCCAGTGTGTTTCTATAAAGAGACAGTGTGTAATATGTACTACAGGCCCAGTGTGTTTCTATATAGAGACAGTGTGTAACATGTATCACAGTCCCAGTGTGTTTCTATAAAGAGACAGTGTGTAACATGTATCACAGTCCCAGTGTGTTTCTATAAAGAGACAGTGTGTAAGATGTACTACAGGCCCAGTGTGTTTCTATATAGAGACAGTGTGTAACATGTATCACAGTCCCAGTGTGTTTCTATAAAGAGACAGTGTGTAACATGTACTACAGGCCCAGTGTGTTTCTATATAGAGACAGTGTGTAACATGTATCACAGTACCAGTGTGTTTCTATAAAGAGACAGTGTGTAACATGTATCACAGTCCCAGTGTGTTTCTATATAGAGACAGTGTGTAACATGTATTACAGTCCCAGTGTGTTTATATATAGAGACAGTGTGTAACATGTATCACAGTCACAGTGTGTTTCTATAAAGAGACAGTGTGTAACATGTATCAGAGTCCCAGTGTGTTTCTATAAAGAGACAGTGTGTAACATGTATCAAAGTATCAGTGTGTTTCTATAAAGAGACAGTGTATAACATGTATCAAAGTCCCAGTGTGTTTCTATAAAGAGACAGTGTGTAACATGTGTCACAGTCCCAGTGTGTTTCTATATAGAGACAGTGTGTAACATGTATCACAGTCCAGTGTGTTTCTATAAAGAGACAGTGTGTAACATGTGTCACAGTCCCAGTGTGTTTCTATAAAAGACAGTGTGTAACATGTATCACAGTCCCAGTGTGTCTCTATAAAGAGACAGTGTGTAACATGTATCACAGTCCCAGTGTGTTTCTATAAAGGGACAGTGTGTAACATGTATCACAGTCCCAGTGTGTTTCTATATAGAGACAGTGTGTAACATGTATCACAGTCCCAGTGTGTTTCTATATAGAGACAGTGTGTAACATGTATCACAGTCCCAGTGTGTTTCTATATAGAGATAGTGTGTAACATGTATCACAGTCCCAGTGTGTTTCTATATAGAGACAGTGTGTAACATGTATCACAGTCCCAGTGTGTTTCTATATAGAGACAGTGTGTAACATGTATCACAGTCCCAGTGTATTCTATAAAGAGACAGTGTGTAACATGTACCACAGTCCCAGTGTGTTTCTATATAGAGACAGTGTGTAACATGTATCACAGTCCCAGTGTATTTCTATAAAGAGACAGTGTGTAACATGTCTCACGGTTCCAGTGTGTTTCTATATAGAGACAGTGTGTAACATGTATCACAGTCCCAGTGTGTTTCTATATAGAGACAGTGTGTAACATGTATCACAGTCCCAGTCTATTTCTATAAAGAGACCATGTGTAACATGTATCACAGTTCCAGTGTGTTTCTATATAGAGGCAGTGTGTAACATGTATCACAGTCCCAGTGTGTTTCTATATAGAGACAGTGTGTAATATGTATCACAGTCCCAGTGTGTTTCTATATAGAGACAGTGTGTAACATGTACTACAGTCCCAGTGTGTTTCTATATAGAGACAGTGTGTAACATGTATCACAGTCCCAGTGTGTTTCTATAAAGAGACAGTGTGTAACATGTATCACAGTCCCAGTGTGTTTCTATATAGAGACAGTGTGTAATATGTATCACAGTCCCAGTGTGTTTCTATATAGAGACAGTGTGTAACATGTACTACAGTCCCAGTGTGTTTCTATATAGAGACAGTGTGTAACATGTATCACAGTCCCAGTGTGTTTCTATAAAGAGACAGTGTGTAACATGTATCACAGTCCCAGTGTGTTTCTATATAGAGACAGTGTGTAACATGTATAACAGTCCCAGTGTGTTTCTATATAGAGACAGTGTGTAACATGTACTACAGTCCCAGTGTGTTTCTATATAGAGACAGTGTGAAACATGTATCACAGTCCCAGTGTGTTTCTATATAGAGACAGTGTGTAACATGTATAACAGTCCCAGTGTATTTCTATAAAGAGACAGTGTGTAACATGTACTACAGTCCCAGTGTGTTTCTATATAGAGACAGTGTGTAACATGTATCACATTCCCAGTGTGTTTCTATAGAAACAGTGTGTAACATGTATCACAGTCCCAGTATGTTTCTATATAGAGACAGTGTGTAACATGTATCACAGTCCCAGTGTGTTTCTATATAGAGACAGTGTGTAACATGTATCACAGTCCCAGTGTATTTCTATAGAGACAGTGTGTAACATGTATCACAGTCCCAGTCTGTTTCTATATAGAGACAGTGTGTAACATGTATCACAGTCCCAGTGTGTTTCTATATAGAGACAGTGTGTAACATGTATCACAGTCCCAGTGTGTTTCTATATAGAGACATTGTGTAACATGTATCACAGTCCCAGTGTGTTTCTATATAGAGACAGTGTGTAACATGTATCACAGTCCCAGTGTGTTTCTATATAGAGACAGTGTGTAACATGTATCACAGTCCCAGTGTATTTCTATATAGAGACAGTGTGTAACATGTACTACAGTCCCAGTGTGTTTCTCTATAGAGACAGTGTGTAACATGTATCACAGTCCCAGTGTGTTTCTATAAAGAGACAGTGTGTAACATGTACTACAGTCCCAGTATCTTTCTATATAGAGACAGTGTGTAACATGTATCACAGTCCCAGTGTGTTTCTATATAGAGACAGTGTCTAACATGTATCACAGTCCCAGTGTGTTTCTATAAAGAGACAGTGTGTAACATGTATCACAGTCCCAGTGTGTTTCTATAAAGAGACAGTGTGTAACATGTACTACAGTCCCAGTGTGTTTCTATATAGAGACAGTGCGTAACATGTATCACAGTCCCAGTGTGTTTCTATAGAGACAGTGTGTAACATGTATCACAGTCCCAGTGTGTTTCTATATAGAGACAGTGTGTAACATGTATCACAGTCCCAGTGTGTTTCTATATAGAGAGAGTGTGTAACATGTATCACAGTCCCAGTGTGTTTCTATATAGAGACAGTGTGTAACACGTATCACAGTCCCAGTGTGTTTCTATATAGAGACAGTGTGTAACATGTATCACAGTCCCAGTGTGTTTCTATATAGAAACAGTGTGTAACATGTATCACAGTCCCAGTGTGTTTCTATATAGAGACAGTGTGTAACATGTGTCACAGTCCCAGTGTGTTTCTATATAGAGACAGTGTGTAACATGTATCAAAGTCCCAGTGTGTTTCTATATAGAGACGGTGTGTAACATGTATCACAGTCTCAGTGTGTTTCTATATAGAGACATTGTGTTACATGTATCACAGTCGCAATGTGTTTCTATATAGAGACAGTGTGTAACATGTATCACAGACCCAGTGTGTTTCTATAGAGACAGTGTGTAACATGTATCACAGTCCCAGTGTGTTTCTATATAGAGACAGTGTGTAACATGTATCACACTCCCAGTGTGTTTCTATATAGAGACAGTGTGTAACATGTATCACAGTTCCAGTGTGTTTCAATATAGAGACAGTGTGTAATATGTATCACAGTCCCAGTGTGTTTCTATATAGAGACATTGTGTAACATGTATCACAGTCCCAGTGTGTTTCTATAAAAAGACAGTGTGTAACATGTATCACAGTCCCAGTGTGTTTCTATAAAAAGACAGTGTGTAACATGTATCACAGTCCCAGTGTGTTTCTATATAGAGACAGTGTGTAACATGTATCACAGTCCCAGTGTGTTTCTATATAGAGACAGTGTGTAACATGTATCACAGTCCCAGTGCGTTTCTATATAGAGACAGTGTGTAACATGTATCACAGTCCCAGTGTGTTTCTATATAGAGACAGTGTGTAACATGTATCACAGTCCCAGTGTGTTTCAAATATAGAGACAGTGTGTAACATGTATCACAGTCCTAGTGTGTTTCTATAAAGAGACAGTGTGTAACATGTATCACAGTCCCAGTGTGTTTCTATAAAGAGACAGTGTGTAACATGCACTACAGTCCCAGTGTGTTTCTATATAGAGACAGTGTGTAACATGTATCACAGTCCCAGTGTGTTTCAAATATAGAGACAGTGTGTAACATTTATCACAGTCCCAGTGTGTTTCTATATAGAGACAGTGTGTAACATGTATCACAGTCCCAGTGTGTTTCTATATATAGACAGTGTGTAACATGTATCACAGTCCCAGTGTATTTCTATAAACAGACAGTGTGTAACATGTAACACAGTCCCAGTGTGTTTCTATATAGAGACAGTGTGTAACATGTATCACAGTCCCAGTGTGTTTCTATATAGAGACAGTGTGTAACATGTATCACAGTCCCAGTGTATTTCTATAAAGAGACAGTGTGTAACATGTATTACAGTCCCAGTGTGTTTCTATATAGAGACAGTGTGTAACATGTGTCACAGTCCCAGTGTGTTGGTTGTCCTGAGAGAAGGCAAAATATGAACAGGAAATAATTGTTTCTACTTTTGGCACAAGGCCAGCAATAACCCAGTACATTACTGGTACTTCATTTTATCGACCCCGTAAGGATGAAAGGCAAAGTTAACCTCGGCGGGATTTGAACTCAGAATGGCAATGGCCGTAACTCTATGCGTCAAAGCATGGCGTCCGACCCTCTACCGATACTGCCAATCCACCGACAACAGGATTGTCTTGGTATTTGTCGTCTGAATTACAACGAGGGCTGAAAGGTTCATAGGATGTCTATGAAAGAGTGATGCTAGAGCTTTGAAATCTTGCATTCATTAATTTCAACTCTTCTTATCACTAATAACTGCATTCTTTCGTTCTAGGGACTATATTTAAAAATAAACCTCATTTGGTTATTCCATGAGAGTATCTTGGTCAACCTATGAACTTTTGTATGCAACAAAAATTGATATTTGGTGCCACATAGACAGTCACAAATGAAGTATGACTCTCAAAAATCAATTAAAATGAAAAGTATTTATCAATCGAGATCGAAAAAAGCTTCGATCCATGACATTCCAGTCTTGATTGGTTAATTGCATCAATTCATGGATATTAACGATCAAGCAATGTATTGTGCTTGTCCTCTTAAAATTGTAAAGTGTGATTTGAGAAAAAGAATTGGCTGCTATTTCTAGTAAATAGAGTGACTCTGTAGAAGCTCCCTCTTTAGATGTGCACATGTGAATTGTGAGACGGTGAAGGTGTGTAAGCATGTATGTATGTGAATATAGTTGATTTGTGAATATGTAGTGTCTAGGATGTTCGACTTACAAAGGTCGTCAGTTCAATTCTCGTAGGTGCCTCATCATAGCCTAATGGTTGGATTGCTGGACTTCAGATCATAATATCGTCGGTTCGATTCCTGGACATGCTGCTGTGTTATGTTTTTGCATTGCCCCAGGCACTCAGCTGAGACAGCGAGCACCAGCAATAGCTGGGGAGTTAATCCTGTGATGGACTAGAGTCCTGTCCAGGGAGAGTCTTGTACTCTTAGTTGCCTAACGCTAAGTAAACCAGGAATAAGGACCACCCTGGTGGACCTTTGGCTTAGAACAGATTTTAACTTTAATGTGTATCCTTGAGCAAGACACTTTATTTCACATTGCTTCAGTCTACTCAGCTGGAGAAACAATGAGTTATAGTCTAACAGCCCGTCACACATTACATGACGTCACACATTACATGACGTCACACATTACATGACGTCACACATTACATGACGTCACACATTACATGGCGTCACACATTACGTGACGTCACACATTACGTGACGTCACACATTACATGATGTCACACATTACATGGCGTCACACATTACATGACGTCACACATTACATGACACACCGGGTCACGCTTAATATCTCTGAGAATTACATTATGGGTGACACATATTTGTGGAATGCTCAGTCAATTGCACGTTAGTTTCAAGAACAAGCTGTATTACAAGTATGACCCTTGAACCCTTAAACTGGATGGAAGATCTAGAACAACAATATGTCTGATTTGCATAAATTATGAATATTATTTGCATACTCCAGGATATTCACAGGTCATGGCGAACTCTGGAAATTAATTAAACGAATATTTAAGAGATTGGGGGGTTTTTTTACTCGTTCTAGTCCACAATTTCTAATTTCACATTAACTGATAACTGCTAACTAATAATAATTATTAT
>OZ024745.1:2111282-2173782 GCA_964016885.1 Eledone cirrhosa
AATTTAATTGATCTTCTTAAACCAAACACTGAGTTGTGTCCTATTGTATCGTTATTTTATCGCTGTCTTTTAACTAAGACTGGTTTGAAAACATCTCTGAGACTCTTTTGTTGCCAGTTCAGGCAAGTGTAGCTTCGACTTATATGAAATAGTTACACACGCTGGCCGTAATTACCAGAACGGTGAACACAATAATCCCGAAATCCTTCTCAAGCATGATTCGTCAAAAGATTTGAATTTAGACAGAAACTGTTCCGCATTTGTGTAATAATTGTTTCTACTTTAGGCACAAGGCCAGCAATTACCCAATGCATTTGAGTAATAATTGTTTCTACTTTAGGCACAAGGCCAGCAATTACCCAATGCATTTGTGTAATAATTGTTTCTATTTTAGGCACAAGGCCAGCAATTACCCAGTGCATTTGTGTAATAATTGTTTCTACTTTAGGCACAAGGCCAGCAATTACCCAATGCATTTGTGTAATAATTGTTTCTACTTTAGGCACAAGGCCAGCAATTACCCAGTGCATTTGAGTAATAATTGTTTCTACTTTAGGCACAAGGCCAGCAATTACCCAATGCATTTGTGTAATAATTGTTTCTACTTTAGGCACAAGGCCAGCAATTACCCAGTGCATTTGAGTAATAATTGTTTCTACTTTAGGCACAAGGCCAGCAATTACCCAATGCATTTGAGTAATAATTGTTTCTACTTTAGGCACAAGGCCAGCAATTACCCAGTGCATTTGAGTAATAATTGTTTCTACTTTAGGCACAAGGCCAGCAATTACCCAATGCATTTGAGTAATAATTGTTTCTACTTTAGGCACAAGGCCAGCAATTACCCAGTGCATTTGAGTAATAATTGTTTCTACTTTAGGCACAAGGCCAGCAATTACCCAATGCATTTGAGTAATAATTGTTTCTACTTTAGGCACAAGGCCAGCAATTACCCAGTGCATTTGAGTAATAATTGTTTCTACTTTAGGCACAAGGCCAGCAATTACCCAATGCATTTGTGTAATAATTGTTTCTACTTTAGGCACAAGGCCAGCAATTACCCAGTGCATTTGAGTAATAATGATTTCGTTTTTGTTGCTGTAAAGAATTGTCATTGCTTCGATACTTCGCTTTCTCTCGTGTGGTTGTTTTGATTCTTTTGGAGAACTGCATCCTTTCTTCCACAGAGTGAAAGAGAGAAAGGAGGAGGCTGAGAAAGAGTTAAGTACTGGACTGGTATTTTTTTCAAATCCAGTCGAGGTCAACTTTACTTTTCTTCTTTTTGAGATCGATAAAAACCTACCAGTCCGTTACTTGGGTCGATTCTCTCTATATATCCTTTTCTCACTTACATCTCTCCCAGTCTTTGGGGGTGGGGGAATTGACAGTGTTACAACCCGGAGAGGTGATGAGATCCGCCATGTTTAAAATACCCCTGACATGCCCCAGGCATACCCCAGACATGCCTAGACATGTGACAGCTCACACCTATGCAGGTTTAGCTGGCCTCCTCCAAGGTATATCATGTTGGAGGTGTCTTCGGTAATTTAATGATAGGGACCCCAGTCCTATCATCTCATTTCTACAGCTGAGTAAACTGGAGCAACGTTAAATAAAGTGTCTTGCTCAAGGAAACAACATATCACCCGGTCCGAGAATTGAACTCACAACCTTTCGATTACAATGCTCTAACCACTAAGCCATGCGCCTTCTCACCCAGACATACCCCAGACATACCCCTATGGTTCCCCATCAGTTATAGGTCCAACTGGAGTGAGAAACGAAGGCCTATCACTCCGTTACTACGAGACTATGTTACCCCTTCCCTTCTCGCCGCTAATTTTCTTTCATGTTCATATGTGTGTGTGTGTGTGTGTAGTGACGGTGTATGTGTATAGGGTGAGTGTGTGTATGTGTGTGTATTGTGTGAGTGTGTGTATGAGTGTGTGTGTGTGTGAGTGTGTGTATAGTGTGAGTGTGTGTGTGTATGAGTGTGTGTATATGTGAGTGTGTGTGTATGTGGGGGGGGGGGGTGTATCTGCAATACTCTTCAACTGAACTATTCAGAGAGCGATACCCTATTATAATTAATTAAATATTTATTTTGTTATATAAAGTTAAATTAATTTTTAATATATTTTACAATTTCCCGACTCCATTCAAAGTGGAATATTCAATCAAAGTAGACAGATTTAATTTAAAACCGTAGATATTTTAAAGTAAACACTGATATATATATATATATATATATATATATATATACGTGTGTGTGTGTGATATATATATATATATATATATACGTGTGTGTGTGATATATATATATATATATACGTGTGTGTGTACCATAGGTTAGATATAATACACATTGAAAGCGCTAATATAAATTTTAATAAAGGTCATATAATCATGAATTTGTGTAAATGTGATGTGACCAGCTAAAGTGGAGCTTATTCCTCCCTGTTTTCCATGATACCAACAATATATAATATACCAGTAATTGTAAACATCTTTGAGCTTAAATTATCATAGAGCCTCGTTGTATTATTGTTCTGCACCTAACTTATGAGTCCCTCATATATTATCAACATATGGTAAGGTAAAGTCGACCCCGATGAGGTTTGAACTGTGATCTTAAAACATCAAACCAGCCTATATATAAAATATCCTATGTCAAATGTCTTATATATAGAATATCCTATATATAAGACATTTGACCTGCCTATATATAGAATATCCTATATATAAGACATTTGACCTCCCTATATATAGAATATCCTATATATAAGACATATGACCTGCCTATATACAGAATACCCTATATATAAGACATTTGATCAGCCTATATACAGAATACCCTATATATAAGACATTTGACCTGCCTATATATAGAATATCCTATATATAAGACATTTGACCAGCCTATATATAAGATATCCTATATATAAGACATTTGACCAGCCTATATATAAAATATCCTATATATAAGACATTTGACCAGCGTATATATAAAATAACCTATGTATAAGACATTTGACCAGCCTATATATAGAATAACCTATATATAAGACATTTGACCTGCCTATATATAGAATATCCTATATATAAGACATTTGACCAGCCTATATATAAGATATCCTATATATAAGACATTTGACCTCCCTATATATAAAATAACCTATGTATAAGACATTTGACCTGCCTATATATAAGATATCCTATATATGAGATATTTTACCTGCCTATATATAGAATGTCCTATATATAAGACATTTGATCTGCCTATATATAGAATATCCTATATATAAGACATTTGACCTGCCTATATATAGAATGTCCTATATATAAGACATTTGACCTGCCTATATATAGAATATCCTATATATAAGACATTTGACCTGCCTATATATAAAATAAACTATATATAAGACATTTGACCAGCCTATATATAGAATATCCTATATATAAGACATTTGACTTCCCTATATATAGAATATCCTATATATAAGACATTTGACCTCCTTATATATAGAATATCCTATATATAAGACATTTGATCTGCCTATATATAGAATACCCTATATATAAGACATTTGACCAGCCTATATATAGAATATCCTATATATAAGACATTTGACCTCCCTATATATAGAATATCCTATATATAAGACATTTGACCAGCCTATGTATAAAATAACCTATGTATAAGACATTTGATCAGCCTGTATATAGAATACCCTATATATAAGACATTTGACCTGCCTATATATAAAATAACCTATGTATAAGACATTTGACCAGCCTATATATAAAATATCCTATATATAAGACATTTGTCCAGCGTATATATAAAATAACCTATGTATAAGACATTTGACCAGCCTATATATAGAATAACCTATATATAAGACATTTGACCTGCCTATATATAGAATATCCTATATATAAGACATTTGACTAGCCTATATATAAGATATCCTATATATAAGACATTTGACCTCCCTATATATAAAATAACCTATGTATAAGACATTTGACCAGCCTATATATAAGATATCCTATATATAAGACATTTGACCAGCCTATATATAAAATATCCTATATATAAGACATATGACCAGCCTATATATAAAATAACCTATGTATAAGATATTTGACCAGCCTATATATAGAATGTCCTATATATAAGACATTTGACCTGCCTATATATAGAATATCCTATATATAAGACATTTGACCTGTCTATATATAGAATGTCCTATATATAAGACATTTGACCTGCCTATATATAGAATATCCTATATATAAGACATTTGACCTGCCTATATATAAAATAAACTATATATAAGACATATGACCTGCCTATATACAGAATACCCTATATATAAGACATTTGATCAGCCTATATACAGAATACCCTATATATAAGACATTTGACCTCCCTATATATAGAATATCCTATATATAAGACATTTGACCAGCCTATATATAAGATATCCTATATATAAGACATTTGACCAGCCTATATATAGAATATCCTATATATAAGACATTTGACCTGCCTATATATAGAATATCCTATATATAAGACATTTTACCTGCCTATATATAGAATGTCCTATATATAAGACATTTGACCTGCCTATATATAGAATATCCTATATATAAGACATTTGACCTGCCTATATATAGAATGTCCTATATATAAGACATTTGACCTGACTATATATAGAATATCCTATATATAAGACATTTGACCTGCCTATATATAAAATAAACTATATATAAGACATTTGACCAGCCTATATATAGAATATCCTATATATAAGACATTTGACTTCCCTATATATAGAATATCCTATATATAAGACATTTGACCTCCTTATATATAGAATATCCTATATATAAGACATTTGACCTGCCTATATATAGAATACCCTATATATAAGACATTTTCCAGCCTATATATAGAATATCCTATATATAAGACATTTGACCTCCCTATATATAGAATATCCTATATATAAGACATTTGACCAGCCTATGTATAAAATAACCTATGTATAAGACATTTGATCAGCCGTTATATAGAATACCCTATATATAAGATATTTGACCTGCCTATATATAAAATAACCTATGTATAAGACATTTGACCAGCCTATATATAAAATATCCTATGTATAAGACATTTGACCAGCCTATTTATAGAATAACCTATATATAAGACATTTGACCTGCCTATATATAGAATATCCTATATATAAGACATTTGACCAGCCTATATATAAGATATCCTATATATAAGACATTTGACCTCCCTATATATAAAATAACCTATGTATAAGACATTTGACCAGCCTATATATAATATATCCTATATATAAGACATTTGACCAGCCTATATATAAAATATCCTATATATAAGACATATGACCAGCCTATATATAAAATAACCTATGTATAAGACATTTGACCAGCCTATATATAGAATGTCCTATATGTAAGACATTTGACCTGCCTATATATAGAATATCCTATATATAAGACATTTGACCAACCTATATATAGAATGTCCTATATATAAGACATTTGACCAGCCTATATATAAAATATCCTATATATAAGACATTTGACCAGCCTATATATAGAGTACCCTATATATAAGACATTTGACCAGCCTATATATAAAATATCCTATATATAAGACATTTGACCAGCCTATATATAGAATATCCTACATATAAGACATTTGACCAGCCTATATACAGAATATCCTATATATAAGACATTTGACCAGCCTATATATAAAATATCCTATATATAAGAGATTTGACCTCCCGATATATAGAATATCCTATATATAAGACATTTGACCAGCCTATATATAAAATAACCTATGTATAAGACATTTGATCAGCCTGTATATAGAATACCCTATATATAAGACATTTGACCTGCCTATATATAAAATAACCTATGTATAAGACATTTCACCAGCCTATATATAAAATATCCTATATATAAGACATTTGACCAGCGTATATATAAAATAACCTATGTATAAGACATTTGACCAGCCTATATATAGAATACCCTATATATAAGACATTTGACCTGCCTATATATAGAATATCCTATATATAGGACATTTGACCAGCCTATATATAGAATACCCTATATATAAGACATTTGACCTCCCTATATATAGAATATCCTATATATAAGACATTTGACCAGCCTATATATATAATATCCTATATATAAGACATTTGACCTCCCTATATATAAAATAACCTATGTATAAGACATTTGACCAGCCTATATATAAGATATCCTATATATAAGACATTTGACCAGCCTATATATAAAATATCCTATATATAAGACATATGACCAGCCTATATATAAAATATGTCCTATATATAAGACATTTGACCTGCCTATATATAGAATATCCTATATATAAGACATTTGACCAACCTATATATAGAATGTCCTATATATGACATTTGACCAGCCTATATATAAAATATCCTATATATAAGACATTTGACCAGCCTATATATAGAGTACCCTATATATAAGACATTTGACCAGCCTATATATAAAATATCCTATATATAAGACATTTGACCTGTCTATATATAGAATATCCTATATATAAGACATTTGACCTGCCTATATATAGAATATCCTATATATAAGACATTTGACCAGCCCATATATACAATATCCTATATATAAGACATTTGACCTTCCTAAATATAGAATATCCTATATATAAGACATTTGACCAGCCTATATATAGAATATCCTATATATAAGATATTTGACATGCCTATATATAGAATATCCTATATATAAGATATTTGACCTGCCTATCTAGAGAATATCCTATATATAAGACATTTGACCTGCCTATATATAGAATATCCTATATATAAGACATTTGACCTCCCTATATATAGAATATCCTATATATAAGACATTTGACCTACCTATATATAGAATATCCTATATATAAGACATTTGAGCTGCCTATATATAGAATATCCTACATATAAGTCATTTGACCTACCTACATATAGAATATCCTATATATAAGACATTTGATCTGCCTATATATAGAATATCCTATATATACGATATTTGACCTGCCTATATATAGAATATCCTATATATGACATTTGACCTGCCTATATATAGAATATCCTATATATAAACATTTGAGCTGCCTATATATAGAATATCCTATATATAAGACATTTGACCAGCCTATATATAGAATATCCTATATATAAGACATTTTACCAGCCTATATATAGAATACCCTATATATAAGACATTTGACCTGCCTATATATAGAATATCCTATATATAAGACATTTGACCAGCCTATATATAGAATATCCTATATATAAGACATTTGACCAGCCTATATATAGAATACCCTATATATAAGACATTTGACCTGCCTATATCTAGAATATCCTATATATAAGATATTTGACCTGCCTATATATAGAATAGCCTATATATAAGACATTTGACAAGCCTATCTAAAGAATATCCTATATATAAGACATTTGACCAGCCTATATATAGAATATCCTACATATAAGACATTTGACCAGCCTATATACAGAATATCCTATATATAAGACATTTGACCAGCCTATATATAAAATATCCTATATATAAGACATTTGACCTCCCTATATATAGAATATCCTATATATAAGACATTTGACCAGCCTATATATAAAATAACCTATGTATAAGACATTTGATCAGCCTGTATATAGAATACCCTATATATAAGACATTTGACCTGCCTATATATAAAATAACCTATGTATAAGACATTTCACCAGCCTATATATAAAATATCCTATATATAAGACATTTGACCAGCGTATATATAAAATAACCTATGTATAAGACATTTGACCAGCCTATATATAGAATACCCTATATATAAGACATTTGACCTGCCTATATATAGAATATCCTATATATAAGACATTTGACCAGCCTATATATAGAATACCCTATATATAAGACATTTGACCTCCCTATATATAGAATATCCTATGTATAAGACATTTGACCAGCCTATATATAAAATATCCTATATATAAGACATTTGACCTCCCTATATATAAAATAACCTATGTATAAGACATTTGACCAGCCTATATATAAGATATCCTATATATAAGACATTTGACCAGCCTATATATAAAATATCCTATATATAAGACATATGACCAGCCTATATATAAAATATGTCCTATATATAAGACATTTGACCTGCCTATATATAGAATATCCTATATATAAGACATTTGACCAAACTATATATAGAATGTCCTATATATGACATTTGACCAGCCTATATATAAAATATCCTATATATGACATTTGACCAGCCTATATATAGAGTACCCTATATATAAGACATTTGACCAGCCTATATATAAAATATCCTATATATAAGACATTTGACCTGTCTATATATAGAATATCCTATATATAAGACATTTGACCTGCCTATATATAGAATATCCTATATATAAGACATTTGACCAGCCCATATATACAATATCCTATATATAAGACATTTGACCTTCCTAAATATAGAATATCCTATATATAAGACATTTGACCAGCCTATATATAGAATATCCTATATATAAGATATTTTACCTGCCTATATATAGAATATCCTATATATAAGATATTTGACCTGCCTATCTAGAGAATATCCTATATATAAGACATTTGACCTGCCTATATATAGAATATCCTATATATAAGACATTTGACCTCCCTATATATAGAATATCCTATATATAAGACATTTGACCTGCCTATATATAGAATATCCTATATATAAGACATTTGAGCTGCCTATATATAGAATATCCTACATATAAGTCATTTGACCTACCTATATATAGAATATCCTATATATAAGACATTTGATCTGCCTATATATAGAATATCCTATATATACGATATTTGACCTGCCTATATATAGAATATCCTATATATGACATTTGACCTGCCTATATATAGAATATCCTATATATAAACATTTGAGCTGCCTATATATAGAATATCCTATATATAAGACATTTGACCAGCCTATATATAGAATATCCTATATATAAGACATTTTACCAGCCTATATATAGAATACCCTATATATAAGACATTTGACCTGCCTATATATAGAATATCCTATATATAAGACATTTGACCAGCCTATATATAGAATATCCTATATATAAGACATTTGACCAGCCTATATATAGAATACCCTATATATAAGACATTTGACCTGCCTATATATAGAATATCCTATATATAAGACATTTGACCAGCCTATATATAGAATACCCTACATATAAGACATTTAACCTGCATATATCTAGAATATCCTATATATAAGATATTTGACCTGCCTATATATAGAATAGCCTATATATAAGACATTTGACCAGCCTATCTAAAGAATATCCTATATATAAACATTTGACCTGCCTATATATAGAATATCCTATATATAAGACATTTGACAAGCCTATATATAGAATACCCTATATATAAGACATTTGACCTGCCTATATATAGAATATCATATATATAAGATATTTGACCTGCCTATATATAGAATACCCTATATATAAGACATTTGACCAGCCTATCTAAAGAATATCCTATATATAAACATTTGACCTGCCTATATATAGAATATCCTATATATAAGACATTTGACCAGCCTATATATAGAATAACCTATATATAAGACATTTGACCTGCCTATATATAGAATATCCTATATATAAGATATTTGATCTGCCTATATATAGAATACCCTATATATAAGATATTTGACCTGCCTATATATAGAATACCCTATATATAAGACATTTGACCAGCCTATCTAAAGAATATCCTATATATAAACATTTGACCTGCCTATATATAGAATATCCTATATATAAGACATTTGACCAGCCTATATATGGAATACCCTATATATAAGACATTTGACCTGCCTATATATAGAATATCCTATATATAAGACATTTGACCTGCCTATATATAGAATATCCTACATATAAGACATTTGACCAGCCTATATATAGAATACCCTATATATAAGACATTTGACCTGCCTATATATAGAATATCCTATATATAAGACATTTGTCCTGCCTATATATAGAATATCCTATATATACGACATTTGACGTGCCTATATATAGAATATCCTATATATAAGATATTTGACCTGCCTATATAGAATATCCTATATATAAGATATTTGACCTGCCTATCTAGAGAATAGCCTATATATAAGACATTTGACCTGCCTATATATAGAATATCCTATATATAAGACATTTGACCTCCCTATATATAGAATATCCTATATATAAGACATTTGACCTGCCTATATATAGAATATCCTATATATAAGATATTTGACCTGCCTATATATAGAATACCCTATATATAAGATATTTGACCTGCCTATATATAGAATACCCTATATATAAGACATTTGACCAGCCTATCTAAAGAATATCCTATATATAAACATTTGACCTGCCTATATATAGAATATCCTATATATAAGACATTTGACCAGCCTATATATAGAATACCCTATATATAAGATATTTGACCTGCCTATATATAGAATACCCTATATATAAGATATTTGACCTGCCTATATATAGAATACCCTATATATAAGACATTTGACCAGCCTATCTAAAGAATATCCTATATATAAACATTTGACCTGCCTATATATAGAATATCCTATATATAAGACATTTGACCAGCCTATATATAGAATACCCTATATATAAGACATTTGACCTGCCTATATATAGAATATCCTATATATAAGATATTTGACCTGCCTATATATAGAATACCCTATATATAAGACATTTGACCAGCCTATCTAAAGAATATCCTATATATAAACATTTAACCTGCCTATATATAGAATATCCTATATATAAGACATTTGACCAGCCTATATATAGAATACCCTATATATAAGACATTTGACCTGCCTACATATAGAATATCCTCTATATAAGATATTTGACCTGCCTATATATAGAATACCCTATATATAAGATATTTGACCTGCCTATATATAGAATATCCTATATATAAGACATTTGACCAGCCTATCTAAAGAATATCCTATATATAAACATTTGACCTGCCTATATATAGAATATCCTATATATAAGACATTTGACCAGCCTATATATAGAATACCCTATATAAAAGACATTTGACCTGCCTATATATAGAATATCCTATATATAAGACATTTGACCTGCCTATATATAGAATATCCTACATATAAGACATTTGACCAGCCTATATATAGAATACCCTATATATAAGACATTTGACCTCCCTATATATAGAATATCCTATATATACGACATTTGACCTGCCTATATGTAGAATATCCTATATATAAGATATTTGACCTGCCTATATATAGAATATCCTATATATAAGATATTTGACCTGCCTATCTAGAGAATATCCTATATATAAGACATTTGACCTGCCTATATATAGAATATCCTATATATAAGACATTTGACCTCCCTATATATAGAATATCCTATATATAAGACATTTGACCTGCCTATATATAGAATATCCTATATATAAGATATTTGACCTGCCTATATATAGAATACCCTATATATAAGATATTTGACCTGCCTATATATAGAATACCCTATATATAAGACATTAGACCAGCCTATATATAAGATATCCTATATATAAGACATTTGACATCCCTATATATAAAATAACCTATGTATAAGTCATTTGACCAGTCTATATATAAGATATCCTATATATAAGACATTTGACCAGCCTATATATAAAATAACCTATGTATAAGACATTTGACCAGCCTATATATAGAATGTCCTATATATGACATTTGACCTGCCTATATATAGAATATCCTATATATAAGACATATGACCAGCCTATATATAAAATAACCTATGTATAAGACATTTGACCAGCCTATATATAGAATGTCCTATATATAAGACATTTGACCTGCCTATATATAGAATATCCTATATATAAGACATTTGACCAACCTATATATAGAATGTCCTATATATGAGACATTTGACCAGCCTATATATCAAATATCCTATATATAAGACATTTGACCTGTCTATATATAGAATATCCTATATATAAGACATTTGACCTGCCTATATATAGAATATCCTACATATAAGACATTTGACCAGCCTATATATAGAATATCCTATATATAAGACATTTGACCAGCCTATATATAAAATATCCTATATATAAGACATTTGACCTCCCTATATATAGAATATCCTATATATAAGACATTTGACCAGCCTATATATAAAATAACCTATGTATAAGACATTTGATCAGCCTGTATATAGAATACCCTATATATAAGACATTTGACCTGCCTATATATAAAATAACCTATGTATAAGACATTTGACCAGCCTATATATAAAATATCCTATATATAAGACATTTGACCAGCGTATATACAAAATAACCTATGTATAAGACATTTGACCAGCCTATATATAGAATACCCTATATATAAGACATTTGACCTCCCTATATATAGAATATCCTATATATAAGACATTTGACCAGCCTATATATAAAATATCCTATATATAAGGCATTTGACCTCCCTATATATAAAATAACCTATGTATAAGACATTTGACCAGCCTATATATAAGATATCCTATATATGACATTTGACCAGCCTATATATAAAATATCCTATATATTAGACATATGACCAGCCTATATATAAAATAACCTATGTATAAGACATTTGACCAGCCTATATATAGAATGTCCTATATATAAGACATTTGACCTGCCTATATATAGAATATCCTATATATAGGACATTTGACCAACCTATATATAGAATGTCCTATATATAAGACATTTGACCAGCCTATATATAAAATATCCTATATATAAGACATTTGACCAGCCTATATATAGAGTACCCTATATATAAGACATTTGACCAGCCTATATATAAAATATCCTATATATAAGACATTTGACCTGTCTATATATAGAATATCCTATATATAAGACATTTGACCTGCCTATATATAGAATATCCTATATATAAGACATTTGACCAGCCCATATATAAAATATCCTATATATAAGACATTTGACCTTCCTAAATATAGAATATCCTATATATAAGACATTTGACCAGCCTATATATAGAATATCCTATATATAAGATATTTGACAAGCCTATATATAGAATATCCTATATATAAGATATTTGACCTGCCTATCTAGAGAATATCCTATATATAAGACATTTGACCTGCCTATATATAGAATATCCTATATATAAGACATTTAACCTCCCTATATATAGAATATCCTATATATAAGACATTTGACCTGCCTATATATAGAATATCCTACATATAATTCATTTGACCTACCTATATATAGAATATCCTATAGATAAGACATTTGACCAGCCTATATATAGAATATCCTATATATACGACATTTGACCTGCCTATATATAGAATATCCTATATATAAGACATTTGACCAGCCTATATATAGAATACCCTATATAAAAGACATTTGACCTGCCTATATATAGAATATCCTATATATAAGACATTTGACCTGCCTATATATAGAATATCCTACATATAAGACATTTGACCAGCCTATATATAGAATACCCTATATATAAGACATTTGACCAGCCTATATATAAGATATCCTATATATGACATTTGACCAGCCTATATATAAAATATCCTATATATTAGACATATGACCAGCCTATATATAAAATAACCTATGTATAAGACATTTGACCAGCCTATATATAGAATGTCCTATATATAAGACATTTGACCTGCCTATATATAGAATATCCTATATATAAGACATTTGACCAACCTATATATAGAATGTCCTATATATAAGACATTTGACCAGCCTATATATAAAATATCCTATATATAAGACATTTGACCAGCCTATATATAGAGTACCCTATATATAAGACATTTGACCAGCCTATATATAAAATATCCTATATATAAGACATTTGACCTGTCTATATATAGAATATCCTATATATAAGACATTTGACCTGCCTATATATAGAATATCCTATATATAAGACATTTGACCAGCCCATATATAAAATATCCTATATATGACATTTGACCTTCCTAAATATAGAATATCCTATATATAAGACATTTGACCGGCCTATATATAGAATATCCTATATATAAGATATTTGACAAGCCTATATATAGAATATCCTATATATAAGATATTTGACCTGCCTATCTAGAGAATATCCTATATATAAGACATTTGACCTGCCTATATATAGAATATCCTATATATAAGACATTTGACCTCCCTATATATAGAATATCCTATATATAAGACATTTGACCTGCCTATATATAGAATATCCTACATATAATTCATTTGACCTACCTATATATAGAATATCCTATAGATAAGACATTTGACCAGCCTATATATAGAATATCCTATATATACGACATTTGACCTGCCTATATATAGAATATCCTATATATAAGACATTTGACCAGCCTATATATAGAATACCCTATATAAAAGACATTTGACCTGCCTATATATAGAATATCCTATATATAAGACATTTGACCTGCCTATATATAGAATATCCTACATATAAGACATTTGACCAGCCTATATATAGAATACCCTATATATAAGACATTTGACCTCCCTATATATAGAATATCCTATATATACGACATTTGACCTGCCTATATGTAGAATATCCTATATATAAGATATTTGACCTGCCTATATATAGAATATCCTATATATAAGATATTTGACCTGCCTATCTAGAGAATATCCTATATATAAGACATTTGACCTGCCTATATATAGAATATCCTATATATAAGACATTTGACCTCCCTATATATAGAATATCCTATATATAAGACATTTGACCTGCCTATATATAGAATATCCTATATATAAGACATTTGACCAGCCTATATATAGAATACCCTATATAAAAGACATTTGACCTGCCTATATATACAATATCCTATATATGACATTTGACCTGCCTATATATAGAATATCCTACATATAAGACATTTGACCAGCCTATATATAGAATACCCTATATATAAGACATTTGACCTCCCTATATATAGAATATCCTATATATACGACATTTGACCTGCCTATATGTAGAATATCCTATATATAAGATATTTGACCTGCCTATATATAGAATATCCTATATATAAGATATTTGACCTGCCTATCTAGAGAATATCCTATATATAAGACATTTGACCTGCCTATATATAGAATATCCTATATATAAGACATTTGACCTCCCTATATATAGAATATCCTATATATAAGACATTTGACCAGCCTATATATAAAATAACCTATGTATAAGACATTTGACCAGCCTATATATAGAATGTCCTATATATAAGACATTTGACCTGCCTATATATAGAATATCCTATATATAAGACATATGACCAGCCTATATATAAAATAATCTATGTATAAGACATTTGACCAGCCTATATATAGAATGTCCTATATATAAGACATTTGACCTGCCTATATATAGAATATCCTATATATAAGACATTTGACCAACCTATATATAGAATGTCCTATATATAAGACATTTGACCAGCCTATATATAAAATATCCTATATATAAGACATTTGACCTGTCTATATATAGAATATCCTATATATAAGACATTTGACCTGCCTATATATAGAATATCCTACATATAAGACATTTGACCAGCCTATATATAGAATATCCTATATATAAGACATTTGACCAGCCTATATATAAAATATCCTATATATAAGACATTTGACCTCCCTCTCTATAGAATATCCTATATATAAGACATTTGACCAGCCTATATATAAAATAACCTATGTATAAGACATTTGATCAGCCTGTATATAGAATACCCTATATATAAGACATTTGACCTGCCTATATATAAAATAACCTATGTATAAGACATTTGACCAGCCTATATATAGAATACCCTATATATAAGACATTTGACCTCCCTATATATAGAATATCCTATATATAAGACATTTGACCATCCTATATATAAAATATCCTATATATAAGACATTTGACCTCCCTATATATAAAATAACCTATGTATAAGACATTTGACCAGCCTATATATAAGATATCCTATATATAAGACATTTGACCAGCCTATATATAAAATATCCTATATATAAGACATATGACCAGCCTATATATAAAATAACCTATGTATAAGACATTTGACCAGCCTATATATAGAATGTCCTATATATAAGACATTTGACCTGCCTATATATAGAATATCCTATATATAAGACATTTGACCAACCTATATATAGAATGTTCTATATATAAGACATTTGACCAGCCTATATATAAAATATCCTATATATAAGACATTTGACCAGCCTATATATAGAGTACCCTATATATAAGACATTTGACCAGCCTATATATAAAATATCCTATATATAAGACATTTGACCTGTCTATATATAGAATATCCTATATATAAGACATTTGACCTGCCTATATATAGAATATCCTATATATAAGACATTTGACCAGCCCATATATAAAATATCCTATATATAAGACATTTGACCTTCCTAAATATAGAATATCCTATATATAAGACATTTGACCAGCCTATATATAGAATATCCTATATATAAGATATTTGACAAGCCTATATATAGAATATCCTATATATAAGATATTTGACCTGCCTATCTAGAGAATATCCTATATATAAGACATTTGACCTGCCTATATATAGAATATCCTATATATAAGACATTTGACCTGCCTATATATAGAATATCCTACATATAATTCATTTGACCTACCTATATATAGAATATCCTATAGATAAGTCATTTGACCTCCCTATATATAGAATATCCTATATATACGACATTTGACCTGCCTATATGTAGAATATCCTATATATAAGATATTTGACCTGCCTATATTTAGAATATCCTATATATAAGATATTTGACCTGCCTATCTAGAGAATATCCTATATATAAGACATTTGACCTGCCTATATATAGAATATCCTATATATAAGACATTTGACCTGCCTATATATAGAATATCCTATATATAAGATATTTGACCTGCCTATATATAGAATGCCCTATATATAAGATATTTGACCTGCCTATATATAGAATACCCTATATATAAGACATTAGACCAGCCTATATATAAGATATCCTATATATAAGACATTTGACCTCCCTATATATAAAATAACCTATGTATAAGACATTTGACCAGTCTATATATAAGATATCCTATATATAAGACATTTGACCAGCCTATATATAAAATAACCTATGTATAAGACATTTGACCAGCCTATATATAGAATGTCCTATATATAAGACATTTGACCTGCCTATATATAGAATATCCTATATACAAGACATATGACCAGCCTATATATAAAATAACCTATGTATAAGACATTTGACCAGCCTATATATAGAATGTCCTATATATAAGACATTTGACCTGCCTATATATAGAATATCCTATATATAAGACATTTGACCAACCTATATATAGAATGTCCTATATATAAGACATTTGACCAGCCTATATATAAAATATCCTATATATAAGACATTTGACCAGCCTATATATAAAATAACCTATGTATAAGACATTTGATCAGCCTGTATATAGAATACCCTATATATAAGACATTTGACCTACCTATATATAAAATAACCTATGTATAAGACATTTGATCAGCCTGTATATAGAATACCCTATATATAAGACATTTGACCTACCTATATATAAAATAACCTATGTATAAGACATTTGACCAGCCTATATATAAAATATCCTATATATAAGACATTTGACCAGCGTATATACAAAATAACCTATGAATAAGACATTTGACCAGCCTATATATAGAATACCCTATATATAAGACATTTGACCTCCCTATATATAGAATATCCTATATATAAGACATTTGACCAGCCTATATATAAAATATCCTATATATAAGACATTTGACCTCCCTATATATAAAATAACCTATGTGTAAGACATTTGACCAGCCTATATATAAGATATACTATATATAAGACATTTGACCAGCCTATATATAAAATATCCTATATATAAGACATATGACCAGCCTATATATAAAATAACCTATGTATAAGACATTTGACCAGCCTATATATAGAATGTCCTATATATAAGACATTTGACCTGCCTATATATAGAATATCCTATATATAAGACATTTGACCAACCTATATATAGAATGTCCTATATATAAGACATTTGACCAGCCTATATATAGAATATCCTATATATAAGACATTTGACCAGCCTATATATAGAGTACCCTATATATAAGACATTTGACCAGCCTATATATAAAATATCCTATATATAAGACATTTGACCTGTCTATATATAGAATATCCTATATATAAGACATTTGACCTGCCTATATATAGAATATCCTATATATAAGACATTTGACCAGCCCATATATAAAATATCCTATATATGACATTTGACCTTCCTAAATATAGAATATCCTATATATAAGACATTTGACCGGCCTATATATAGAATATCCTATATATAAGATATTTGACAAGCCTATATATAGAATATCCTATATATAAGATATTTGACCTGCCTATCTAGAGAATATCCTATATATAAGACATTTGACCTGCCTATATATAGAATCTCCTATATATAAGACATTTGACCTCCCTATATATAGAATATCCTATATATAAGACATTTGACCTGCCTATATATAGAATATCCTACATATAATTCATTTGACCTACCTATATATAGAATATCCTATAGATAAGACATTTGACCAGCCTATATATAGAATATCCTATATATACGACATTTGACCTGCCTATATATAGAATATCCTATATATAAGACATTTGACCAGCCTATATATAGAATACCCTATATAAAAGACATTTGACCTGCCTATATATAGAATATCCTATATATAAGACATTTGACCTGCCTATATATAGAATATCCTACATATAAGACATTTGACCAGCCTATATATAGAATACCCTATATATAAGACATTTGACCTCCCTATATATAGAATATCCTATATATACGACATTTGACCTGCCTATATGTAGAATATCCTATATATAAGATATTTGACCTGCCTATATATAGAATATCCTATATATAAGATATTTGACCTGCCTATCTAGAGAATATCCTATATATAAGACATTTGACCTGCCTATATATAGAATATCCTATATATAAGACATTTGACCTCCCAATATATAGAATATCCTATATATAAGACATTTGACCTGCCTATATATAGAATATCCTATATATAAGACATTTGACCAGCCTATATATAGAATACCCTATATAAAAGACATTTGACCTGCCTATATATAGAATATCCTATATATAAGACATTTGACCTGCCTATATATAGAATATCCTACATATAAGACATTTGACCAGCCTATATATAGAATACCCTATATATAAGACATTTGACCTCCCTATATATAGAATATCCTATATATACGACATTTGACCTGCCTATATGTAGGATATCCTATATATAAGATATTTGACCTGCCTATATATAGAATATCCTATATATAAGATATTTGACCTGCCTATCTAGAGAATATCCTATATATAAGACATTTGACCTGCCTATATATAGAATATCCTATATATAAGACATTTGACCTCCCTATATATAGAATATCCGATATATAAGACATTTGACCTGCCTATATATAGAATATCCTATATATAAGATATTTGACCTGCTTATATATAGAATACCCTATATATAAGATATTTGACCTGCCTATATATAGAATACCCTATATATAAGACATTAGACCAGCCTATATATAAGATATCCTATATATAAGACATTTGACCTCCCTATATATAAAATAACCTATGTATAAGACATTTGACCAGCCTATATATAAGATATCCTATATATAAGACATTTGACCAGCCTATATATAAAATATCCTATATATAAGACATATGACCAGCCTATATATAAAATAACCTATGTATAAGACATTTGACCAGCCTATATATAGAATGTCCTATATATAAGACATTTGACCTGCCTATATATAGAATATCCTATATATAAGACATTTGACCAACCTATATATAGAATGTTCTATATATAAGACATTTGACCAGCCTATATATAAAATATCCTATATATAAGACATTTGACCAGCATATATATAGAGTACCCTATATATAAGACATTTGACCAGCCTATATATAAAATATCCTATATATAAGACATTTGACCTGTCTATATATAGAATATCCTATATATAAGACATTTGACCTGCCTATATATAGAATATCCTATATATAAGACATTTGACCAGCCCATATATAAAATATCCTATATATAAGACATTTGACCTTCCTAAATATAGAATATCCTATATATAAGACATTTGACCAGCCTATATATAGAATATCCTATATATAAGATATTTGACAAGCCTATATATAGAATATCCTATATATAAGATATTTGACCTGCCTATCTAGAGAATATCCTATATATAAGACATTTGACCTGTCTATATATAGAATATCCTATATATGACATTTGACCTGCCTATATATAGAATATCCTACATATAATTCATTTGACCTACCTATATATAGAATATCCTATAGATAAGACATTTGACCTCCCTATATATAGAATATCCTATATATACGACATTTGACCTGCCTATATGTAGAATATCCTATATATAAGATATTTGACCTGCCTATATATAGAATATCCTATATATAAGATATTTGACCTGCCTATCTAGAGAATATCCTATATATAAGACATTTGACCTGCCTATATATAGAATATCCTATATATAAGACATTTGACCTCCCTATATATAGAATATCCTATATATCAGACATTTGACCTGCCTATATATAGAATATCCTATATATAAGATATTTGACCTGCCTATATATAGAATGCCCTATATATAAGATATTTGACCTGCCTATATATAGAATACCCTATATATAAGACATTAGACCAGCCTATATATAAGATATCCTATATATAAGACATTTGACCTCCCTATATATAAAATAACCTATGTATAAGACATTTGACCAGTCTATATATAAGATATCCTATATATAAGACATTTGACCAGCCTATATATAAAATAACCTATGTATAAGACATTTGACCAGCCTATATATAGAATGTCCTATATATAAGACATTTGACCTGCCTATATATAGAATATCCTATATATAAGACATATGACCAGCCTATATATAAAATAACCTATGTATAAGACATTTGACCAGCCTATATATAGAATGTCCTATATATAAGACATTTGACCTGCCTATATATAGAATATCCTATATATAAGACATTTGACCAACCTATATATAGAATGTCCTACATATAAGACATTTGACCAGCCTATATATAAAATATCCTATATATAAGACATTTGACCTGCCTATATATAGAATATCCTATATATAAGACATTTGACCTCCCTATATATAGAATATCCTATATATAAGACATTTGACCTGCCTATATATAGAATATCCTATATATAAGACATTTGACCAGCCTATATATAGAATACCCTATATAAAAGACATTTGACCTGCCTATATATAGAATATCCTATATATAAGACATTTGACCTGCCTATATATAGAATATCCTACATATAAGACATTTGACCAGCCTATATATAGAATACCCTATATATAAGACATTTGACCTCCCTATATATAGAATATCCTATATATACGACATTTGACCTGCCTATATGTAGAATATCCTATATATAAGATATTTGACCTGCCTATATATAGAATATCCTATATATAAGATATTTGACCTGCCTATCTAGAGAATATCCTATATATAAGACATTTGACCTGCCTATATATAGAATATCCCATATATAAGACATTTGACCTCCCTATATATAGAATATCCGATATATAAGACATTTGACCTGCCTATATATAGAATATCCTATATATAAGATATTTGACCTGCTTATATATAGAATACCCTATATATAAGATATTTGACCTGCCTATATATAGAATACCCTATATATAAGACATTAGACCAGCCTATATATAAGATATCCTATATATAAGACATTTGACCTCCCTATATATAAAATAACCTATGTATAAGACATTTGACCAGCCTATATATAAGATATCCTATATATAAGACATTTGACCAGCCTATATATAAAATATCCTATATATAAGACATATGACCAGCCTATATATAAAATAACCTATGTATAAGACATTTGACCAGCCTATATATAGAATGTCCTATATATAAGACATTTGACCTGCCTATATATAGAATATCCTATATATCAGACATTTGACCTGCCTATATATAGAATATCCTATATATAAGATATTTGACCTGCCTATATATAGAATGCCCTATATATAAGATATTTGACCTGCCTATATATAGAATACCCTATATATAAGACATTAGACCAGCCTATATATAAGATATCCTATATATAAGACATTTGACCTCCCTATATATAAAATAACCTATGTATAAGACATTTGACCAGTCTATATATAAGATATCCTATATATAAGACATTTGACCAGCCTATATGTAAAATAACCTATGTATAAGACATTTGACCAGCCTATATATAGAATGTCCTATATATAAGACATTTGACCTGCCTATATATAGAATATCCTATATATAAGACATATGACCAGCCTATATATAAAATAACCTATGTATAAGACATTTGACCAGCCTATATATAGAATGTCCTATATATAAGACATTTGACCTGCCTATATATAGAATATCCTATATATAAGACATTTGACCAACCTATATATAGAATGTCCTATATATAAGACATTTGACCAGCCTATATATAAAATATCCTATATATAAGACATTTGACCTGCCTATATATAGAATATCCTATATATAAGACATTTGACCTCCCTATATATAGAATATCCTATATATAAGACATTTGACCTGCCTATATATAGAATATCCTATATATAAGACATTTGACCAGCCTATATATAGAATACCCTATATAAAAGACATTTGACCTGCCTATATATAGAATATCCTATATATAAGACATTTGACCTGCCTATATATAGAATATCCTACATATAAGACATTTGACCAGCCTATATATAGAATACCCTATATATAAGACATTTGACCTCCCTATATATAGAATATCCTATATATACGACATTTGACCTGCCTATATGTAGAATATCCTATATATAAGATATTTGACCTGCCTATATATAGAATATCCTATATATAAGATATTTGACCTGCCTATCTAGAGAATATCCTATATATAAGACATTTGACCTGCCTATATATAGAATATCCTATATATAAGACATTTGACCTCCCTATATATAGAATATCCGATATATAAGACATTTGACCTGCCTATATATAGAATATCCTATATATAAGATATTTGACCTGCTTATATATAGAATACCCTATATATAAGATATTTGACCTGCCTATATATAGAATACCCTATATATAAGACATTAGACCAGCCTATATATAAGATATCCTATATATAAGACATTTGACCTCCCTATATATAAAATAACCTATGTATAAGACATTTGACCAGCCTATATATAAGATATCCTATATATAAGACATTTGACCAGCCTATATATAAAATATCCTATATATAAGACATATGACCAGCCTATATATAAAATAACCTATGTATAAGACATTTGACCAGCCTATATATAGAATGTCCTATATATAAGACATTTGACCTGCCTATATATAGAATATCCTATATATAAGACATTTGACCAACCTATATATAGAATGTTCTATATATAAGACATTTGACCAGCCTATATATAAAATATCCTATATATAAGACATTTGACCAGCCTATATATAGAGTACCCTATATATAAGACATTTGACCAGCCTATATATAAAATATCCTATATATAAGACATTTGACCTGTCTATATATAGAATATCCTATATATAAGACATTTGACCTGCCTATATATAGAATATCCTATATATAAGACATTTGACCAGCCCATATATAAAATATCCTATATATAAGACATTTGACCTTCCTAAATATAGAATATCCTATATATAAGACATTTGACCAGCCTATATATAGAATATCCTATATATAAGATAGTTGACAAGCCTATATATAGAATATCCTATATATAAGATATTTGACCTGCCTATCTAGAGAATATCCTATATATAAGACATTTGACCTGCCTATATATAGAATATCCTATATATAAGACATTTGACCTGCCTATATATAGAATATCCTACATATAATTCATTTGACCTACCTATATATAGAATATCCTATAGATAAGACATTTGACCTCCCTATATATAGAATATCCTATATATACGACATTTGACCTGCCTATATGTAGAATATCCTATATATAAGATATTTGACCTGCCTATATATAGAATATCCTATATATAAGATATTTGACCTGCCTATCTAGAGAATATCCTATATATAAGACATTTGACCTGCCTATATATAGAATATCCTATATATCAGACATTTGACCTGCCTATATATAGAATATCCTATATATAAGATATTTGACCTGCCTATATATAGAATGCCCTATATATAAGATATTTGACCTGCCTATATATAGAATACCCTATATATAAGACATTAGACCAGCCTATATATAAGATATCCTATATATAAGACATTTGACCTCCCTATATATAAAATAACCTATGTATAAGACATTTGACCAGTCTATATATAAGATATCCTATATATAAGACATTTGACCAGCCTATATATAAAATAACCTATGTATAAGACATTTGACCAGCCTATATATAAGATATCCTATATATAAGACATTTGACCTCCCTATATATAAAATAACCTATGTATAAGACATTTGACCAGTCTATATATAAGATATCCTATATATAAGACATTTGACCAGCCTATATATTGAATATCCTATATATAAGACATTTGACCAGCCTATATATAAAATATCCTACATATAAGACATTTGACCTCCCTATATATAGAATATCCTATATATAAGACATTTGACCAGCCTATATATAAAATAACCTATGTATAAGACATTTGATCAGCCTGTATATAGAATACCCTATATATAAGACATTTGACCTACCTATATATAAAATAACCTATGTATAAGACATTTGACCAGCCTATATATAAAATATCCTATATATAAGACATTTGACCAGCGTATATACAAAATAACCTATGTATAAGACATTTGACCAGCCTATATATAGAATACCCTATATATAAGACATTTGACCTCCCTATATATAGAATATCCTATATATAAGACATTTGACCAGCCTATATATAAAATATCCTATATATAAGACATATGACCAGCCTATATATAAAATAACCTATGTATAAGACATTTGACCAGCCTATATATAGAATGTCCTATATATAAGACATTTGACCTGCCTATATATAGAATATCCTATATATAAGACATTTGACCAACCTATATATAGAATGTCCTATATATAAGACATTTGACCAGCCTATATATAAAATATCCTATATATAAGACATTTGACCAGCCTATATATAGAGTACCCTATATATAAGACATTTGACCAGCCTATATATAAAATATCCTATATATAAGACATTTGACCTGTCTATATATAGAATATCCTATATATAAGACATTTGACCTGCCTATATATAGAATATCCTATATATAAGACATTTGACCAGCCCATATATAAAATATCCTATATATGACATTTGACCTTCCTAAATATAGAATATCCTATATATAAGACATTTGACCAGCCTATATATAGAATATCCTATATATAAGATATTTGACAAGCCTATATATAGAATATCCTATATATAAGATATTTGACCTGCCTATCTAGAGAATATCCTATATATAAGACATTTGACCTGCCTATATATAGAATATCCTATATATAAGACATTTGACCTCCCTATATATAGAATATCCTATATATAAGACATTTGACCTGCCTATATATAGAATATCCTACATATAATTCATTTGACCTACCTATATATAGAATATCCTATAGATAAGACATTTGACCAGCCTATATATAGAATATCCTATATATACGACATTTGACCTGCCTATATATAGAATATCCTATATATAAGACATTTGACCAGCCTATATATAGAATACCCTATATAAAAGACATTTGACCTGCCTATATATAGAATATCCTATATATAAGACATTTGACCTGCCTATATATAGAATATCCTACATATAAGACATTTGACCAGCCTATATATAGAATACCCTATATATAAGACATTTGACCTCCCTATATATAGAATATCCTATATATACGACATTTGACCTGCCTATATGTAGAATATCCTATATATAAGATATTTGACCTGCCTATATATAGAATATCCTATATATAAGATATTTGACCTGCCTATCTAGAGAATATCCTATATATAAGACATTTGACCTGCCTATATATAGAATATCCTATATATAAGACATTTGACCTCCCTATATATAGAATATCCTATATATAAGACATTTGACCTGCCTATATATAGAATATCCTATATATAAGACATTTGACCAGCCTATATATAGAATACCCTATATAAAAGACATTTGACCTGCCTATCTAGAGAATATCCTATATATAAGACATTTGACCTGCCTATATATAGAGTATCCTATATATAAGACATTTGACCTCCCTATATATAGAATATCCGATATATAAGACATTTGACCTGCCTATATATAGAATATCCTATATATAAGATATTTGACCTGCTTATATATAGAATACCCTATATATAAGATATTTGACGTGCCTATATATAGAATACCCTATATATAAGACATTAGACCAGCCTATATATAAGATATCCTATATATAAGACATTTGACCTCCCTATATATAAAATAACCTATGTATAAGACATTTGACCAGTCTATATATAAGATATCCTATATATAAGACATTTGACCAGCCTATATATAAAATAACCTATGTATAAGACATTTGACCAGCCTATATATAGAATGTCCTATATATAAGACATTTGACCTGCCTATATATAGAATATCCTATATATAAGACATTTGACCAACCTATATATAGAATGTCCTATATATAAGACATTTGACCAGCCTATATATAAAATATCCTATATATAAGACATTTGACCTGTCTATATATAGAATATCCTATATATAAGACATTTGACCTGCCTATATATAGAATATCCTACATATAAGACATTTGACCAGCCTATATATAGAATATCCTATATATAAGACATTTGACCAGCCTATATATAAAATATCCTATATATAAGACATTTGACCTCCCTCTCTATAGAATATCCTATATATAAGACATTTGACCAGCCTATATATAAAATAACCTATGTATAAGACATTTGATCAGCCTGTATATAGAATACCCTATATATAAGACATTTGACCTGCCTATATATAAAATAACCTATGTATAAGACATTTGACCAGCCTATATATAGAATACCCTATATATAAGACATTTGACCTCCCTATATATAAAATAACCTATGTATAAGACATTTGACCAGCCTATATATAAGATATCCTATATATAAGACATTTGACCAGCCTATATATAAAATATCCTATATATAAGACATATGACCAGCCTATATATAAAATAACCTATGTATAAGACATTTGACCAGCCTATATATAGAATGTCCTATATATAAGACATTTGACCTGCCTATATATAGAATATCCTATATATAAGACATTTGACCAACCTATATATAGAATATCCTATATATAAGACATTTGACCAGCCTATATATAAAATATCCTATATATAAGACATTTGACCTGTCTATATATAGAATATCCTATATATGAGACATTTGACCTGCCTATATATAGAATATCCTATATATAAGACATTTGACCAGCCCATATATAAAATATCCTATATATAAGACATTTGACCTTCCTAAATATAGAATATCCTATATATAAGACATTTGACCAGCCTATATATAGAATATCCTATATATAAGATATTTGACAAGCCTATATATAGAATATCCTATATATAAGATATTTGACCTGCCTATCTAGAGAATATCCTATATATAAGACATTTGACCTGCCTATATATAGAATATCCTATATATAAGACATTTGACCTGCCTATATATAGAATATCCTACATATAATTCATTTGACCTACCTATATATAGAATATCCTATAGATAAGACATTTGACCAGCCTATATATAGAATATCCTATATATACGACATTTGACCTGCCTATATATAGAATATCCTATATATAAGACATTTGACCAGCCTATATATAGAATACCCTATATAAAAGACATTTGACCTGCCTATATATAGAATATCCTATATATAAGACATTTGACCTGCCTATATATAGAATATCCTACATATAAGACATTTGACCAGCCTATATATAGAATACCCTATATATAAGACATTTGACCTCCCTATATATAGAATATCCTATATATACGACATTTGACCTGCCTATATGTAGAATATCCTATATATAAGATATTTGACCTGCCTATATATAGAATATCCTATATATAAGATATTTGACCTGCCTATCTAGAGAATATCCTATATATAAGACATTTGACCTGCCTATATATAGAATATCCTATATATAAGACATTTGACCTCCCTATATATAGAATATCCTATATATAAGACATTTGACCTGCCTATATATAGAATATCCTATATATAAGATATTTGACCTGCCTATATATAGAATACCCTATATATAAGATATTTGACCTGCCTATATATAGAATAGCCTATATATAAGACATTAGACCAGCCTATATATAAGATATCCTATATATAAGACATTTGACCTCCCTATATATAAAATAACCTATGTATAAGACATTCGACCAGTCTATATATAAGATATCCTATATATAAGACATTTGACCAGCCTATATATAAAATAACCTATGTATAAGACATTTGACCAGCCTATATATAGAATGTCCTATATATGAGACATTTGACCTGCCTATATATAGAATATCCTATATATAAGACATATGACCAGCCTATATATAAAATAACCTATGTATAAGACATTTGACCAGCCTATATATAGAATGTCCTATATATAAGACATTTGACCTGCCTATATATAGAATATCCTATATATAAGACATTTGACCAACCTATATATAGAATGTCCTATATATAAGACATTTGACCAGCCTATATATAAAATATCCTATATATAAGACATTTGACCTGTCTATATATAGAATATCCTATATATAAGACATTTGACCTGCCTATATATAGAATATCCTACATATAAGACATTTGACCAGCCTATATATAGAATATCCTATATATAAGACATTTGACCAGCCTATATATAAAATATCCTATATATAAGACATTTGACCTCCCTATATATAGAATATCCTATATATAAGACATTTGACCAGCCTATATATAAAATAACCTATGTATAAGACATTTGATCAGCCTGTATATAGAATACCCTATATATAAGACATTTGACCTGCCTATATATAAAATAACCTATGTATAAGACATTTGACCAGCCTATATATAAAATATCCTATATATAAGACATTTGACCAGCGTATATACAAAATAACCTATGTATAAGACATTTGACCAGCCTATATATAGAATACCCTATATATAAGACATTTGACCTCCCTATATATAGAATATCCTATATATAAGACATTTGACCAGCCTATATATAAAATATCCTATATATAAGACATTTGACCTCCCTATATATAAAATAACCTATGTATAAGACATTTGACCAGCCTATATATAAGATATACTATATATAAGACATTTGACCAGCCTATATATAAAATATCCTATATATAAGACATATGACCAGCCTATATATAAAATAACCTATGTATAAGACATTTGACCAGCCTATATATAGAATGTCCTATATATAAGACATTTGACCTGCCTATATATAGAATATCCTATATATAAGACATTTGACCAACCTATATATAGAATGTCCTATATATAAGACATTTGACCAGCCTATATATAAAATATCCTATATATAAGACATTTGACCAGCCTATATATAGAGTACCCTATATATAAGACATTTGACCAGCCTATATATAAAATATCCTATATATAAGACATTTGACCTGTCTATATATAGAATATCCTATATATAAGACATTTGACCTGCCTATATATAGAATATCCTATATATAAGACATTTGACCAGCCCATATATAAAATATCCTATATATGACATTTGACCTTCCTAAATATAGAATATCCTATATATAAGACATTTGACCAGCCTATATATAGAATATCCTATATATAAGATATTTGACAAGCCTATATATAGAATATCCTATATATAAGATATTTGACCTGCCTATCTAGAGAATATCCTATATATAAGACATTTGACCTGCCTATATATAGAATATCCTATATATAAGACATTTGACCTCCCTATATATAGAATATCCTATATATAAGACATTTGACCTGCCTATATATAGAATATCCTACATATAATTCATTTGACCGACCTATATATAGAATATCCTATAGATAAGACATTTGACCAGCCTATATATAGAATATCCTATATATACGACATTTGACCTGCCTATATATAGAATATCCTATATATAAGACATTTGACCAGCCTATATATAGAATACCCTATATAAAAGACATTTGACCTGCGTATATATAGAATATCCTATATATAAGACATTTGACCTGCCTATATATAGAATATCCTATATATAAGACATTTGACCAGCCTATATATAGAATACCCTATATATAAGACATTTGACCTCCCTATATATAGAATATCCTATGTATACGACATTTGACCTGCCTATATGTAGAATATCCTATATATAAGATATTTGACCTGCCTATATATAGAATATCCTATATATAACATATTTGACCTGCCTATCTAGAGAATATCCTATATATAAGACATTTGACCTGCCTATATATAGAATATACTATATATAAGACATTTGACCTCCCTATATATAGAATATCCTATATATAAGACATTTGACCTGCCTATATATAGAATATCCTATATATAAGACATTTGACCAGCCTATATATAGAATACCCTATATAAAAGACATTTGACCTGCCTATATATAGAATATCCTATATATAAGACATTTGACCTGCCTATATATAGAATATCCTACATATAAGACATTTGACCAGCCTATATATAGAATACCCTATATATAAGACATTTGATCTCCCTATATATAGAATATCCTATATATACGACATTTGACCTGCCTATATGTAGAATATCCTATATATAAGATATTTGACCTGCCTATATATAGAATATCCTATATATAAGATATTTGACCTGCCTATCTAGAGAATATCCTATATATAAGACATTTGACCTGCCTATATATAGAATATCCTATATATAAGACATTTGACCTCCCTATATATAGAATATCCGATATATAAGACATTTGACCTGCCTATATATAGAATATCCTATATATAAGATATTTGACCTGCTTATATATAGAATACACTATATATAAGATATTTGACCTGCCTATATATAGAATACCCTATATATAAGACATTAGACCAGCCTATATATAAGATATCCTATATATAAGACATTTGACCTCCCTATATATAAAATAACCTATGTATAAGACATTTGACCAGTCTATATATAAGATATCCTATATATAAGACATTTGACCAGCCTATATATAAAATAACCTATGTATAAGACATTTGACCAGCCTATATATAGAATGTCCTATATATGACATTTGACCTGCCTATATATAGAATATCCTATATATAAGACATATGACCAGCCTATATATAAAATAACCTATGTATAAGACATTTGACCAGCCTATATATAGAATGTCCTATATATAAGACATTTGACCTGCCTATATATAGAATATCCTATATATAAGACATTTGACCAACCTATATATAGAATGTCCTATATATGACATTTGACCAGCCTATATATAAAATATCCTATATATAAGACATTTGACCTGTCTATATATAGAATATCCTATATATAAGACATTTGACCTGCCTATATATAGAATATCCTACATATAAGACATTTGACCCGCCTATATATAGAATATCCTATATATAAGACATTTGACCAGCCTATATATAAAATATCCTATATATAAGACATTTGACCTCCCTATATATAGAATATCCTATATATAAGACATTTGACCAGCCTATATATAAAATAACCTATGTATAAGACATTTGATCAGCCTGTATATAGAATACCCTATATATAAGACATTTGACCTGCCTATATATAAAATAACCTATGTATAAGACATTTGACCAGCCTATATATAAAATATCCTATATATAAGACATTTGACCAGCGTATATACAAAATAACCTATGTATAAGACATTTGACCAGCCTATATATAGAATACCCTATATATAAGACATTTGACCTCCCTATATATAGAATATCCTATATATAAGACATTTGACCAGCCTATATATAAAATATCCTATATATAAGACATTCGACCTCCCTATATATAAAATAACCTATGTATAAGACATTTGACCAGCCTATATATAAGATATCCTATATATAAGACATTTGACCAGCCTATATATAGAATATCCTATATATAAGACATATGACCAGCCTATATATAAAATAACCTATGTATAAGACATTTGACCAGCCTATATATAGAATGTCCTATATATAAGACATTTGACCAACCTATATATAGAATGTTCTATATATAAGACATTTGACCAGCCTATATATAAAATATCCTATATATAAGACATTTGACCAGCCTATATATAGAGTACCCTATATATAAGACATTTGACCAGCCTATATATAAAATATCCTATATATAAGACATTTGACCTGTCTATATATAGAATATCCTATATATAAGACATTTGACCAGCCCATATATAAAATATCCTATATATAAGACATTTGACATTCCTAATTATAGAATATCCTATATATAAGACATTTGACCAGCCTATATATAGAATATCCTATATATAAGATATTTGACAAGCCTATATATAGAATATCCTATATATAAGATATTTGACCTGCCTATCTAGAGAATATCCCATTATATAAGACATTTGACCTGCCTATATATAGAATATCCTATATATAAGACATTTGACCTGCCTATATATAGAATATCCTAGATATAATTCATTTGACCTACCTATATATAGAATATCCTATAGATAAGACATTTGACCAGCCTATATATAGAATATCCTATATATACGACATTTGACCTGCCTATATATAGAATATCCTATATATAAGACATTTGACCAGCCTATATATAGAATACCCTATATAAAAGACATTTGACCTGCCTATATATAGAATATCCTATATATAAGACATTTGACCTGCCTATATATAGAATATCCTACATATAAGACATTTGACCAGCCTATATATAGAATACCCTATATATAAGACATTTGACCTCCCTATATATAGAATATCCTATATATACGACATTTGACCTGCCTATATGTAGAATATCCTATATATAAGATATTTGACCTGCCTATATATAGAATATCCTATATATAAGATATTTGACCTGCCTATCTAGAGAATATCCTATATATAAGACATTTGACCAGCCTATATATAAAATATCCTATATATAAGACATTTGACCTCCCTATATATAGAATATCCTATATATAAGACATTTGACCAGCCTATATATAAAATAACCTATGTATAAGACATTTGATCAGCCTGTATATAGAATACCCGATATATAAGACATTTGACCTGCCTATATATAAAATAACCTATGTATAAGACATTTGACCAGCCTATATATAAAATATCCTATATATAAGACATTTGACCTCCCTATATATAAAATAACCTATGTATAAGACATTTGACCAGCCTATATATAAGATATCCTATATATAAGACATTTGACCAGCCTATATATAAAATATCCTATATATAAGACATATGACCAGCCTATATATAAAATAACCTATGTATAAGACATTTGACCAGCCTATATATAGAATGTCCTATATATAAGACATTTGACCTGCCTATATATAGAATATCCTACATATAAGACATTTGACCAGCCTATATATAGAATATCCTATATATAAGACATTTGACCAACCTATATATAGAATGTCCTATATATAAGACATTTGACCAGCCTATATATAAAATATCCTATATATAAGACATTTGACCAGCCTATATATAGAGTACCCTATATATAAGACATTTGACCAGCCTATATATAAAATATCCTATATATAAGACATTTGACCTGTCTATATATAGAATATCCTATATATAAGACATTTGACCTGCCTATATATAGAATATCCTATATATAAGACATTTGACCAGCCCATATATAAAATATCCTATATATAAGACATTTGACCTTCCTAAATATAGAATATCCTATATATAAGACATTTGACCAGCCTATATATAGAATATCCTATATATAAGATATTTGACCAGCCTATATATAGAATATCCTATATATAAGATATTTGACCTGCCTATCTAGAGAATATCCTATATATAAGACATTTGACCTGCCTATATATAGAATATCCTATATATAAGACATTTGACCTCCCTATATATAGAATATCCTATATATAAGACATTTGACCTTCCTATATATAGAATATCCTATATATAAGACATTTGACCTGCCTATATATAGAATATCCTACATATAAGTCATTTGACCTACCTATATATAGAATATCCTATAGATAAGACATTTGACCAGCCTATATATAGAATATCCTATATATACGACATTTGACCTGCCTATATATAGAATATCCTATATATAAACATTTGAGCTGCCTATATATAGGATATCCTATATATAAGACATTTGACCAGCCTATATATAGAATATCCTATATATAAGACATTTGACCAGCCTATATATAGAATACCCTATATATAAGACATTTGACCTGCCTATATATAGAATATCCTATATATAAGACATTTGACCAGCCTATATATAGAATATCCTATATATAAGACATTTGACCAGCCTATATATAGAATACCCTATATATAAGACATTTGACCTGCTTATATATAGAATATCCTATATATAAGACATTTGACCAGCCTATATATAGAATACCCTATATATAAGACATTTGACCTGCCTATATATAGAATATCCTATATATAAGACATTTGACCTGCCTATATATAGAATATCCTATATATAAGACATTTGACCAGCCTATATATAGAATACCCTATATATAAGATATTTGACCTCCCTATATATAGAATATCCTATATATAAGATATTTGACCTGCCTATATATAGAATACCCTATATATAAGATATTTGACCTGCCTATATATAGAATACCCTATATATAAGACATTTGACCAGCCTGTCTAAAGAATATCCTATATATAAACATTTGACCTGCCTATATATAGAACATCCTATATATAAGACATTTGACCAGCCTATATATAGAATACCCTATATATAAGACATTTGACCTGCCTATATATAGAATATCCTATATATAAGACATTTGACCTGCCTATATATAGAATATCCTACATATAAGACATTTGCCCAGCCTATATATAGAATACCCTATATATAAGACATTTGACCTGCCTATATATAGAATATCCTATATATAAGACATTTGTCTTGCCTATATATAGAATATCCTATATATACGACATTTGACCTGCCTATATATAGAATATCCTATATATAAGATATTTGACCTGCCTATATATAGAATATCCTATATATAAGATATTTGACCTGCCTATCTAGAGAATATCCTATATATAAGACATTTGACCTGCCTATATATAGAATATCCTACATATAAGACATTTGACCTCCCTATATATAGAATATCCTATATATAAGACATTTGACCTGCCTATATATAGAATATCCTATATATAAGATATTTGACCTGCCTATATATAGAATACCCTATATATAAGATATTTGACCTGCCTATATATAGAATACCCTATATATAAGACATTTGACCAGCCTATCTAAAGAATATCCTATATATAAACATTTGACCTGCCTATATATAGAATATCCTATATATAAGACATTTGACCAGCCTATATATAGAATACCCTATATATAAGACATTTGACCTGCCTATATATAGAATATCCTATATATAAGATATTTGACCTGCTTATATATAGAATACCCTATATATAAGACATTTGACCAGCCTATCTAAGAATATCCTATATATAAACATTTGACCTGCCTATATATAGAATATCCTATATATAAGACATTTGACCAGCCTATATATAGAATACCCTATATATAAGACATTTGACCTGCCTATATATAGAATATCCTATATATAAGATATTTGACCTGCCTATATATAGAATACCCTATATATAAGATATTTGACCTGCCTATATATAGAATATCCTATATATAAGACATTTGTCTTGCCTATATATAGAATATCCTATAGATAAGACATTTGACCAGCCTATATATAGAATATCCTATATATAAGACATTTGACCAGCCTATATATAGAATACCCTATATATAAGACATTTGACCTGCCTATATATAGAATATCCTATATATAAGATATTTGACCTGCCTATATATAGAATACCCTATATATAAGATATTTGACCTGCCTATATATAGAATATCCTATATATAAGACATTTGTCTTGCCTATATATAGAATATCCTATAGATAAGACATTTGACCAGACTATATATAAAATATCCTATATATAAGACATATGACCAGCCTATATATAAAATAACCTATGTATAAGACATTTGACCAGCCTATATATAGAATGTCCTATATATAAGACATTTGAACTGCCTATATATAGAATAACCTATATATAAGACATTTGACCAACCTATATATAGAATGTCCTATATATAAGACATTTGACCAGCCTATATATAAAATATCCTATATATAAGACATTTGACCAGCCTATATATAGAGTACCCTATATATAAGACATTTGACCAGCCTATATATAAAATATCCTATATATAAGACATTTGACCTGTCTATATATAGAATATCCTATATATAAGACATTTGACCTGCCTATATATAGAATATCCTATATATAAGACATTTGACCAGCCCATATATAAAATATCCTATATATAAGACATTTGACCTTCCTAAATATAGAATATCCTATATATAAGACATTTGACCAGCCTATATATAGAATATCCTATATATAAGATATTTGACCAGCCTATATATAGAATATCCTATATATAAGATATTTGACCTGCCTATCTAGAGAATATCCTATATATAAGACATTTGACCTGCCTATATATAGAATATCCTATATATAAGACATTTGACCTCCCTATATATAGAATATCCTATATATAAGACATTTGACCTTCCTATATATAGAATATCCTATATATAAGACATTTGACCTGCCTATATATAGAATATCCTACATATAAGTCATTTGACCTACCTATATATAGAATATCCTATAGATAAGACATTTGACCAGCCTATATATAGAATATCCTATATATACGACATTTGACCTGCCTATATATAGAATATCCTATATATAAGACATTTGACCTGCCTATATATGGAATATCCTATATATAAACATTTGAGCTGCCTATATATAGGATATCCTATATATAAGACATTTGACCAGCCTATATATAGAATATCCTATATATAAGACATTTGACCAGCCTATATATAGAATACCCTATATATAAGACATTTGACCTGCCTATATATAGAATATCCTATATATAAGACATTTGACCAGCCTATATATAGAATATCCTATATATAAGACATTTGACCAGCCTATATATAGAATAACCTATATATAAGACATTTGACCTGCCTATATATAGAATATCCTATATATAAGACATTTGACCAGCCTATATATAGAATACCCTATATATAAGACATTTGACCTGCCTATATATAGAATATCCTATATATAAGACATTTGACCAGCCTATATATAGAATATCCTATATATAAGACATTTGACCAGCCTATATATAGAATACCCTATATATAAGACATTTGACCTGCCTATATATAGAATATCCTATATATAAGACATTTGACCAGCCTATATATAGAATACCCTATATATAAGACATTTGACCAGCCTATCTAAAGAATATCCTATATATAAACATTTGACCTGCCTATATATAGAATATCCTATATATAAGACATTTGACCAGCCTATATATAGAATACCCTATATATAAGACATTTGACCTGCCTATATATAGAATATCCTATATATAAGATATTTGACCTGCCTATATATAGAATACCCTATATATAAGACATTTGACCAGCCTATCTAAGAATATCCTATATATAAACATTTGACCTGCCTATATATAGAATATCCTATATATAAGACATTTGACCAGCCTATATATAGAATACCCTATATATAAGACATTTGACCTGCCTATATATAGAATATCCTATATATAAGATATTTGACCTGCCTATATATAGAATACCCTATATATAAGATATTTGACCTGCCTATATATAGAATATCCTATATATAAGACATTTGTCTTGCCTATATATAGAATATCCTATATATACGACATTTGACCTGCCTATATATAGAATATCCTATATATAAGATATTTGACCTGCCTATATATAGAATATCCTATATATAAGATATTTGACCTGCCTATCTAGAGAATATCCTATATATAAGACATTTGACCTGCCTATATATAGAATATCCTATATATAAGACATTTGACCTCCCTATATATAGAATATCCTATATATAAGACATTTGTCCTGCCTATATATAGAATATCCTATATATACGACATTTGACCTGCCTATATATAGAATATCCTATATATAAGATATTTGACCTGCCTATATATAGAATATCCTATATATAAGATATTTGACCTGCATATCTAGAGAGTACCCTATATATAAGACATTTGACCAGCCTATATATAAAATATCCTATATATAAGACATTTGACCTGTCTATATATAGAATATCCTATATATAAGACATTTGACCTGCCTATATATAGAATATCCTATATATAAGACATTTGACCAGCCCATATATAAAATATCCTATATATAAGACATTTGACCTTCCTAAATATAGAATATCCTATATATAAGACATTTGACCAGCCTATATATAGAATATCCTATATATAAGATATTTTACCAGCCTATATATAGAATATCCTATATATAAGATATTTGACCTGCCTATCTAGAGAATATCCTATATATAAGACATTTGACCTGCCTATATATAGAATATCCTATATATAAGACATTTGACCTCCCTATATATAGAATATCCTATAGATAAGACATTTGACCTTCCTATATATAGAATATCCTATATATAAGACATTTGACCTGCCTATATATAGAATATCCTACATATAAGTCATTTGACCTACCTATATATAGAATATCCTATAGATAAGACATTTGACCAGCCTATATATAGAATATCCTATATATACGACATTTGACCTGCCTATATATAGAATATCCTATATATAAGACATTTGACCTGCCTATATATGGAATATCCTATATATAAACATTTGAGCTGCCTATATATAGGATATCCTATATATAAGACATTTGACCAGCCTATATATAGAATATCCTATATATAAGACATTTGACCAGCCTATATATAGAATACCCTATATATAAGACATTTGACCTGCCTATATATAGAATATCCTATATATAAGACATTTGACCAGCCTATATATAGAATATCCTATATATAAGACATTTGACCAGCCTATATATAGAATACCCTATATATAAGACATTTGACCTGCCTATATATAGAATATCCTATATATAAGACATTTGACCAGCCTATATATAGAATACCCTATATATAAGACATTTGACCTGCCTATATATAGAATATCCTATATATAAGACATTTGACCTGCCTATATATAGAATATCCTATATATAAGACATTTGCCCAGCCTATATATAGAATACCCTATATATAAGATATTTGACCTCCCTATATATAGAATATCCTATATATAAATATTTGACCTGCCTATATATAGAATACCCTATATATAAGATATTTGACCTGCCTATATATAGAATACCCTATATATAAGACATTTGACCAGCCTGTCTAAAGAATATCCTATATATAAACATTTGACCTGCCTATATATAGAACATCCTATATATAAGACATTTGACCAGCCTATATATAGAATACCCTATATATAAGACATTTGACCTGCCTATATATAGAATATCCTATATATAAGACATTTGACCTGCCTATATATAGAATATCCTACATATAAGACATTTGCCCAGCCTATATATAGAATACCCTATATATAAGACATTTGACCTGCCTATATATAGAATATCCTATATATAAGACATTTGTCTTGCCTATATATAGAATATCCTATATATACGACATTTGACCTGCCTATATATAGAATATCCTATATATAAGATATTTGACCTGCCTATATATAGAATATCCTATATATAAGATATTTGACCTGCCTATCTAGAGAATATCCTATATATAAGACATTTGACCTGCCTATATATAGAATATCCTATATATAAGACATTTGACCTCCCTATATATAGAATATCCTATATATAAGACATTTGACCTGCCTATATATAGAATATCCTATATATAAGATATTTGACCTGCCTATATATAGAATACCCTATATATAAGATATTTGACCTGCCTATATATAGAATACCCTATATATAAGACATTTGACCAGCCTATCTAAAGAATATCCTATATATAAACATTTGACCTGCCTATATATAGAATATCCTATATATAAGACATTTGACCAGCCTATATATAGAATACCCTATATATAAGACATTTGACCTGCCTATATATAGAATATCCTATATATAAGATATTTGACCTGCCTATATATAGAATACCCTATATATAAGACATTTGACCAGCCTATCTAAGAATATCCTATATATAAACATTTGACCTGCCTATATATAGAATATCCTATATATAAGACATTTGACCAGCCTATATATAGAATACCCTATATATAAGACATTTGACCTGCCTATATATAGAATATCCTATATATAAGATATTTGACCTGCCTATATATAGAATACCCTATATATAAGATATTTGACCTGCCTATATATAGAATATCCTATATATAAGACATTTGTCTTGCCTATATATAGAATATCCTATATATACGACATTTGACCTGCCTATATATAGAATATCCTATATATAAGATATTTGACCTGCCTATCTAGAGAATATCCTATATATAAGACATTTGACCTGCCTATATATAGAATATCCTATATATAAGACATTTGACCTCCCTATATATAGAATATCCTATATATAAGACATTTGTCCTGCCTATATATAGAATATCCTATATATACGACATTTGACCTGCCTATATATAGAATATCCTATATATAACATATTTGACCTGCCTATATATAGAATATCCTATATATAAGATATTTGACCTGCATATCTAGAGAATATCCTATATATAAGACGTTTGACCTGCCTATATATAGAATATCCTATATATAAGACATTTGACCTCCCTATATATAGAATATCCTATATATAAGACATTTGACCTGCCTATATATAGAATATCCTATATATAAGATATTTGACCTGCCTATATATAGAATACCCTATATATAAGATATTTGACCTGTCTATATATAGAATACCCTATATATAAGACATTTGACCAGCCTATATATAAGATATCCTATATATAAGACATTTGACCTCCCTATATATAAAATAACCTATGTATAAGACATTTGACCAGCCTATATATAAGATATCCTATATATAAGACATTTGACCAGCCTATATATAAAATATCCTATATATAAGACATATGACCAGCCTATATATAAAATAACCTATGTATAAGACATTTGACCAGCCTATATATAGAATGTCCTATATATAAGACATTTGACCTGCCTATATATAGAATATCCTATATATAAGACATTTGACCAACCTATATATAGAATGTCCTATATATAAGACATTTGACCAGCCTATATATAAAATATCCTATATATAAGACATTTGACCAGCCTATATATAGAGTACCCTATATATAAGACATTTGACCAGCCTATATATAAAATATCCTATATATAAGACATTTGACCTGTCTATATATAGAATATCCTATATATAAGACATTTGACCTGCCTATATATAGAATATCCTACATATAAGACATTTGACCAGCCTATATATAGAATATCCTATATATAAGACATTTGACCAGCCTATATATAGAATATCCTATATATAAGACATTTGACCTCCCTATATATAGAATATCCTATATATAAAACATTTGACCTGCCTATATATAAAATATCCTATATATAAGACATTTGACCTCCCTATATATAAAATAACCTATGTATAAGACATTTGACCAGCCTATCTAAAGAATATCCTATATATAAACATTTGACATGCCTACATATAGAATATCCTATATATAAGACATTTGACCAGCCTATATATAGAATACCCTATATACAAGACATTTGACCTGCCTATATATAGAATATCCTATATATAAGATATTTGACCTGCCTATATATAGAATACCCTATATATAAGACATTTGACCAGCCTATCTAAAGAATATCCTATATATAAACATTTGACCTGCCTATATATAGAATATCCTATATATAAGACATTTGACCAGCCTATATATAGAATACCCTATATATAAGACATTTGACCTCCCTATATATAGAATATCCTATATATAAGATATTTGACCTGCCTATATATAGAATACCCTATATATAAGATATTTGACCTGCCTATATATAGAATACCCTATATATAAGACATTTGACCAGCCTATATATAGAATACCCTATATATAAGACATTTGACCTGCCTATATATAGAATATCCTATATATAAGACATTTGACCTGCCTATATATAGAATATCCTACATATAAGACATTTGACCAGCCTATATATAGAATACCCTATATATAAGACATTTGACCTGCCTATATATAGAATATCCTATATATACGACATTTGACCTGCCTATATATAGAATATCCTATATATAAGATATTTGACCTGCCTATATATAGAATATCCTATATATAAGATATTTGACCTGCCTATCTAGAGAATATCCTATATATAAGACATTTGACCTGCCTATATATAGAATATCCTATATATAAGACATTTGACCTCCCTATATATAGAATATCCTATATATAATACATTTGACCTGCCTATATATAGAATATCCTATATATGAGATATTTGACCTGCCTATATATAGAATACCCTATATATAAGATATTTGACCTGCCTATATATAGAATACCCTATATAAGACATTTGACCAGCCTATCTAAAGAATATCCTATATATAAACATTTGACCTGCCTATATATAGAATATCCTATATATAAGACATTTGACCAGCCTATATATAGAATACCCTATATATAAGACATTTGACCTGCCTATATATAGAATATCCTATATATAAGATATTTGACCTGCCTATATATAGAATACCCTATATATAAGATATTTGACCTGCCTATATATAGAATACCCTATATATAAGACATTTGACCAGCCTATCTAAAGAATATCCTATATATAAACATTTGACCTGCCTATATATAGAATATCCTATATATAAGACATTTGACCAGCCTATATATAGAATACCCTATATATAAGACATTTGACCTGCCTATATATAGAATATCCTATATATAAGATATTTGACCTGCCTATATATAGAATACCCTATATATAAGACATTTGACCAGCCTATCTAAGAATATCCTATATATAAACATTTGACCTGCCTATATATAGAATATCCTATATATAAGACATTTGACCAGCCTATATATAGAATACCCTATATATAAGACATTTGACCTGCCTATATATAGAATATCCTATATATAAGATATTTGACCTGCCTATATATAGAATACCCTATATATAAGATATTTGACCTGCCTATATATAGAATATCCTATATATAAGACATTTGTCTTGCCTATATATAGAATATCCTATATATACGACATTTGACCTGCCTATATATAGAATATCCTATATATAAGATATTTGACCTGCCTATCTAGAGAATATCCTATATATAAGACATTTGACCTGCCTATATATAGAATATCCTATATATAAGACATTTGACCTCCCTATATATAGAATATCCTATATATAAGACATTTGTCCTGCCTATATATAGAATATCCTATATATACGACATTTGACCTGCCTATATATAGAATATCCTATATATAACATATTTGACCTGCCTATATATAGAATATCCTATATATAAGATATTTGACCTGCATATCTAGAGAATATCCTATATATAAGACGTTTGACCTGCCTATATATAGAATATCCTATATATAAGACATTTGACCTCCCTATATATAGAATATCCTATATATAAGACATTTGACCTGCCTATATATAGAATATCCTATATATAAGATATTTGACCTGCCTATATATAGAATACCCTATATATAAGATATTTGACCTGTCTATATATAGAATACCCTATATATAAGACATTTGACCAGCCTATATATAAGATATCCTATATATAAGACATTTGACCTCCCTATATATAAAATAACCTATGTATAAGACATTTGACCAGCCTATATATAAGATATCCTATATATAAGACATTTGACCAGCCTATATATAAAATATCCTATATATAAGACATATGACCAGCCTATATATAAAATAACCTATGTATAAGACATTTGACCAGCCTATATATAGAATGTCCTATATATAAGACATTTGACCTGCCTATATATAGAATATCCTATATATAAGACATTTGACCAACCTATATATAGAATGTCCTATATATAAGACATTTGACCAGCCTATATATAAAATATCCTATATATAAGACATTTGACCAGCCTATATATAGAGTACCCTATATATAAGACATTTGACCAGCCTATATATAAAATATCCTATATATAAGACATTTGACCTGTCTATATATAGAATATCCTATATATAAGACATTTGACCTGCCTATATATAGAATATCCTACATATAAGACATTTGACCAGCCTATATATAGAATATCCTATATATAAGACATTTGACCAGCCTATATATAGAATATCCTATATATAAGACATTTGACCTCCCTATATATAGAATATCCTATATATAAAACATTTGACCTGCCTATATATAAAATATCCTATATATAAGACATTTGACCTCCCTATATATAAAATAACCTATGTATAAGACATTTGACCAGCCTATCTAAAGAATATCCTATATATAAACATTTGACATGCCTACATATAGAATATCCTATATATAAGACATTTGACCAGCCTATATATAGAATACCCTATATACAAGACATTTGACCTGCCTATATATAGAATATCCTATATATAAGATATTTGACCTGCCTATATATAGAATACCCTATATATAAGACATTTGACCAGCCTATCTAAAGAATATCCTATATATAAACATTTGACCTGCCTATATATAGAATATCCTATATATAAGACATTTGACCAGCCTATATATAGAATACCCTATATATAAGACATTTGACCTCCCTATATATAGAATATCCTATATATAAGATATTTGACCTGCCTATATATAGAATACCCTATATATAAGATATTTGACCTGCCTATATATAGAATACCCTATATATAAGACATTTGACCAGCCTATATATAGAATACCCTATATATAAGACATTTGACCTGCCTATATATAGAATATCCTATATATAAGACATTTGACCTGCCTATATATAGAATATCCTACATATAAGACATTTGACCAGCCTATATATAGAATACCCTATATATAAGACATTTGACCTGCCTATATATAGAATATCCTATATATACGACATTTGACCTGCCTATATATAGAATATCCTATATATAAGATATTTGACCTGCCTATATATAGAATATCCTATATATAAGATATTTGACCTGCCTATCTAGAGAATATCCTATATATAAGACATTTGACCTGCCTATATATAGAATATCCTATATATAAGACATTTGACCTCCCTATATATAGAATATCCTATATATAATACATTTGACCTGCCTATATATAGAATATCCTATATATGAGATATTTGACCTGCCTATATATAGAATACCCTATATATAAGATATTTGACCTGCCTATATATAGAATACCCTATATAAGACATTTGACCAGCCTATCTAAAGAATATCCTATATATAAACATTTGACCTGCCTATATATAGAATATCCTATATATAAGACATTTGACCAGCCTATATATAGAATACCCTATATATAAGACATTTGACCTGCCTATATATAGAATATCCTATATATAAGATATTTGACCTGCCTATATATAGAATACCCTATATATAAGACATTTGACCAGCCTATCTAAGAATATCCTACATATAAACATTTGACCTGCCTATATATAGAATATCCTATATATAAGACATTTGACCAGCCTATATATAGAATACCCTACATATAAGACATTTGACCTGCCTATGTATAGAATATCCTATATATAAGATATTTGACCTGCCTATATATAGAATACCCTATATATAAGATATTTGACCTGCCTATATATAGAATACCCTATATATAAGACATTTGACCAGCCTATCTAAAGAATATCCTATATATAAACATTTGACCTGCCTATATATAGAATATCCTATATATAAGACATTTGACCAGCCTATATATAGAATACCCTATATATAAGACATTTGACCTGCCTATATATAGAATATCCTATATATAAGACATTTGACCTGCCTATATATAGAATATCCTACATATAAGACATTTGACCAGCCTATATATAGAATACCCTATATATAAGACATTTGACCTGCCTATATATAGAATATCCTATATATAAGACATTTGTCCTGCCTATATATAGAATATCCTATATATACGACATTTGACCTGCCTATATATAGAATATCCTATATATAAGATATTTGACCTGCCTATATATAGAATATCCTATATATAAGATATTTGACCTGCCTATCTAGAGAATATCCTATATATAAGACGTTTGACCTGCCTATATATAGAATATCCTATATATAAGACATTTGACCTCCCTATATATAGAATATCCTATATATAAGACATTTGACCTGCCTATATATAGAATATCCTATATATAAGATATTTGACCTGCCTATATATAGAATACCCTATATATAAGATATTTGACCTGCCTATATATATAGAATACCCTATATATAAGACATTTGACCAGCCTGTATATAAGATATCCTATATATAAGACATTTGACCTCCCTATATATAAAATAACCTATGTATAAGACATTTGACCAGCCTATATATAAGATATCCTATATATAAGACATTTGACCAGCCTATATATAAAATATCCTATATATAAGACATATGACCAGCCTATATATAAAATAACCTATGTATAAGACATTTGACCAGCCTATATATAGAATGTCCTATATATAAGACATTTGACCTGCCTATATATAGAATATCCTATATATAAGACATTTGACCAGCCTATATATAGAATATCCTATATATAAGACATTTGACCAGCCTATATATAAAATATCCTATATATAAGACATTTGACCTCCCTATATATAGAATATCCTATATATAAAACATTTGACCTGCCTATATATAAAATATCCTATATATAAGACATTTGACCTCCCTATATATAAAATAACCTATGTATAAGACATTTGACCAGCCTATCTAAAGAATATCCTATATATAAACATTTGACATGCCTATATATAGAATATCCTATATATAAGACATTTGACCAGCCTATATATAGAATACCCTATATACAAGACATTTGACCTGCCTATATATAGAATATCCTATATATAAGATATTTGACCTGCCTATATATAGAATACCCTATATATAAGACATTTGACCAGCCTATCTAAAGAATATCCTATATATAAACATTTGACCTGCCTATATATAGAATATCCTATATATAAGACATTTGACCAGCCTATATATAGAATACCCTATATATAAGACATTTGACCTCCCTATATATAGAATATCCTATATATAAGATATTTGACCTGCCTATATATAGAATACCCTATATATAAGATATTTGACCTGCCTATATATAGAATACCCTATATATAAGACATTTGACCAGCCTATATATAGAATACCCTATATATAAGACATTTGACCTGCCTATATATAGAATATCCTATATATAAGACATTTGACCTGCCTATATATAGAATATCCTACATATAAGACATTTGACCAGCCTATATATAGAATACCCTATATATAAGACATTTGACCTGCCTATATATAGAATATCCTATATATACGACATTTGACCTGCCTATATATAGAATATCCTATATATAAGATATTTGACCTGCCTATATATAGAATATCCTATATATAAGATATTTGACCTGCCTATCTAGAGAATATCCTATATATAAGACATTTGACCTGCCTATATATAGAATATCCTATATATAAGACATTTGACCTCCCTATATATAGAATATCCTATATATAATACATTTGACCTGCCTATATATAGAATATCCTATATATAAGATATTTGACCTGCCTATATATAGAATACCCTATATAAGACATTTGACCAGCCTATCTAAAGAATATCCTATATATAAACATTTGACCTGCCTATATATAGAATATCCTATATATAAGACATTTGACCAGCCTATATATAGAATACCCTATATATAAGACATTTGACCTGCCTATATATAGAATATCCTATATATAAGATATTTGACCTGCCTATATATAGAATACCCTATATATAAGACATTTGACCAGCCTATCTAAGAATATCCTACATATAAACATTTGACCTGCCTATATATAGAATATCCTATATATAAGACATTTGACCAGCCTATATATAGAATACCCTACATATAAGACATTTGACCTGCCTATGTATAGAATATCCTATATATAAGATATTTGACCTGCCTATATATAGAATACCCTATATATAAGATATTTGACCTGCCTATATATAGAATACCCTATATATAAGACATTTGACCAGCCTATCTAAAGAATATCCTATATATAAACATTTGACCTGCCTATATATAGAATATCCTATATATAAGACATTTGACCAGCCTATATATAGAATACCCTATATATAAGACATTTGACCTGCCTATATATAGAATATCCTATATATAAGACATTTGACCTGCCTATATATAGAATATCCTACATATAAGACATTTGACCAGCCTATATATAGAATACCCTATATATAAGACATTTGACCTGCCTATATATAGAATATCCTATATATAAGACATTTGTCCTGCCTATATATAGAATATCCTATATATACGACATTTGACCTGCCTATATATAGAATATCCTATATATAAGATATTTGACCTGCCTATATATAGAATATCCTATATATAAGATATTTGACCTGCCTATCTAGAGAATATCCTATATATAAGACGTTTGACCTGCCTATATATAGAATATCCTATATATAAGACATTTGACCTCCCTATATATAGAATATCCTATATATAAGACATTTGACCTGCCTATATATAGAATATCCTATATATAAGATATTTGACCTGCCTATATATATAGAATACCCTATATATAAGACATTTGACCAGCCTGTATATAAGATATCCTATATATAAGACATTTGACCTCCCTATATATAAAATAACCTATGTATAAGACATTTGACCAGCCTATATATAAGATATCCTATATATAAGACATTTGACCAGCCTATATATAAAATATCCTATATATAAGACATATGACCAGCCTATATATAAAATAACCTATGTATAAGACATTTGACCAGCCTATATATAGAATGTCCTATATATAAGACATTTGACCTGCCTATATATAGAATATCCTATATATAAGACATTTGACCAACCTATATATAGAATGTCCTATATATAAGACATTTGACCAGCCTATATATAAAATATCCTATATATAAGATATTTGACCAGCCTATATATAGAGTACCCTATATATAAGACATTTGACCAGCCTATATATAAAATATCCTATATATAAGACATTTGACCTGTCTATATAGAATATCCTATATATAAGACATTTGACCTGCCTATATATAGAATATCCTACATATAAGACATTTGACCAGCCTATATATAGAATATCCTATATATAAGACATTTGACCAGCCTATATATAAAATATCCTATATATAAGACATTTGACCTCCCTATATATAGAATATCCTATATATAAAACATTTGACCAGCCTATATATAAAATATCCTATATATAAGACATTTGACCTCCCTATATATAAAATAACCTATGTATAAGACATTTGACCAGCCTATATAAAAGATATCCTATATATAAGACATTTGACCATCCTATATATAGAGTACCCTATATATAAGACATTTGACCAGCCTATATATAAAATATCCTATATATAAGACATTTGACCTGTCTATATATAGAATATCCTATATATAAGACATTTGACCTGCCTATATATAGAATATCCTATATATAAGACATTTGACCAACCTATATATAGAATGTCCTATATATAAGACATTTGACCAGCCTATATATAAAATATCCTATATATAAGACATTTGACCAGCCAATATATAGAGTACCCTATATATAAGACATTTGACCAGCCTATATATAAAATATCCTATATATAAGACTATTTGACCTGCCTATATATAGAATATCCTATATATAAGATATTTGACCTGCCTATCTAGAGAATATCCTATATATAAGACATTTGACCTGCCTATATATAGAATATCCTATATATAAGACATTTGACCTCCCTATATATAGAATATCCTATATATAAGACATTTGACCTGCCTATATATAGAATATCCTCTATATAAGACATTTGACCTGCCTATATATAGAATATCCTACATATAAGTCATTTGACCTACCTATATATAGAATATCCTATATATAAGACATTTGACCTGCCTATATATAGAATATCCTATATATACGACATTTGACCTGCCTATATATAGAATATCCTATATATAAGACATTTGACCTGCCTATATTTAGAATATCCTATATATAAACATTTGAGCTGCCTATATATAGAATATCCTATATATAAGACATTTGACCAGCCTATATATAGAATATCCTATATATAAGACATTTGACCAGCCTATATATAGAATACCCTATATATAAGATATCTGACCTGCCTATATATAGAATATCCTATATATAAGACATTTGACCAGCCTATATATAGAATATCCTATATATAAGACATTTGACAAGCCTATATATAGAATACCCTATATATAAGACATTTGACCTGCCTATATATAGAATATCCTATATATAAGACATTTGACCAGCCTATATATAGAATACCCTATATATAAGACATTTGACCTGCCTATATATAGAATATCCTATATATAAGACATTTGACCTGACTATATATAGAATATCCTACATATAAGACATTTGACCAGCCTATATATAGAATACCCTATATATAAGACATTTGACCTGCCTATATATAGAATATCCTATATATAAGACATTTGTCCTGCCTATATATAGAATATCCTATATATACGACATTTGACCTGCCTATATATAGAATATCCTATATATAAGATATTTGACCAGCCTATATATAGAATATCCTATATATAAGATATTTGACCTGCCTATCTAGAGAATATCCTATATATAAGACATTTGACCTGCCTATATATAGAATATCCTATATATAAGACATTTGACCAGCCTATATATAGAATATCCTATATATAAGATATTTGACCTGCCTATATATAGAATACCCTATATATAAGATATTTGACCTGCCTATATATAGAATACCATATATATGAGACATTTGACCAGCCTATCTAAAGAATATCCTATATATAAACATTTGACCTGCCTATATATAGAATACCCTATATATAAGACATTTGACCTGCCTATATATAGAATATCCTATATATAAGATATTTGACCTGCCTATATATAGAATACCCTATATATAAGACATTTGACCAGCCTATCTAAAGAATATCCTATATATAAACATTTGACCTGCCTATATATAGAATATCCTATATATAAGACATTTGACCAGCCTATATATAGAATACCCTATATATAAGACATTTGACCTGCCTATATATAGAATATCCTATATATAAGATATTTGACCTGCCTATATATAGAATACCCTATATATAAGACATTTGACCAGCCTATCTAAAGAATATCCTATATATAAACATTTGACCTGCCTATATATAGAATATCCTATATATAAGACATTTGACCAGCCTATATATAGAATACCCTATATATAAGACATTTGACCTGCCTATATATAGAATATCCTATATATAAGATATTTGACCTGCCTATATATAGAATACCCTATATATAAGATATTTGACCTGCCTATATATAGAATACCCTATATATAAGACATTTGACCAGCCTATCTAAAGAATATCCTATATATAAACATTTGACCTGCCTATACATAGAATATCCTATATATAAGACATTTGACCAGCCTATATATAGAATACCCTATATATAAGACATTTGACCTGCCTATATATAGAATATCCTATATATAAGATATTTGATCTGCCTATATATAGAATACCCTATATATAAGACATTTGACCAGCCTATCTAAAGAATATCCTATATATAAACATTTAACCTGCCTATATATAGAATATCCTATATATAAGACATTTGACCAGCCTATATATAGAATACCCTATATATAAGATATTTGACCTCCCTATATATAGAATATCCTATATATAAGATATTTGACCTGCCTATATATAGAATACCCTATATATAAGATATTTGACCTGCCTATATATAGAATACCCTATATATAAGACATTTGACCAGCCTATCTAAAGAATATCCTATATATAAACATTTGACCTGCCTATATATAGAATATCCTATATATAAGACATTTGACCAGCCTATATATAGAATACCCTATATATAAGACATTTGACCTGCCTATATATAGAATATCCTATATATAAGACATTTGAGCTGCCTATATATAGAATATCCTACATATAAGACATTTGACCAGCCTATATATAGAATACCCTATATATAAGACATTTGACCTGCCTATATATAGAATATCCTATATATAAGACATTTGTCCTGCCTATATATAGAATATCCTATATATACGACATTTGACCTGCCTATATATAGAATATCCTATATATAAGATATTTGACCTGCCTATATATAGAATATCCTATATATAAGATATTTGACCTGCCTATCTAGAGAATATCCTATATATAAGACATTTGACCTGCCTATATATAGAATATCCTATATATAAGACATTTGACCTCCCTATATATAGAATATCCTATATATAAGACATTTGACCTGCCTATATATAGAATATCCTATATATAAGATATTTGACCTGCCTATATATAGAATACCCTATATATAAGATATTTGACCAGCCTATATATAGAATACCCTATATATAAGACATTTGACCAGCCTATCTAAAGAATATCCTATATATAAACATTTGACCTGCCTATATATAGAATATCCTATATATAAGACATTTGACCAGCCTATATATAGAATACCCTATATATAAGACATTTGACCTGCCTATATATAGAATATCCTATATATAAGATATTTGACCTGCCTATATATAGAATACCCTATATATAAGATATTTGACCAGCCTATATATAGAATACCCTATATATAAGACATTTGACCAGCCTATCTAAAGAATATCCTATATATAAACATTTGACCTGCCTATATATAGAATATCCTATATATAAGACATTTGACCAGCCTATATATAGAATACCCTATATATAAGACATTTGACCTGCCTATATATAGAATATCCTATATATAAGATATTTGACCTGCCTATATATAGAATACCCTATATATAAGACATTTGACCAGCCTATCTATCGAATATCCTATGTGTTAAATATCTCAGGTCTTCATTAATCGTCTCCACGCCCGTTTATTAATTTGTTTGTGACCCCCCCCCCCCGGCCGGTTTTTATTCCACACCACCCACCACACACTTGTTAAATTTTACTAATCTATCTCCGGCGAAATTTTATTGTAAGCGATTCGAATTGATACAGCAGCTGAAGAATCTAATAAATTTATTTTACATTTAAAAAACATTATATATGACAAAAGAAGAACATTAGAACAAATCCCTTATTTAAGAACGTACGCTATACAATTACTGATCCCCGCCGCCATTATTGCTACCCCTCCTATTATTTGGGACCCGAGAGTGCCACGAAACTCTCCTCCTATCACACAAAACTCTCTTTTAATCCCCCTCTCTGTATCTATTAAAACCAAACTTTACCCCCTCTATATCTACCTATATCTCTCTCTATATCACCGCCTCTCTTATCCCACTCTCTATATCTATGACTAATACACTCTCGCACTCTCTATAAATATCTACACTTATCTCTCCCAATCCTTCTCTGTATAACAATCACCCCTAAACTCTCCTCCTCTCTATATCTACTACACAACACTCTCCCATTATCCCTCTGTGTATATCTACAATCACCAAATTCTCTCCCTCTCTATACCTACTATACGGAACTCTCTTCCAAACCCCCTCTCTAAATAAATTAACGCCAAACTCTCCCCCTCTGTACCCCTACTACATGTAACTCTCTTACAATCTCCCTCTCTCTATATCAATAAACATCGATCTCTCCCCCTCTCTATATCTAACATACAACACACTCTCCCAACCCCCTCCTCTATATCAATTACCACTTGATATAGACGTGATTTACTTTGCTCCGGATTTTTACGGATTGTTGTCAAAAAAACTGTGAGTTTATTGATCAATTTAATAACATTGTTTGGTTTAACCCCTTGCCTTGGCCGTCAGACGTTAAGTCAACAAATTTTCGTCCCTTTCTGGGGCGAAATTTTCATCTAAAAACTGTAGACTTGGTGGCAATGGATGCCATTTCCACCTCGCACACTGTCATGAGTGCCACGCCCACTAAGAAAAGTGGTGGAGGGAAGGTAAGAGTACAAAGCTTGCAGCCGTCCCCCCTCGTATCATCGAAAAACGTGGAAAATATCGAAACCGCGAAACCAAACCCGGTAAATAATACCAACAACAAGAACAATGACAACAACACCACAACCAACAACTGCAACAATAGCAACACCAATATTACCAACAGTTACAGTAACACGAAAGACAACACCACCAAAACAACATTTGCACAGACCGTAAAAAAAAACGAACTATACACGCCAATAGACATAACAAATGCTAAACAACTATTACAAGACGCAAAACAATTCGTGACTTTTGGCGAAAACGGTGCTTTTAGCATCAATTCTCCACAGGAATTACGTAGAGAGGCTGTCCTGAAAACCACAGTTTTCAGGACAATATCGAACGTAACAAGAAAACCAGCTCAATTATCACAAATTGAAATTGAGCTGGTTCTAAAAGACGTAATGAAGGACTTAACCTTCATACAAAAAGGTAAACTGTTTGGTAGCATTTCGATGCTGATGAACAACCAGTAAACAGCTCAAAAGTACTCGATAGCACCCATTGTGTCCCCCCGCTTCACCTTTTACCCCACATACAGGGGAAAAAGGACACAAAGAATAAAAATAATGAGTATCACACCAAATGTAAACATTTGGTGGATACTATGTGGAATAATAAACTTGGACGAAGACAAGATAATTTCAATAGGAAAGTCCTCCGGAGGTGTATTTGGTGGGACCACCGTAGAAGTTCTGGTGCAAATGAGCCCAGAACGAATAGCGAATATCCCACAACGCGTGCCTCTGGACGGGCTAACTTATATAAACATTTTAGTGGAGGGAAGGCGGCCGTCATGTTACCACTGCTTAAGCAGGGGTCACCTGAGGGCTGCCTGTCCTCAATTAACGAGTCAAAAAAAAAAGGCTCTTCTGCCAACCCCGAACACAACAACACAACCACCACCACCACCACCACCACCACCACCACCACCACCACCACAACAACAACAACACGGAAAAATAACAACACAAAACACTGTTCCACCCAACCCCTCCCCACCTAAAACAAATACAAAAGCAACCACAACAAAACCCCAAAATATACCCCTCCCCAACAACACGGAAGAGGACTCCGTATCAACGTCACCCAGTGACGACGAGGGAGAACCCTTTCAACAGGTGAAAAGGAAAAAAAAAGGCACCACATTAACAAAAATGCCACAAACACACAACCACCAGCATAAACAGAACAAACATCACAAATAAAAAAAACCACCCCTCCCCAAAACATAACACGTACTATAAAACGCAAACACCCGCAATAACAACAAACAAAAACAAACACAACACAACAAAAACTCTATACATACATTAACAAGAACAATAAAACGTTGATGAAAGCGATAGAAAATAACCCTTCAGTGGAAACCGAAGGGATCACTTTCACCTACGCAGCGAACAAACCGCACCTAATGATGATTAGGGTCCCAACGGAAACCTATGTAACTTTGAAAAAGAACCATCCAATGCATGTGGGGACCAACTGCACCAAACCACATAACAGCGTCCTATTGAGATGTTTCCCCACCCCCACACCAGACACCCGCACCCCACCAAACACCCTAATCCCACCACACACTGATGTCCTCACCCCACCACAAACCACCACCCCACCAAACAACCCTTCCAACACCCCCATGGAAATTGTGCAGCCTTGTCCCCAGGAGACGAAGAGGTAAGTAATTTCCTTTCCTCTTCCTTTTTACCTCTTCAGCACCAACATGGCCAATATAAGAGTTGGATGTGTGAATGCACGCGGCTTAGGGGTGTCCTGGAAACAGGGCAAACTCTTAAATGACCTCAGGTCGCACAGACTTTGAGATCTACGCATCTCTCTGTCAGCCGAGGGGTGGGGGTGGGGTTGTCGTTCTGCTGCGAAAATACCTGGGTCTTGCCACACAGAAGGTACACCTGGACCCGGAGGGTCGACTGGTGGTTTTAGACGTCGGCAGTGGTGAAGGTGGAGCTTTCAGGCTGGTAGCAGCGTATGCCCCATCTGGGACACCGCGACCGGACTTCTTCCAACGCCTGGAGAATTTCCTGGGAACGTCTCGCTCCTTGCTTTTAGTGGGGGACTGGAATGGTATCCTTGATGCACGTTGGGACTATGTAGAGGCATGTCCCGATAGAGAGGGGTGTAACAGCCTCAAACGATTAATCGGCCGATTTGATCTGGCCGATAGATATCGACTGGATTTTCCGACTGTGCCACGGTGGACGTGGAGTAATCGCAGCGGAACATCCAGGTCGTACCCAGATAGGTTCCTAGTTAGAAATAAGGATAGGGACATATTAAGCTGTCCACGAATGTTCATGGTTGACTATTCGGATCACAAGTTGTTGACCGGAGTGGTCAACATTGATAGAACTCATAGACAGGGACCCGGTTACTGGAAGCTAAACTTGTCTTTACCGACAAACAAAGCTTACAGTAAGCGGATTAGCACACTAGTTAAGCAGCGTTTGACGGGGGCAATTGTCAACAACAGGTGGTGGGGCTCTCTCAAGAGAGAAATTAGAATAGAATCGATAGGTTTTAGTCGGGAATTAGCATCAGATAGGAATAGAACTGAAAGGGAATTAACAAATAGAGTAGAAGAGGCGATTAGGAGTGGCAACGTGGCCGGCGTGCTGGCGTCAAGAACGGCCCTAGACCAGTTCTTTGATGCGAAGCACGAGGGCTGCGTTGTCAGGAGTAAAATACGTGCTCTGGGTAACGAGGGAGCCAAAGCTGTTAGCTGGGCCTGAGTGACAGAGGCAAAAAGTGGAAACAAGTCCACGATTCGGTCTTTGAAGGACCAGGATGGACGCGTGATCCTTGAACCTGAGCGGATGAGCGCGGCCTTTCAACGGCGCTTTGCACGACTGTTCGGGAGGGGCGGCGGGCTGGGTGGGGCCATGGATTTCGGTCCATACCTCGACGGTCTGGCGCGGCTCTCGGACGGGGAGGCGAAGTCCTGCGAGAGGCCGATTTCAGCCGCTGAAATAGGGGAAGCGCTGAGCCAATGCGGCAAACGCAAATCTCCGGGTCTCGATGGTCTACCATACGAACTTTATGTAGCGATGCCGGGCTTGTTCTCCGGTCTCCTCGAGGCGGTCTACTGCAACTGGCAACAGAACGGGAGAATTCCCTGTACTGTGACCAAGGGCGTAGTCACGCTGGTGAGGAAGGACGAGAACAAGAGGGATGACATAGATAACTTCAGGCCCATAACTCTGCTAAACACAGAGTTAAAGATTTTGGCCAAGGTGTTAGCGAAGAGGTTGGCGCTTGTCGTCGGAACCTGGTGGGAGAAGCGCAGACATGCGCAATCCCGTCCAGGTCCATACACGACAACGTCCACCTCATGCGATACATCGTAGAGAGGGTAGGGAACGAACCCGGCTTTGGTGGGGCCCTGATCAACTTGGATCAATCTAAAGCGTTCGATAGGGTTGACCATCGGTACCTGGATGCGGTGCTCGCGGCGGCAGGCTTCAGACCCGTTTTCAGGGGCTGTATTGCTGCAATGCACAACAGCAACACCTGCTCGAGGGTCAAGGCGAACGGCTACCTCCCGGAGCCGTTCCAAATCACGCGATCAATTCGACAGGGATGCCCTCTCTCCTCCCTCCTGTATGTGCTGGCTCTCGAGCCACTACTGAGGAAGCTGGAGCTGTTGCAGGGCATCCCCTTGGAACCAGGATTGCGGAAAGCGGTTCGGCCTACGCCGATGACGTGACAGTAATGGTGTCGTGCGCCTCGGAAATCGGGCAGATCGGCACCTTACTGGAGGAATATGAAAGGTTCACAGGAGCCAAGCTGAACCGGGACAAGTCCGTCGGCTTGCAACTCGGGACGTGGAGGGGCAAAACGATGCCCTCCGACGGCATCGTCGGACGCTGGACGGAGGGACCGGTGAAGCTGCTCGGGGTCTGGTTCGGACCGGACCTCCAGGTGGAGAAAAACTGGGACGAGGTAACGGGCAAGGTGTTTGCACTCGCCCAGAAGTGGGCCGAGTGCAAACTATCCCTGAAAGGTCGAGCGGAGGTGGCGAACGCTTATATAGCGTCCGTCATCTACTACCGCTTGACCGTCGTGCCTTGCCCAGAGAAAACACTCGCCAAAATGGAGCGCGCGCTCTTCCGATTTCTTTGGAAGAAGCGGGCTCCTTTGGTGAGAAGATCCATCTGCTGTCAACACCCTTCGAACGGAGGGCTGGGGATGCCGTGGCTGACGATGCGTAGACACGCATTAAGGCTACGGCACCTCCAGGTATTCCTCACCGGTCAGCCGGTGTGGGCCCTGTTTGTGAGGCGAGCCTTTCCGAGACTCGTCTCACTCACCGAGCTGCAATCCTGGGTCAAGCAAAGACCGAGAAAAGTGGGCGACTGGCACATTGAATGTGCCCAGGCGCTCACGGCCCTCTGGCAAGCGGATCCGGCAATCAGTGGAGACTCAACCTCAACATTCTATAGAGGGTTGGTGCGCAGTAAGTGCGACGACGCTCTCGGAGAGGCTCTGGGCATGGAGGAAGACGAGCTGGCCAGTCTGTTCGGTAGGACGTTTGGCCCGGGACCCATGGACAACTTCCAAAAGTCCCTGGCTTGGCAATGTTACCGAGGAGCTCTACCCGTTCGGGACAAGCTCTACAGACACGGGCGACCGGGTAGGGACCCCTCGAAGAAGATCTGTCCAAGATGCGTGCGTGACGAGGAAACCGTCGCGCACGCATTCGTACACTGCCCGGGCGTTGCTGACCTGTGGGGCTAAATAGAACGACTACTGTCGCGGGTGGGACCAATCCGGTTGACCACCGAGAACATTGTCACAATCAAACCGCCTCCCCCTTTCAAAAAGGAAGGAGAGGCGGTTTTCCTCTGTGTGATAGCCATGGCGAAAGAAGTTGTATGGTGGACAAGGTTGAAAGGGCTGAGGTCAGACACCCATCTCTCCGGCCAACAACTGGTCTTTTTTTTCAAGTACCACTTTAGAAGAAGGATCAGAATGGAGAGAGAGGTGCTCTACCCCAGCAAGTTTTATGAAAGATGGGTGAAAGTAGCGAGAATGGCCCGAGTGAATGGGCCTTCTCTCTATAGCAGCCTGTAGGTGAGAGAGGAGAAGAATGAGAAGAGGAAGGAAGCACCCGCTCTTTGTGCTCCTGAAGAGGAGGGTTGCACATTTTTTCGGGGGTGTGTGCGACCCATGTCAACGCCCCTCCCTATTGAGGACATCGATTGTTAAATTTAATTTGTTATGTTTTTTACACGTCTTTTTAAATGTATGTAAACTCCCCCCTTGTATTTGTCCCAATCTTTGATGCCCTGGTGGCAAATAAATAGAAATATATATCAATCAACCCCAAACTCTACCAACTTTCCTCTCTATATCAATTAGCACCAAACTCTCCCCCTCTCTATATCTATATCCATCTCTCCCATCTGTCTTTACATAATATGTACATAAATTGAAGCGCATGTTCAAATAGATGTGAGTTTGGTAGTCTGGGGAGAAAAATATAATTATGAGGGGGTGGGGAGCATGGGCTCCTCTGCCCCCCATTTCCACCGTCCCTGTATATATATATATATATATATATATATATATATATATATATATATATATATAATGAAAAAATTTGAACAGGGACAAAACAGAGAGGCAGTACAATAAATGTTTATTAATTTCACGCTCAGGAGAGTGGGGGTAGGTGGGGGACGACGTTTCGGGCATAAGCCCTTCCTCAGGTGAGAAGTGTGTGGGAACAGAGTTCAAAAGGTGTGTAGGGGAGTGGTGGAGAGACATATAGCGAAAAAAGATAAAAAATTTAAAAATAAAGCATGATCAAAATAAACTGAAATTAAAAGGGGGGTAAATAGGTGGTGGAAGGGTGTGGGGTGAGTAGGGGTGGTGGCGGGTGGAGTGGGGAGAGGGAGACGGGGTGTCCGAGCGGGGAGGGCTGAAGGTGGTGTGTGTGTGTAGGTGTGCGTGTGTGTGTGTGTGTGTATGTGAAAGTAAGGGTTGGGGGAAGAACGGGGTTGCATGTTCAGGAAGAGGTGTGTGTGGGGGGTGTTTTTGTGGGTCGGAGTGTCTGTGCTTGTGTGGATAGCGGGGTGGGGGGAGAGGAATCAGGAGGCTGAGGGTGTAAATATGTGGTGGGAAGCACGTGTGTGTGGGGTTAAAGTGTGTTGTGGGTGTGGGTGGCGTGTGGAGAAAAAATTTTTTTTGGAGTGTGTGTGTGGGTGAGTTATATAGGTGATGACGTGAGAGGATGGTTGAAAAGTTGGTAAGTTCCAAGGATTTTGGAGGATTGGTTATAAGTCAATTTCTGCGTGTGGGTAATCCATGAAGCGGTGGTCGGAAGAGGA
>OZ024745.1:2186282-2313782 GCA_964016885.1 Eledone cirrhosa
ACAGGAGGAACATAATAGTACCACTGATGATGTTGCATATGTGCAACGAAAGAACATTGTTAGACTATATATATATATTTATATCTGTATTTTTAACCGCTGGTCAATCAATGATAAACATTGATTACCAAATAAATTAACTATGGAGATATAAAAGATACAGAAGCGAAAACCAACCAAACTGAGTGTGTTCTGTTATTATTTCTGGCAATATTATTACAACAATATGACCCTCCCCAAGTATAACTATATATATATATATATACGACGGTACTCCAATTGATCCGATCAACGGAACAGCCTGGTCGTGAAATTAACGTGCAAGTGGCTGAGCATTCCACAGATACGCGTATCCGTAACGTAGTTCTCAGGGAGATTCAGCGTGATACAGAATGTGACAAGGCTCGCCCTTCGAATTACAGGTACAACCCATTTTTGCCGAGTTGACTGGAGCAACGTGAAATAAAGTATCTTGCTCAAGGACACAACGCACCGCCGGGAATCGAACTTACGATTGTGAACCTAATACCCTAACTACAAAGACACACGCCTTATATGTGTGTGTGTGTGAGAGTGAGAGTGAGTGTGTGTCTGTGTGTGTGTGTCTGTGTATGTTTATGTCCGTGTGTGAGTGTGTGTCTCATTAAACCAATAAAGACAGGAAATAATTCATATAAATAGGGAGGGGAAGAGGGGGAGAGGAGTGAGGGGGAGATAGGGGGAGTACAGAGAAAATAGAGGGAAGGGGAGGGAGGGGTGAGAGATAGGATTGTGTGATGAAGACATTAACGAATTGATAAACATACACACATATATACATATACACATACACCTACACATACACACACACCTACACATACACACACACATACACATACACACATGCATTTACATTCCCATATGCACACACATATTCACCCATCACACTCTCACTCACACAATACACACACATACACCCACACTCACACATTCACACACACAATACACACACATACACCCACACTCACACATTCACACGTTTATACAGATCTACATTGACTTAACTCAACACTGTGTGTGTGTGTCTTTCTATATATGTATGTGTGGGTGTCTTTCTGTATATGTATGTGTGTGTGTCTTTCTATATATGTATGTGTGTGTGTCTTTCTATATATGTATGTGTGTGTGTCTTTCTATATATGTATGTGTGTGTGTCTTTCTGTATATGTATGTGTATGTCTTTCTATATATGTATGTGTGTGTGTCTTTCTATATATGTATGTGTGTGTGTCTTTCTGTATATGTATGTGTGTGTGTCTTTCTATATATGTATGTGTGTGTGTCTTTCTGTATATGTATGTGTGTGTGTCTTTCTATATATGTATGTGTGTGTGTATTTCTATATATGTATGTGTGTGTGTATTTCTATATATATATGTGTGTGTGTATTTCTATATATATATGTGTGTGTGTCTTTCTATATATGTATGTGTATGTGTCTTTCTATATATGTATGTGTGTGTGTATTTCTATATATGTATGTGTGTGTGTCTTTCTGTATATGTATGTGTATGTCTTTCTATATATGTATGTGTGTGTGTCTTTCTATATATGTGTGTGTGTCTTTCTATATATGTATGTGTGTCTTTCTATATATGTGTATGTGTCTTTCTATATATGTATCTGTGTGTGTCTTTCTATATATGTATGTGTGTGTGTCTTTCTATATATGTATGTGTATGTGTATTTCTATATATGTATGTGTGTGTGTCTTTCTATATGTGTATGTGTATTTCTATATATGTATCTGTGTGTGTCTTTCTATATATGTATGTGTATATGTATTTCTATATATGTATGTGTATGTGTCTTTCTATATATGTATGTGTGTGTGTCTTTCTATATGTGTATGTGTATTTCTACATATGTATGTGTATGTGTCTTTCTATAGATGTATGTGTGTGTGTCTTTCTATATATGTATGTGTATGTGTATTTCTATATATGTATGTGTGTCTGTCTTTCTGTATATGTATGTGTATGTGTCTTTCTGTATATGTATGTGTGTGTGTCTTTCTGTATATGTATGTGTGTGTGTCTTTCTATATATGTATGTGTATGTGTATTTCTATATATGTATGTGTGTGTGTCTTTCTGTATATGTATGTGTGTGTGTCTTTCTGTATATGTATGTGTATGTGTCTTTCTATATATGTATGTGTGTGTGTCTTTCTGTATATGTATGTGTGTGTGTGTCTTTCTATATATGTATGTGTGTGTGTCTTTCTGTATATGTATGTGTGTGTGTCTTTCTGTATATGTATGTGTATGTGTCTTTCTATATATGTATGTGTGTGTGTCTTTCTATATATGTATGTGTGTGTGTCTTTCTGTATATGTATGTGTGTGTGTCTTTCTGTATATGTATGTGTATGTGTCTTTCTGTATATGTATGTGTGTGTGTGTCTTTCTATATATGTATGTGTGTGTGTCTTTCTGTATATGTATGTGTGTGTGTCTTTCTGTATATGTATGTGTGTGTGTCTTTCTATATATGTATGTGTGTGTGTCTTTCTGTATATGTATGTGTGTGTGTCTTTCTGTATATGTATGTGTGTGTGTCTTTCTATATATGTATGTGTGTGTCTTTCTATATATGTATGTGTATTTCTATATATGTATGTGTATGTGTATTTCTATATATGTATGTGTATGTGTATTTCTATATATGTATGTGTATGTGTCTTTCTATATATGTATGTGTGTGTGTCTTTCTATATATGTATGTGTATGTGTCTTTCTGTATATGTATGTGTGTGTGTATTTCTATATATGTATGTGTGTGTGTCTTTCTATATATGTATGTGTGTGTGTCTTTCTGTATATGTATGTGTATTTCTATATATGTATGTGTATGTGTCTTTCTATATATGTGTGTGTGTGTGTGCCTTTCTGTATATGTATGTGTATGTGTCTTTCTGTATATGTATGTGTGTGTCTTTCTGTATATGTATGTGTGTGCCTTTCTATATATGTATGTCTTTCTGTATATGTATGTGTGTGTCTTTCTATATATGTATGTGTCTTTCTATATATGTATGTGTATGTCTTTCTATATATGTATGTGTATTTCTATATATGTATGTGTATGTGTATTTCTATATATGTATGTGTCTTTCTATATATGTATGTCTTTCTATATATGTATGTGTGTATGTCTTTCTATATATGTATGTGTGTATGTCTTTCTATATATATATGTGTATGTCTTTCTATATATGTATGTGTATGTGTCTTTCTGTATATGTATGTGTGTGTCTTTCTATATATGTATGTGTCTTTCTATATATGTATTTGTATGTGTCTTTAATATATATGTATGTGTGTGTGTGTCTTTCTATATATGTATGTCTTTCTATATATGTATGTGTATGTGTATGTGTATTTCTATATATGTATATGTATGTGTCTTTCTATATATGTATGTGTGTGTCTTTCTATATATGTATGTGTATTTCTATATATGTATGTGTATGTGTATTTCTATATATGTATGTGTATGTGTATTTCTATATATGTATGTGTGTGTGTCTTTCTATATATGTATGTGTATGTGTATTTCTATATATGTATGTGTGTGTGTCTTTCTATATATGTATGTGTATGTGTATTTCTATATATGTATGTGTGTGTGTCTTTCTATATATGTATGTGTGTGTGTATTTCTATATATGTATGTGTATGTGTATTTCTATATATGGATGTGTGTGTGTCTTTCTATATATGTATGTGTGTGTCTTTCTATATATGTATGTGTGTGTCTTTCTATATATGTATGTGTGTGTGTATTTTCCACTTTATCCAATTTCCAGGAACCTTTTTGTCACTCCCGCTCATTATTGTCTTCCATAATCAGCTTATGTACTCCCCCTTTCTATCACAACACACCTCTTACCTCACTAGATTCAAATTGCTATCAATTCTTCTCTTGTTCGCTTTCCTCCTTTCTATCCCCTCCCTCTTCCCATTCTCTCTCCCTCTCTCTCTCCCCTCACTCCCTCTCCCCTCCCTCCTTCTCCCATTTCTCAACCCCACTTTCTCCCTCTATCCCCTCTCTTACTCTCCCTCTACCCTCTCTCAACACCACTACTTCCCCTCTACTCTATCACCGCCTCTCTCCCCTCACTCTCACTCTATATATATCTCCCACCCCCACCACCATTCACCCAATAACTCTGTTTTACATTCTGCCGCCATCGTTATGTCTATATTTTCTGTTTCTCGCCACAATTCCTACCAAACATATCACCACATAACACCATATACCACCACATACCACCACGTACCACTACTACATACCACCCACCATATACCACCACATACCACCACGTACCACTACTACATACCACCCACCATATACCACCACATACCACCACGAACCACTACTACATACCACCCACCATATACCACCACGTACCACCAAGTACCACTACTACATACCACCCACCATATACCACCACATACCACCACGTACGACTACTACATACCACCCACCATATACCACTACATACCACCCACCATATACCACCACATACCACTACATACCATTACGTACGACCACATATCACCACATACCACTACACACCACTACATACCACTACATACCACCACATACCACCACATACCACCATGCACCACCACATACCACTACATACCACCACCACATACCAGCACATACCAGCACATACCAGCACATACCACCACATACCACCACATACCACCACACATCACTACATACCACTACATACCATCACATACCACCACATACCACCATATGCCACTACATAATACCACATACCACTACATACCACCACATACCACCACATACCACTACATACCACTACATACCACCACATACCAACACATACCACTACATAACACCACATACCACCACATACCACTACATACCACTACATACCGAAACATTCCACCACACCACTACATACTACTACATACCACCACATAACACCACATACCACTACATAGCACCATATACCACCACATACCACCACATACCACCACATAATACCATATACCACTACATACCACCACATACCACCACATATCACCACATACCACCATATACCACCACATACCAATACATACCACCACCACATACCACTACATACCACCACATACCACCACACCACTACATACCACTACATACCACCACATACCACTACATACCACCCACCATATACCACTACATACCACCACATGCCACCATATACCACCATATACCACCACATACCACAACATACCACAACATACCACAACATACCATAACATACCATTACATACCACTACATACCACCACATACCACTACATACGACCACATACGAGTACATACCACCACAAACCACTACATACTACCACATACCACTACATACTACCACATATCACTACATACCACTACATACCACCACATACCTCCACATACCACCACATACCAGCACATACCACCACATACCACTACATACTACCACATATCACTACATACCACCACATACCACTACATACTACCACATATCACTACATACCACCACATACCACTACATACCACCACATACCAACACATACCTCCAAATACCACCACATACCATCACATACCACCACATACCACTACATGCCACCACATACCATCACATACCACCACATACCACTACATGCCACCACATACCACTACATACCACTACATACCACCGACCACATACTACTACTTACCACCACCCATATACCACTACATACCACCACATCCCACTAAATACCACTAAATACCACAACATACCACCACATACCACCACATACCACCACATACCACCACATACCACCACATACCACCACATAATACCACATACCACTACATACCACCACATACCACCACATACCACCATGTACCACCACATACCACTACATACCACCACCACATACCAGCACATACCACCACATACCACCACATACCTCCACATACCACCACATAGCACCACACACCACTACATACCACTACATACTATCACATACCACCACATACCACCATGTGCCACTACATACCACTACTACATACCACCCACCATATACCACCACATACCACCACATACCACCACATACCAACACATACCACTACATACCACTACATACCACTACATAGCACTACATACCGCCACATTCTACCACACCACTACATACCACTAGATACCACCACATACCACCACATACCACCACATACCACCACATACCACCATATACCACCACATACCACCACATTCCACCACATAATACCACATACCACTACATACCACCACATACCACCACATACCACTACATACCACTACATACCACCACATACCAACACATACCACTACATACCACCACATACCACTACATAGCACTACATACCGCCACATTCCACCACACCACTAGATACCACCACATACCACCACATACCACCACATACCACCACATACCACCATATACCACCACATACCACCACATACCACCACATAATACCACATACCACTACATACCACCACATACCACCACATACCACCACATAATACAACATACCACTACATACCACCACATACCACCACATACCACCACATAATACCATATACCACTACATACCACCACATACCACCACATATCACCACATACCACCATATACCACCACATACCAATACATACCACTACCACATACCAATACATACCACCACATACCACCACATACCACCACATACCACCACATACCACCACATAACACCACTAGATACCACTACATACCACCACATATCAACACATACCACCATATACCACCACATACCAATACATACCACCACCACATACCAATACATACCACCACCACATACCACTACGTACCACCACATACCACCACACACCACTACATACCACTACATACCACCACATACCACCACACACCACTACATACCAGTACATACCACCACATACCACCACACACCACTACATACCACTACATACCACCACATGCCACCACATACCACCATATACCACCACATACCACAACATACCACTACATACCACTACATACCACTACATACCATAACATACCATTACATACCACTACATACCACCACATACCACTACATACCACCACATACCAGTACATACCACCACAAATCACTACATACTACCACATATCACTACATACCACCACATACCACTACATACCACCACATACCTCCACATACCACCACATACCACCACATACCACTACATACCACCACATACCACTAAATACCACTACATACCACCACATACCACTAAATACCACTAAATACCACAACATACCACAACATACCACCAATACATACCACTACACACCACCACAAACCACTACATACTACTAAATACCAACACATACCACCACATACCACTATATACCACCACATGCCACTACATACCACTACATACCACCACATACCACCACATACCACCACATACCACCACATACCAATACATACCACTACATACTACTACATACCACCACATACTACTACATACCACCCACCACATACCACTACATACCACCACATACCACTACATGCCACCACATACCACTACATGCCACCATATACCACTACATACCACTAAATACCACAACATACCACAACACACCACCACTACATACCACTACATACCACCACATACCACTACATACCACCACATGCCACTATATACTATATACCACCAGATACCACCACATACCACCACTACATAGCACTACATACCACCACATACCACTATATACCACCCACCACATACCACTACATACCACCACATACCACTAAATACCACTAAAGACCACTAAATACCACTAAAGACCACAACATACCACAACATACCACAACATACGACCACATTCCACGACATAGCACTACATACCACCACACACCACTACACACCACTACATACCACCACATACCACCATATACCACCACATACCACCACATACCACCACATACCACCACATACCACTACATACCACCACATACCACTACATACTACCACATACCACCACATACCACCACATACCACCACATACCACCACATACCACCACACACCACCACATACCACCACATACCACTACGTACCACCACATACCACTAAAGACCACAACATACCACAACATACCACAACATAGCGACACATTCCACCACATACCACTACATACCACCACACACCACTACACACCACTACATACCACCACATACCACAATATACCACCACATACCACTACATTCCACCACATACCACTACATACCACCACATACCACTACATACCACCACATACCACCACATACCACTACATACTACCACATACCACCACATACCACCACATACCACCACATACCACCACATACCACCACACACCACTACATACCACTAAATACCACCACATACCACCACATACCACCACATACCACCCACCACATACCACTACATACCACTACATACCGCTACATTCCACTACATACCACCACATGCCACCATATACCACCACATACCAACATATACCACCACATACCACCACATACCACTACATACCATCACATACCACCACATACCACCATATACCACCACATACCACCACATATCGCCACATACCACTACATACCACCACATACCACCACATACCACCATATATCACCACATACCACCACATACCACAACATACCACCACATTCCACCATATACCACTACATACCATTACATACCACCACACACCACTACATACCACTACATACCACCATATACCACCACATACCACCACATACCACAGCATACCACTACATACCACCACATACCACTAAATACCACTAAATACCACTAAATACCACTAAATACCACTAAATACCACTAAATACCACTAAATACCACAACATACCACCATTACATACCACTACATACCACTACATTCCACCACATACCACTACATACCACCACATGCCACTATATACCACTACATACCACCACATGCCACTATATACCACCACATTCTACTACATACCACCACTACATACCACTAAATACCACTACATACCACCACAGACCACTACATACCACCACATGCAACTACATGCCACCACATACCACCATATACCACCACATACCACTACATACCACTACATACCACTACATACCACCACATACCACTACATACCACCACATACCACCATATACCAACAGTACATACCACTACATACCACCACATACCACTACATACCACCACATACCACCACATACCACCACATACCACCACATACCACCACATACCACCACATACCACCACTACATACCACTACATACCACTACATAACACCAAATACCACCACATACGACTACATAACACTATATACAACTACATACCACCACACACCACCTCATACCACCTCATACCACTACATACCACCACATACCACTAAATACCACTAAATACCACAACATACCACAACATACCACAACATACCACCACATTCCACCATATACAACTACATACACCACACACCACTACACACCACTACATACCACCATATACCACCACATACCACAAAATACCACAACATACCACTACATACCACCCACCACATACCTCTACATACCACCACATACCTCTACATACCACCACATACCACTACATACCACTAACTACCACTACATACCACCACATACCACTACATACCACCACATGCCACTATATACCACCACATACCACTACATACCACCCACCACATACCACTACATACCACTACATACCACTACATACAGCTTCATACAACTACATACCACCACATACCACTACATACCACCCCATACCACCACATACCACTACATACCACCCACCACATACCACTACATACTACCACATACCACTAAAAGACCACAACATACCACAACATACCACAACATAGCAACACATTCCACCACATACCACTACATACCACCACACACCACTACACACCACTACATACCACCACATACCACCATATACCACCACATACCACTACATACCACCACATACCACTACATACCACCACATACCACTACATACCACCACATACCACCACATACCACTACATACTACCACATACCACCACATACCACCACATACCACCACATACCACCACATACCACCACATACCACCACACACCACTACATACCACTACATACCACCACATACCACCACATACCACCACATACCACCCACCACATACCACTACATACCACTACATACCGCTACGTTCCACTACATACCACCACATGCCACCATATACCACCACATACCAACATATACCACCACATACCACCACATACCACTACATACCATCACATACCACCACATACCACCATATACCACCACATAACACCACATACCGCCACATACCACTACATACCACCACATACCACCACATACCACCATATATCACCACATACCACCACATACCACAACATACCACCACATTCCACCATATACCACTACATACCATTACATACCACCACACACCACTACATACCACTACATACCACCATATACCACCACATACCACCACATACCACAGCATACCACTACATACCACCACATACCACTAAATACCACTAAATACCACTAAATACCACTAAATACCACTAAATACCACAACATACCACCATTACATACCACTACATACCACTACATTCCACCACATACCACTACATACCACCACATGCCACTATATACCACTACATACCACCACATGCCACTATATACCACCACATTCTACTACATACCACCACTACATACCACTAAATACCACTACATACCACCACAGACCACTACATACCACCACATGCAACTACATACCACCATATACCACCACATACCACTACATACCACTACATACCACTAGATACCACCACATACCACTACATACCACCACATACCACCACATACCACCACATACCACCACATACCACCACATACCACCACTACATACCACTACATACCACTACATAACACCAAATACCACCACATACGACTACATAACACTATATACAACTACATACCACCACACACCACCTCATACCACCTCTAACCACTACATACCACCACATACCACTAAATACCACTAAATACCACAACATACCACAACATACCACCACATTCCACCATATACAACTACATACACCACACACCACTACACACCACTACATACCACCATATACCACCACATACCACAAAATACCACAACATACCACTACATACCACCCACCACATACCTCTACATACCACCACATACCACTACATACCACTAACTACCACTACATACCACCACATACCACTACATACCACCACATGCCACTATATACCACCACATACCACTACATAGCACTACATACCACTACATACCACTACATACCACTACATACCACCACATACCACTACATACCACTACATACCACCACATACCACTACATACCACTACATGCCACCACATACCACCACATACCACTACATATCACTACATACCACCACATACAACCAAATACCACTACATACCACTACATACCACCACATACCACTACATACCACCACATACCACCACATACCACCACATACCACCACATACCACTACATACCACAACATACCACTACATACAACCACATACCACTACATACCACTACATACCACCACATACCACCACACACCACCACACACCATTACATACCACCACATACAACCACACACCACTACATACCACCACATACCACTACATACCACCCACCACATACCACTACATACCACTACATACCACTACATACAGCTTCATACAACTACATACCACCACATACCACTACATACCACCCACCACATACCACAACATACCACCACATACCACCACTACATACCACTACATACCACTACATAACACCACATACCACCACATACCACTACATAACACTATACACAACTACATACCACCACACACCACCTCATACCTCCTCATACCACAACATACCACCACATACCACCACATACCACCACATACCACGACATACCACTACATACAACCACATACCACCACATACCACCACATACCACCACATACCACCATATACCACCACATACCACTACATACCACTACATACCACCATATACCACCACATACCACTACATACCACTACATACCACAATATACCACCACATACGACTACATACCACCACATATCACTACATATCTCTACATACCACGCACCACATACCAGCACATACCACTACATACCACCACATACCACCACATACCACTACATACCACCCACCACATACCACTACATACCACCACATACCACTACATGCCACCACATACCACTACATACCACTAAATACCACCCACTACATACCACCCACCACATGCCACTACATACCACCAACCATATACCACGACATACCACCACATACCACTAAATACACTAAGTATCACAACATACCACAACATACCACCACTAAATACAACTACATACCACCACATGCCACTATATACCACCACATAGCACTACATACCACTACATACCACAACATGCCAACACATACCACTACATACCACTAAATACCACCCACTACATACCACTAAATACCACTACATACCACCACATACCACTACATACCACCACATACCACTACATACCACCATATACCCCTTCATACCACCACATACCAACACATACCACCACACACCACTATATACCACTACATACCACCACATACCACCACACACCACTACATACCACTACATCACACCACATACCACTACATACCACCCACCACATACCACTACATACCGCTACATACCACCACATACGACAACATACCACTACATACCACTACATACCACCACATGCCACTATATACCACCACATTCCACTACACACCACCACTACATACCACTAAATACCACTACATGCAAATATATACCACCACATACCACCATATACCACCACATACCACCACATACCACTACATACCACTACATACCACCACATACCACTACATACCACCACATACCACCACATACCAACACATACCACCACATACCACCACTACATACCACTACATACCACTACATACCACTACATAACACCAAATACCACCACATACCACTACATAACACTATACACAACTACATACCACCACACACCACCTCATACCACCTAATACCACAACATACCACAACATACCAGCACATACCACCACATACCACTACATACCACCACACACCCCTACACACCACTACATACCACCACATACCACCATATACCACCACATACCACAACATACCACAACATACCACAACATACCACAACATACCACAACATACCACAACATACCACTACATACAACCACATACCACCACATACCACCACATACCACCATATACCACCACATACCACTACACACCACTACATACCACCCACCACATACCACCACATACCACTACATACCACCACATACCACCACATACCAATACATACCACTACATACCACCACATACCACTACATACCACCACATACCACTACATGCCACCACATACCACTACATACCACCCACCACATACCACTACATACCACTACATAACACCATATACCACTACATACCACTACATGCCACCACATGCCACTACATACCACCACATACCACTAGATACCACCACATAAAACCACATACCACAACATACCACCACATACCACTACATACCACCACATACCACTACATACCAGCCACCACATACCACTACATACCACCACATACCACCACATACCACCATATACCACTACATACCACTAAATACCACCCACTACATACCACTAAATACCACCCACTACATATCACCCACCACGTACCACTACATACCACCACACACCACTACACACCACTACATACCACCACAGACCACTACATACCCCCCACCATATACCAATACATACCACCACATACCACTACAAACCACCACATACCACTACATACCAACACATGCCACTATATACCACCACATTCCACTACATACCACTAAATACCACTACATACAACCATAGACCACTACATACCACCACATGCAACTATATACCACCACATACCACCACATACCACCACATACCACCACATACCACTACATACCACTACATGCCACCACATACCACTAAATACCCCTAAATACCACAACATACCACAACATACCACTACATTCCACCACATACCACTACATACCACCACACACCACTACACAACACTACATACCACCACATACAACCATATACCACCACATACTACCACATACCACAATATACCACAACATACCACTACATACCACCCTCCACATACCTCTACATACCACCACATACCACTAAATACCACCACATACCACAAGATACCACAACATACCACCACATTCCACCACATACCACTACATACCATTATATGCCACCACACACCACTACATACCACTACATACCACCATATACCACCACATACCACAACATACCACCACATACCACCACATACCACTACATACCACTACATGCCACTATATACCACCACATACCACCACATACGACCACATACCACCACATACCACTACATATCACTACATACCACCACATACCACCACATACCACTACATACCACCCACCACATACCACTACATACCACTACATACCGCTACATACCACTACATACCACCACATGCCACCATATACCACCACATACCACCATATACCACCATATACCACCACATACCACCATATACCACCATATACCACCACATACCACCACATACCACTACATACAACCACATACCACCACATACCACCACTAAATTCCACTACATACCACCACATACCACTACATGCCACCACATGCCACTATATACCACCACATACCACCACATACCACCACACACCACTACATACCACTACATACCACTACATACCACCACATACCACCACATGCCACCACATACCACCATATACCACCATATACCACCACACACCACCACACACCACTACATACCACTACATACAACCACATGCAACCACATACCACCATATACCACCACATACCATAACATACCACAACATACCACCACATGCCACCACATACCACTACATACCATTACATACCACCACACACCACTACATACCACTACATACCACCATATACCAATACGTACCACCACATACCACCACATACCACAACATACCACTACATACCACCATATACCAATACATACCAGCACATACCACTACATACAACCACATACCACCACATACCACCACATACCACAATATACCACCACATACCACTACATACCACCCACTACATACCACTACATAACACCACATACCACTACATGCCACCACATACCACTACATACCACCACATACCACCACATACCACCACATACCACTACATACACCCACCATATACCAATAAATACCACCACATACCACTAAATACCACTACCTACTACGACATACCACTACGTACCAATACATACCACCACATACCACTACATACCACCACATGCCACTATATACCACCACATTCCACTACACACCACCACTACATACCACTAAATACCACTACATACAACCACAGACCACAACATACCACCACATGCAAACATATACCACCACATACCACCATATACCACCACATACCACCACATACCAATACATACTACTACATACCACCACATACCACTACATACCACCACATACCACCACATACCACCATATACCACCAGTACATACCACTACTTACCACCACATACCACTACATACCACCACACACCACCACATACCACCACATACCACCACATACCACCACATACCACAACATACCACAACATACCACAACATACCACAACATACCACTACATCCCACTACATACCACCACATACCACAACATAACACAACATACCACAACATACCACAACATACCACTACATCCCACTACATACCACCACATACAACCACATACCACCACATACCACCACATACCACCACATACCACTACATACCACTACATACCACAATATACCACCACATACGACTACATACCACCACATATCACTACATATCACTACATACCACCCACCACATACCACCAGATACCACTACATACCACCACATACCACCACATACCACTACATACCACTACATGCCACCACATACCACCACATACCACTACATACCAACACATACCACTACATGCCACCACATACCACTACATACCACTAAATACCACCCACTACATACCACCCACCACATACCACTACATACCACTACATAACACCACATACCACTACATACCACTACATGCCACCACATGCCACTACATACCACCACATACCACTATATACCACTAGATACCACCACATAAAACCACATACCAACACATACCACCACATACCACTACATACCACCACATACCACTACATACCACCACATACTAATACATACCACTACATACCAGCCACCACATACCACTACATACCACCACATACCACTACATGCCACCATATACCACTACATACCACTAAATACCACCCACTACATATCACCCACCACATACCACTACATACCACCCAACATATACCACTACATAGCACCACACACCACTAAATACCACTAAATACCACAACATACCACCACATTCCACCACATACCACTACATACCACCACACACCACTACACACCACTACATACCACCACAGACCACTACATACCCCCCACCCTATACCAATACATACCACCACATACCACTAAATACCACTTAATACCACAACCTACCACAACATACCACCATTACATACCACTACATACCACTACATACCACTACATACCACCATATACCACTACAAACCACTACAAACCACCACATACCACTACATACCACCACATGCCACTATATACCACCACATTCCACTACATACCACCACTACATACCACTAAATACCACTACATACAACCACAGACCACTACATACCACCACATGCAACTATATACCACCACATACCACCACACACCACCACACACCACCACATACCACTACATACCACTACATACCACCACATACCACTAAATACCCCTAAATACCACAACATACCACAACATACCACAACATACCACTACATTCCACCACATACCACTACATACCACCACACACCACTACATAACACTACATACCACCACATACAACCATATACCACCACATACTACCACATACCACAACATACCACCCTCCACATACCTCTATATACCACCACATACCACTAAATACCACCAAATACCACAACATAACACAACATACCACCAAATACCACAACATAACACAACATACCACCACATTCCACCACATACCACTACATACCATTATATGCCACCACACACCACTACATACCACCATATACCACCACATACCTCAACATACCAACACATACCACCACATACCACTACATACCACTACATGCCTCTATATACCACCACATACCACCAAATACGACCACATACCACCACATACCACTACATGTCACTACATACCACCACATACCACCACATACCACTACATACCACTACATACCACCCACCACATACCACCAACCATATACCACTACATACCACCACATACCACTAAATACGACTAAATACCACCACATACCACTACATACCACCACATGCCACTATATACCACCACATAACACCACATACCACCACTACATAACACTACATACCACCACATACAACCATATACCACCACATACTACCACATACCACAACATACCACAACATACCACCCTCCACATACCTCTATATACCACCACATACCACTAAATACCACCAAATACCACAACATACCACTACATACCACCACATACCACTACATACCACTACATACCACCATATACCACCACATACCACTACATACCACCACATACCACCACATACCACCACATACTACTATATACCACTACATACCACCAACCACATACCACTACATACCACTACATACCGCTACGTTCCACTACATACCACCACATGCCACCATATACCACCACATACCAACATATACCACCACATACCACCACATACCACTACATACCATCACATACCACCACATACCACCATATACCACCACATAACACCACATACCGCCACATACCACTACATACCACCACATACCACCACATACCACCATATATCACCACATACCACCACATACCACAACATACCACCACATTCCACCATATACCACTACATACCATTACATACCACCACACACCACTACATACCACTACATACCACCATATACCACCACATACCACCACATACCACAGCATACCACTACATACCACCACATACCACTAAATACCACTAAATACCACTAAATACCACTAAATACCACTAAATACCACAACATACCACCATTACATACCACTACATACCACTACATTCCACCACATACCACTACATACCACCACATGCCACTATATACCACTACATACCACCACATGCCACTATATACCACCACATTCTACTACATACCACCACTACATACCACTAAATACCACTACATACCACCACAGACCACTACATACCACCACATGCAACTACATACCACCATATACCACCACATACCACTACATACCACTACATACCACTAGATACCACCACATACCACTACATACCACCACATACCCACATTTACCACAATACATACCACTACATACCACCACATACCACTCCATACCTACCACATACCACCACATACCATACCACATCACATACCACTACATTACACACAACTAATACACACATACCACACATAACATACACTATATACAACTACATAACCTACATACCACCATACCACCTCATACCACTCTACATACAACCACTATTACCACTAAATACCCTAATACCACATACCACAACTACACCACATTCCACCATATACAACTACATACACACACACCACTACACACCACTACATACACCATATACACCACATACACAAAATACCACAACATACCACTACATACACACACATACCTCTACATACCACCACATACACTACATACCACTAACTACCACTACATACCACTCACATACACCACATACCACTACATACCACCATCATACCCACATCTACATATACACTACATACCACTACATACCACTACATACCACTACATACCACCACATACCACTACATACCACCTACATACCACCACATACCACTACATACCACTACATGCCACCACATACCACCACATACCACTACATATCACTACATACCACCACATACAACCAAATACCACTACATACCACTACATACCACCACATACCACTACATACCACCACATACCACCACATACCACCACATACCACCACATACCACTACATACCACAACATACCACTACATACAACCACATACCACTACATACCACTACATACCACCACATACCACCACACACCACCACACACCATTACATACCACCACATACAACCACACACCACTACATACCACCACATACCACTACATACCACCCACCACATACCACTACATACCACTACATACCACTACATACAGCTTCATACAACTACATACCACCACATACCACTACATACCACCACATACCACTACATACCACCCACCACATACCACAACATACCACCACATACCACCACTACATACCACTACATACCACTACATAACACCACATACCACCACATACCACTACATAACACTATACACAACTACATACCACCACACACCACCTCATACCTCCTCATACCACAACATACCACCACATACCACCACATACCACCACATACCACGACATACCACTACATACAACCACATACCACCACATACCACCACATACCACCACATACCACCATATACCACCACATACCACTACATACCACCAACCATATACCACGACATACCACCACATACCACTAAATACACTAAGTATCACAACATACCACAACATACCACCACTAAATACAACTACATACCACCACATGCCACTATATACCACCACATAGCACTACATACCACTACATACCACAACATGCCAACACATACCACTACATACCACTAAATACCACCCACTACATACCACTAAATACCACTACATACCACCACATACCACTACATACCACCACATACCACTACATACCACCATATACCCCTTCATACCACCACATACCAACACATACCACCACACACCACTATATACCACTACATACCACCACATACCACCACACACCACTACATACCACTACATCACACCACATACCACTACATACCACCCACCACATACCACTACATACCGCTACATACCACCACATACGACAACATACCACTACATACCACTACATACCACCACATGCCACTATATACCACCACATTCCACTACACACCACCACTACATACCACTAAATACCACTACATGCAAATATATACCACCACATACCACCATATACCACCACATACCACCACATACCACTACATACCACTACATACCACCACATACCACTACATACCACCACATACCACCACATACCAACACATACCACCACATACCACCACTACATACCACTACATACCACTACATACCACTACATAACACCAAATACCACCACATACCACTACATAACACTATACACAACTACATACCACCACACACCACCTCATACCACCTAATACCACAACATACCACAACATACCAGCACATACCACCACATACCACTACATACCACCACACACCCCTACACACCACTACATACCACCACATACCACCATATACCACCACATACCACAACATACCACAACATACCACAACATACCACAACATACCACAACATACCACAACATACCACTACATACAACCACATACCACCACATACCACCACATACCACCATATACCACCACATACCACTACACACCACTACATACCACCCACCACATACCACCACATACCACTACATACCACCACATACCACCACATACCAATACATACCACTACATACCACCACATACCACTACATACCACCACATACCACTACATGCCACCACATACCACTACATACCACCCACCACATACCACTACATACCACTACATAACACCATATACCACTACATACCACTACATGCCACCACATGCCACTACATACCACCACATACCACTAGATACCACCACATAAAACCACATACCACAACATACCACCACATACCACTACATACCACCACATACCACTACATACCAGCCACCACATACCACTACATACCACCACATACCACCACATACCACTACAAACCAGTACAAACCACCACATACCACTACATACCACCACATACCACCACATACCACCATATACCACTACATACCACTAAATACCACCCACTACATACCACTAAATACCACCCACTACATATCACCCACCACGTACCACTACATACCACCACACACCACTACACACCACTACATACCACCACAGACCACTACATACCCCCCACCATATACCAATACATACCACCACATACCACTACAAACCACTACAAACCACCACATACCACTACATACCAACACATGCCACTATATACCACCACATTCCACTACATACCACTAAATACCACTACATACAACCATAGACCACTACATACCACCACATGCAACTATATACCACCACATACCACCACATACCACCACATACCACCACATACCACTACATACCACTACATGCCACCACATACCACTAAATACCCCTAAATACCACAACATACCACAACATACCACTACATTCCACCACATACCACTACATACCACCACACACCACTACACAACACTACATACCACCACATACAACCATATACCACCACATACTACCACATACCACAATATACCACAACATACCACTACATACCACCCTCCACATACCTCTACATACCACCACATACCACTAAATACCACCACATACCACAAGATACCACAACATACCACCACATTCCACCACATACCACTACATACCATTATATGCCACCACACACCACTACATACCACTACATACCACCATATACCACCACATACCACAACATACCACCACATACCACCACATACCACTACATACCACTACATGCCACTATATACCACCACATACCACCACATACGACCACATACCACCACATACCACTACATATCACTACATACCACCACATACCACCACATACCACTACATACCACCCACCACATACCACTACATACCACTACATACCGCTACATACCACTACATACCACCACATGCCACCATATACCACCACATACCACCATATACCACCATATACCACCACATACCACCATATACCACCATATACCACCACATACCACCACATACCACTACATACAACCACATACCACCACATACCACCACTAAATTCCACTACATACCACCACATACCACTACATGCCACCACATGCCACTATATACCACCACATACCACCACATACCACCACACACCACTACATACCACTACATACCACTACATACCACCACATACCACCACATGCCACCACATACCACCATATACCACCATATACCACCACACACCACCACACACCACTACATACCACTACATACAACCACATGCAACCACATACCACCATATACCACCACATACCATAACATACCACAACATACCACCACATTCCACCACATACCACTACATACCATTACATACCACCACACACCACTACATACCACTACATACCACCATATACCAATACGTACCACCACATACCACCACATACCACAACATACCACTACATACCACCATATACCAATACATACCAGCACATACCACTACATACAACCACATACCACCACATACCACCACATACCACAATATACCACCACATACCACTACATACCACCCACTACATACCACTACATAACACCACATACCACTACATGCCACCACATACCACTACATACCACCACATACCACCACATACCACCACATACCACTACATACACCCACCATATACCAATAAATACCACCACATACCACTAAATACCACTACCTACTACGACATACCACTACGTACCAATACATACCACCACATACCACTACATACCACCACATGCCACTATATACCACCACATTCCACTACACACCACCACTACATACCACTAAATACCACTACATACAACCACAGACCACAACATACCACCACATGCAAACATATACCACCACATACCACCATATACCACCACATACCACCACATACCAATACATACTACTACATACCACCACATACCACTACATACCACCACATACCACCACATACCACCATATACCACCAGTACATACCACTACTTACCACCACATACCACTACATACCACCACACACCACCACATACCACCACATACCACCACATACCACCACATACCACAACATACCACAACATACCACAACATACCACAACATACCACTACATCCCACTACATACCACCACATACCACAACATAACACAACATACCACAACATACCACAACATACCACTACATCCCACTACATACCACCACATACAACCACATACCACCACATACCACCACATACCACCACATACCACTACATACCACTACATACCACAATATACCACCACATACGACTACATACCACCACATATCACTACATATCACTACATACCACCCACCACATACCACCAGATACCACTACATACCACCACATACCACCACATACCACTACATACCACTACATGCCACCACATACCACCACATACCACTACATACCACCACATACCACTACATGCCACCACATACCACTACATACCACTAAATACCACCCACTACATACCACCCACCACATACCACTACATACCACTACATAACACCACATACCACTACATACCACTACATGCCACCACATGCCACTACATACCACCACATACCACTATATACCACTAGATACCACCACATAAAACCACATACCAACACATACCACCACATACCACTACATACCACCACATACCACTACATACCACCACATACTAATACATACCACTACATACCAGCCACCACATACCACTACATACCACCACATACCACTACATGCCACCATATACCACTACATACCACTAAATACCACCCACTACATATCACCCACCACATACCACTACATACCACCCAACATATACCACTACATAGCACCACACACCACTAAATACCACTAAATACCACAACATACCACCACATTCCACCACATACCACTACATACCACCACACACCACTACACACCACTACATACCACCACAGACCACTACATACCCCCCACCCTATACCAATACATACCACCACATACCACTAAATACCACTTAATACCACAACCTACCACAACATACCACCATTACATACCACTACATACCACTACATACCACTACATACCACCATATACCACTACAAACCACTACAAACCACCACATACCACTACATACCACCACATGCCACTATATACCACCACATTCCACTACATACCACCACTACATACCACTAAATACCACTACATACAACCACAGACCACTACATACCACCACATGCAACTATATACCACCACATACCACCACACACCACCACACACCACCACATACCACTACATACCACTACATACCACCACATACCACTAAATACCCCTAAATACCACAACATACCACAACATACCACAACATACCACTACATTCCACCACATACCACTACATACCACCACACACCACTACATAACACTACATACCACCACATACAACCATATACCACCACATACTACCACATACCACAACATACCACCCTCCACATACCTCTATATACCACCACATACCACTAAATACCACCAAATACCACAACATAACACAACATACCACCAAATACCACAACATAACACAACATACCACCACATTCCACCACATACCACTACATACCATTATATGCCACCACACACCACTACATACCACCATATACCACCACATACCTCAACATACCAACACATACCACCACATACCACTACATACCACTACATGCCTCTATATACCACCACATACCACCAAATACGACCACATACCACCACATACCACTACATGTCACTACATACCACCACATACCACCACATACCACTACATACCACTACATACCACCCACCACATACCACCAACCATATACCACTACATACCACCACATACCACTAAATACGACTAAATACCACCACATACCACTACATACCACCACATGCCACTATATACCACCACATAACACCACATACCACCACTACATAACACTACATACCACCACATACAACCATATACCACCACATACTACCACATACCACAACATACCACAACATACCACCCTCCACATACCTCTATATACCACCACATACCACTAAATACCACCAAATACCACAACATACCACTACATACCACCACATACCACTACATACCACTACATACCACCATATACCACCACATACCACTACATACCACCACATACCACCACATACCACCACATACTACTATATACCACTACATACCACCAACCACATACCACTACATACCACTACATACCACCACATACCACCACATACCACTACATGCCACGACATATCACGACATACCACCACATACCACTATATGCCACCACATACCACTACATACCACTAAATACCACCCACTACATACCACCCACCACATACTACCAACCATATACCACTACATACCACATCATACCACCACTAAATACCACTAAATACCACAACATACCACTACATACCACCACATACCACTACATACCACCATATACCAGTATATACCACCACATACCACCACTACATACCACTACATACCACCACATACCACTACATGACACCAAATACCACCACATACCACTACATAACACTATATACCACTACATACCACCACACACCACCCCATACCATCTCATACCACTACATACCACTACATACCACCTCACACCACCACATACCACCTCACACCACCACATGCTACTATATACCACCTCACACCACCACATACCACTACATAACCCCACATACCACTACATACCACTACATAACACCACATACCACGTCATACAACTACATGCCTCTACACACCACTACATACCTCTACACACCACCACATACCACTACATACCACCACATACCACCATATACCACTACATGCCTCTACATACAACTACATACCTCTACACACCACCACATACCACTACATACCAGCATATACCACCACACACCACTACATACCACCACATACCACCGCATACCACCACATGCCACTATATTCCACCTCACACCACCACATACCACCACATACCATCACATACGACAACATACACTACATACACTACATACCACTACATACCACTGTATACCACACATACCACTACATACCACTACATACCACTGTATACCACCACATAACACCACATACCACCACATTCCACTACATACCACTACATACCACCACATAACATTATATACCACTACATACCACCACACACCACCTCATACCACAACATACCATCAGATACCACCACATACCACCACATACCACTACATACCACAACATACCAGAACATACCACCACAAACCACTACATACTACCACATACTACCACATACTACCACATACCACTACATACCACCACATACCACTACATACAACCACATACCACTACATACCACCATATACCACCACATACCACTACATACCACCACATACCACTACATACCGCCACATACCACTACAGACCAACACATACCACTACATACTACCCACCATACACCACAACATACCACCACATACCACTAAATACCACTAAATACCACAACATACCACTAAATACCACTAAATACCACAACATACCACAACATACCACCAATACATACCACTACATACCACCACATACCACTACATACCACTACATACCAACACATACCACTACATGCCACCACATTCCACTACATACCACTACATGCCACTACATACCACCTCATACCACTACATACCACTACATACCACCACATACCACCACATACCAACACATACCCCCACATACCTACACATACCACTACAAACCAACACATACCACCACATACTACTACATACCACCACATACCACTACATACCACCACATAACACTACATGCCACCATATACCACTACATACCACCCACTACATATCACCCACCACATACAACTACCTACCACCCACCATATACCACTACATACCACCACATACCACTACAAACCACTATATACCACCACATGCCACTACATACCACTACATACCACTACATACCACTACATACCACTACATACCACCCACCATATACCACAACATACCACCACATACCACTAAATACCACTAAATACCACTAAATACCACAACATACCACTACATACCACCACATACCACTACATACCACCATATACCAGTATATACCACCACATACCACCACTACATACCACTACATATCACCACATACCACTACATAACACTATATACCACTACATACCACCACACACCACCTCATACCATCTCATACCACTACATACCACCACATACCACCTCACACCACCACATGCTACTATATACCACCTCACACCACCACATACCACTACATAACCCCACATACAACTACATACCACTACATAACACCACATACCACGTCATACAACTACATGCCTCTACACACCACTACATACCTCTACACACCACCACATACCACTACATACCACCACATACCACCACATACCACTACATGCCTCTACATACAACTACATACCTCTACACACCACCACATACCACTACATACCACCATATACCACCACACACCACTACATACCACCACATACCACCGCATACCACCACATGCCACTATATTCCACCTCACACCACCACATACCACCACATACCATCACATACCACAACATACACTACATACACTACATACCACTACATACCACTGTATACCACACATACCACTACATACCACTACATACCACTGTATACCACCACATAACACCACATACCACCACATAACACTACATTCCACTACATACCACTAAATACCACCCACTACATATCACCCACCACATACCACTACATACCACCCACCATATACCACAACATACCACCACATACCACCACATACCACTAAATACCACTAAATACCACTAAATACCACAACATACCACTACATACCACAACATACCACAACATACCACAACATACCACAACATACCACTACATCCCACTACATACCACCACACACCACTACATACAACCATATACCACCACATTCCACTACATACCACTACATGCCACTACATACCACCTCATACCACTACATACCACTACATACCACCACATACCACCACATACCAACACATACCCCCACATACCTACACATACCACTACAAACCAACACATACCACCACATACTACTACATACCACTACATACCACCACATACCACTACATACCACCACATAACACTACATGCCACCATATACCACTACATACCACTACATACCACCCACTACATATCACCCACCACATACAACTACCTACCACCCACCATATACCACTACATACCACCACATACCACTACAAACCACTATATACCACCACATGCCACTACATACCACTACATACCACTACATACCACTACATACCACCACATAACACCACATATCACCACATACCACTACATACCACCACATACCACCACATACTACTACATACCACTACATACCACCCACCACATACCACTACATACCACTAAATACCACCATATACCACTACATACCACTAAATACCACCCACTACATATCACCCACCACATACCACTACATACCACCCACCATATACCACAACATACCACCACATACCACCATATACCACTAAATACCACTAAATACCACAACATACCACAACATACCACTACATACCACAACATACCACAACATACCACAACATACCACAACATACCACTACATCCCACTACATACCACCACATACCACTACATACAACCACATACCACCACATACCACCACATACCACCATATACCACCACATACCACTACATACCACTAAATACCACCCACTACATATCACCCACCACATACCACTACATACTACCCACCATATACCACTACATAGCACCACACACCACTAAATACCACTAAATACCACAACATACCACAACATACCACAACATACCACCACATTCCACCACATACCACTACATACCACCACACACCACTACACACCACTACATACCACCACAGACCACTACACACCACTACATACCACCACAGACCACTACATACCCCCCACCATATACCAATACATACAACCACATACCACTAAATACCACTAAATACCACAACCTACCACAACATACCACCATTACATACCACTACATACCACTACATACCACTACATACCACCACATACCACTACAAACCAGTACAAACCACCACATACCACTACATACCACCACATGCCACTATATACCACCACATTCCACTACATACCACCACTACATACCACTAAATACCACTACATACAACCACAGACCACTACATACCACCACATGCAACTATATACCACCACATACCACCACATACCACCACATACCACTACATACCACTACATACCAGCACATACCACTAAATACCACTAAATACCGCAACATACCACAAAATACCACAACATCCACTACATTCCACCACATACCACTACATACCACCACACACCACTACACAACACTACATACCACCACATACCACAAAATACCACAACATACCACTACATACCACCCTCCACATACCTCTACATACCACCACATACCACTAAATACCACCACATACCACAAGATACCACAACATACCACCACATTCCACCACATACCACTACATACCATTATATGCCACCACACACCACTACATACCACCATATACCACCACATACCACAACATACCACCACATACCACCACATACCACTACATACCACTACATGCCACTATATACCACCACATACCACCACATACGACCACATACCACCACATACCACTACATATCACTACATACCACCACATACCACCACATACCACTACATACCACTACATACCACCACATACCACTACAAACCACCACATACCACCACATAACACCACATACCACCACATACCACCACATACCACTACATACCACTACATACCACCACATACCACTACATACCACCACATACCACCACATACCACCACACACCACTACATACCACTACATACCACCACATACCACTACATACCACCCACCACATACCACTACATACCACTACATACCACTACATACCGCTACATACCACTACATACCACCACATGCCACCATATACCACCACATACCACCATATACCACCACATACCAGCATATACCACCATATACCACCACATACCACCACATACCACTACATACAACCACATACCACCACATACCACCACATACCACCACTACATACCACCACATACCACTACATGCCACCACATGCCACTATATACCACCACATACCACCACATACCACCACACACCACTACATACCACTACATACCACTACATACCACCACATACCACCACATGCCACCACATACCACCACATACCACCATATACCACCACACACCACTACATACCACTACATACAACCACATACAACCACATACCACCATATACCACCACATACCATAACATACCACAACATACCACCACATTCCACCACATACCACTACATACCATTACATACCACCACACACCACTACATACCACTACATACCACCATATACCAATACGTGCCACCACATACCACCACATAACACAACATACCACTACATACCACCATATACCAATACATACCAGCAAATACCACTACATACAACCACATACCACCACATACCACAATATACCACCACATACCACTACATACCACCCACTACATACCACTACATAACACCACATACCACTACATGCCACCACATACCACTACATACCACCACATACCACCACATACCACCACATACCACTACATACCCCCACCATATACCAATAAATACCACCACATACCACTAAATACCACTACCTACTACGACATACCACTACGTACCAATACATACCACCACATACCACTACATACCACCACATGCCACTATATACCACCACATTCCACTATACACCACCACTACATACCACTAAATACCACTACATACCACCACAGACCAAAACATACCACCACATGCAAATATATACCACCACATACCACCATATACCACCACATACCACCACATACCACTACATACTACTACATACCACCACATACCACTACATACCACCACACACCACTACACACCACTACATACCACCACAGACCACTACATACCCCCCACCCTATACCAATACATACCACCACATACCACTAAATACCACTAAATACCACAACCTACCACAACATACCACCATTACATACCACTACATACCACTACATACCACTACATACCACTACATACCACCATATACCACTACAAACCACTACAAACCACCACATACCACTACATACCACCACATGCCACTATATACCACCACATTCCACTACATACCACCACTACATACCACTAAATACCACTACATACAACCACAGACCACTACATACCACCACATGCAACTATATACCACCACATACCACCACACACCACCACATACCACTACATACCACTACATACCACCACATACCACTAAATACCCCTAAATACCACAACATACCACAACATACCACAACATACCACTACATTCCACCACATACCACTACATACCACCACACACCACTACATAACACTACATACCACCACATACAACCATATACCACCACATACTACCACATACCACAACATACCACAACATACCACCCTCCACATACCTCTATATACCACCACATACCACTAAATACCACCAAATACCACAACATAACACAACATACCACCACATTCCACCACATACCACTACATACCATTATATGCCACCACACACCACTACATACCACTACATACCACCATATACCACCACATACCTCAACATACCAACACATACCACCACATACCACTACATACCACTACATGCCACTATATACCACCACATACCACCACATACGACTACATACCACCACATACCACTACATGTCACTACATACCACCACATACCACCACATACCACTACATACCACTACATACCACCACATACCACTACATACCACCACATACCACCACATACCACCACATACCACCACATACCACTACATACCACCACATACCACCACATAGCAACACATACCACCACACACCACTACATACCACTACATACCACCACATACCACTACATACCACCCACCACATACCACTACATACCACTTCATACCGCTACATACCACTACATACCACCACATGCCACCATATACCACCACATACCACCATATACCACCACATACCACCACATACCACTACATACAACAACATACCACCACTAAATTCCACTACATACCACCACATACCACTACATACCACCACATGCCACTATATACCACCACATACCACCACATACCACCACACACCACTACATACCACTACATACCACTATATACCACCACATACCACCACATGCCACCATATACCACCACATACCACCATATACCACCACACACCACTACATACCACTACATACAACCACATACCACCAGATACCACCATATACCACCACATACCACAACATACCACAACATACCACCACATTTCACCACATACCACTACATACCATTACATACCACCACACACCACTACATACCACTACATACCACCATATACCAATACATACCACCACATACCACCATATACCAATACATACCACCACATACCACCACATAACACTACATACCACCATATACCAATACATACCACCACATACCACTACATACAACCACATAACACCACATACCACCACATACCACAATATACCACCACATACCACTACATACCACCCACCACATACCACCAACCATATACCACTACATACCACCACATACCACTAAATACGACTAAATACCACCACATACCACTACATACCACCACATGCCACTATATACCACCACATAACACCACATACCACCACCCACCACTACATACCACATACCACCACATGCCACCATATACCACCACATACCACCACATACCACCACATAACACCACATCCCACTACATACCATCACATACCACCACATACCACCATATACCACCACATACCACCACATACCGCCACATACCACTAGATACCACCACATACCACCGTATACCACCACATACCACAACATACCACAACATACCACCACATTCCACCACATACCACTACATACCACTACATACCAACACACACCACTATATACCACTACATACCAACACACACCACTATATACCACTACAGACCACCATATATCACCACATACCACTACATACCACCACATACCACTACATACCACTACATACCACCATATACCACCACATACCACTACATACCACCACATACCACCACATACCACCACATACTACTATATACCACTACATACCACCAACCACATACCACTACATACCACTACATACCACCACATACCACCACATACCACCCACCACATACTACCAACCATATACCACTACATACCACAACATACCACATCATACCACCACTAAATACCACTAAATACCACAACATACCACTACATACCACCACATACCACTACATACCACCATATACCAGTATATACCACCACATACCACCACTACATACCACTACATACCACCACATACCACTACATGACACCAAATACCACCACATACCACTACATAACACTATATACCACTACATACCACCACACACCACCTCATACCATCTCATACCACTACATACCACTACATACCACCTCACACCACCACATACCACCTCACACCACCACATGCTACTATATACCACCTCACACCACCACATACCACTACATAACCCCACATACCACTACATACCACTACATAACACCACATACCACGTCATACAACTACATGCCTCTACACACCACTACATACCTCTACACACCACCACATACCACTACATACCACCACATACCACCACATACCACTACATGACTCTACATACAACTACATACCTCTACACACCACCACATACCACTACATACCACCATATACCACCACACACCACTACATACCACCACATGCCACCGCATACCACCACATGCCACTATATTCCACCTCACACCACCACATACCACCACATACCATCACATACCACAACATACACTACATACACTACATACCACTACATACCACTGTATACCACACATACCACTACATACCACTACATACCACTGTATACCACCACATAACACCACATACCACCACATACCACTACATTCCACTACATACAACTACATACCACCACATAACATTATATACCACTACATACCACCACACACCACCTCATACCACAACATACCATCAGATACCACCACATGCTACCACATACCACCACATACCACTACATACCACAACATACCAGAACATACCACCACAAACCACTACATACTACCACATACTACCACATACTACCACATACCACTACATACCACCACATACCACTACATACAACCACATACCACTACATACCACCATATACCACCACATACCACTACATACCACCACATACCACTACAAACCGCCACATACCACTACAGACCAACACATACCACTACATACCACCCACCATACACCACAACATACCACCACATACCACTAAATACCACTAAATACCACAACATACCACTAAATACCACTAAATACCACAACATACCACAACATACCACCAATACATACCACTACATACCACCACATACCACTACATACCACTACATACCAACACATACCACTACATGCCACCACATTCCACTACATACCACTACATGCCACTACATACCACCTCATACCACTACATACCACCACATACCACCACATACCAACACATACCCCCACATACCTACACATACCACTACAAACCAACACATACCACCACATACTACTACATACCACTACATACCACCACATACCACTACATACCACCACATAACACTACATGCCACCATATACCACTACATACCACTACATACCACCCACTACATATCACCCACCACATACAACTACCTACCACCCACCATATACCACTACATACCACCACATACCACTACAAACCACTATATACCACCACATGCCACTACATACCACTACATACCACTACATACCACTACATACCACCACATAACACCACATATCACCACATATCACCACATACCACTACATACCACCACATACCACCACATACTACTACATACCACTACATACCACCCACCACATACCACTACATACCACTAAATACCACCATATACCAATACATACCACTAAATACCACCCACTACATATCACCCACCACATACCACTACATACCACCCACCATATACCACAACATACCACCACATACCACCACATACCACTAAATACCACTAAATACCACAACATACCACAACATACCACTACATACCACAACATACCACAACATACCACAACATACCACAACATACCACTACATCCCACTACATACCACCACATACCACTACATACAACCACATACCACCACATACCACCACATACCACCATATACCACCACATACCACTAAATACCACTAAATACCACCCACTACATATCACCCACCACATACCACTACATACTACCCACCATATACCACTACATAGCACCACACACCACTAAATACCACTAAATACCACAACATACCACAACATACCACAACATACCACCACATTCCACCACATACCACTACATACCACCACACACCACTACACACCACTACATACCACCACAGACCACTACACACCACTACATACCACCACAGACCACTACATACCCCCCACCATATACCAATACATACCACCACATACCACTAAATACCACTAAATACCACAACCTACCACAACATACCACCATTACATACCACTACATACCACTACATACCACTACATACCACCACATACCACTACAAACCAGTACAAACCACCACATACCACTACATACCACCACATGCCACTATATACCACCACATTCCACTACATACCACCACTACATACCACTAAATACCACTACATACAACCACAGACCACTACATACCACCACATGCAACTATATACCACCACATTCCACCACATACCACCACATACCACTACATACCACTACATACCAGCACATACCACTAAATACCACTAAATACCGCAACATACCACAAAATACCACAACATCCACTACATTCCACCACATACCACTACATACCACCACACACCACTACACAACACTACATACCACCACATACCACAACATACCACAACATACCACTACATACCACCCTCCACATACCTCTACATACCACCACATACCACTAAATACCACCACATACCACAAGATACCACAACATACCACCACATTCCACCACATACCACTACATACCATTATATGCCACCACACACCACTACATACCACTATATACCACCATATACCACCACATACCACAACATACCACCACATACCACCACATACCACTACATACCACTACATGCCACTATATACCACCACATACCACCACATACGACCACATACCACCACATACCACTACATATCACTACATACCACCACATACCACCACATACCACTACATACCACTACATACCACCACATACCACTACAAACCACCACATACCACCACATAACACCACATACCACCACATACCACCACATACCACTACATACCACTACATACCACCACATACCACTACATACCAACACATACCACCACATACCACCACATACCACTACATACCACTACATACCACCACATACCACTACATACCACCCACCACATACCACTACATACCACTACATACCACTACATACCGCTACATACCACTACATACCACCACACGCCACTACATACCACTACATACCACTACATACCACCACATACCACCACATGCCACCACATACCACCACATACCACCATATACCACCACACACCACTACATACCACTACATACAACCACATACAACCACATACCACCATATACCACCACATACCATAACATACCACAACATACCACCACATTCCACCACATACCACTACATACCATTACATACCACCACACACCACTACATACCACTACATACCACCATATACCAATACGTGCCACCACATACCACCACATAACACAACATACCACTACATACCACCATATACCAATACATACCAGCACATACCACTACATACAACCACATACCACCACATACCACCACATACCACAATATACCACCACATACCACTACATACCACCCACTACATACCACTACATAACACCACATACCACTACATGCCACCACATACCACTACATACCACCACATACCACCACATACCACCACATACCACTACATACCCCCACCATATACCAATAAATACCACCACATACCACTAAATACCACTACCTACTACGACATACCACTACGTACCAATACATACCACCACATACCACTACATACCACCACATGCCACTATATACCACCACATTCCACTACACACCACCACTACATACCACTAAATACCACTACATACCACCACAGACCAAAACATACCACCACATGCAAATATATACCACCACATACCACCATATACCACCACATACCACCACATACCACTACATACTACTACATACCACCACATACCACTACATACCACCACATACCACCACCTACCACCATATACCACCAGTACATACCACTACATACCACCACATACCACTACATACCACCACATACCACCACATACCACCACATACCACCACATACCACCACATACCACAACATACCACAACATACCACAACATACCACAACATACCACTACATCCCACTACATACCACCACCTACCACAACATACCACAACATACCACAACATACCACAACATACCACAACATACCACTACATCCCACTACATACCACCACATACCACTACATACAACCACATACCACCACATACCACCTCCTACCACCACATACCACTACATACCACTACATACCACAATATACCACCACATACAACTACATACCACCACATATCACTACATATCACTACATACCACCCACCACATACCACCAGATACCACTACATACCACCACATACCACCACATACCACTACATACCACTACATGCCACCACATACCACCACATACCACTACATACCACCACATACCACTACATGCCACCACATACCACTACATACCACTAAATACCACCCACTACATACCACCCACCACATACCACTACATACCACCCACCACATACCACTACATACCACTACATAACACCACATACCACTACATACCACTACATGCCACCACATGCCACTACATACCACCACATACCACTATATACCACTAGATACCACCACATAAAACCACATACCACCACATACCACCACATACCACTACATACTACCACATACCACTACATACCACCACATACTAATACATACCACTACATACCAGCCACCACATACCACTACATACCACCACATACCACTACATGCCACCATATACCACTACATACCACTAAATACCACCCACTACATACCACTAAATACCACCCACTACATATCACCCACCACATACCACTACATACCACCCACCATATACCACTACATAGCACCACACACCATTAATACCACTAAATACCACAACATACCACAACATACCACCACATTCCACCACATACCACTACATACCACCACACACCACTACACACCACTACATACCACCACAGACCACTACATACCCCACACCCTATACCAATACATACCACCACATACCACTAAATACCACTAAATACCACAACCTACCACAACATACCACCATTACATACCACTACATACCACTACATACCACTACATACCACTACATACCACCATATACCACTACAAACCACTACAAACCACCACATACCACTACATACCACCACATGCCACTATATACCACCACATTCCACTACATACCACCACTACATACCACTAAATACCACTACATACAACCACAGACCACTACATACCACCACATGCAACTATATACCACCACATACCACCACACACCACCACATACCACTACATACCACTACATACCACCACATACCACTAAATACCCCTAAATACCACCACATACCACAACATACCACAACATACCACTACATTCCACCACATACCACTACATACCACCACACACCACTACATAACACTACATACCACCACATACAACCATATACCACCACATACTACCACATACCACAACATACCACAACATACCACCCTCCACATACCTCTATATACCACCACATACCACTAAATACCACCAAATACCACAACATAACACAACATACCACCACATTCCACCACATACCACTACATACCATTATATGCCACCACACACCACTACATACCACTACATACCACCATATACCACCACATACCTCAACATACCAACACATACCACCACATACCACTACATACCACTACATGCCACTATATACCACCACATACCACCACATACGACCACATACCACCACATACCACTACATGTCACTACATACCACCACATACCACCACATACCACTACATACCACCACATACCACTACATACCACCACATACCACCACATACCACCACATACCACCACATACCACTACATACCACCACATACCACCACATAGCAACACATACCACCACACACCACTACATACCACTACATACCACCACATACCTCTACATACCACCCACCACATACCACTACATACCACTTCATACCGCTACATACCACTACATACCACCACATGCCACCATATACCACCACATACCACCATATACCACCACATACCACCACATACCACTACATACAACAACATACCACCGCTAAATTCTACTACATACCACCACATACCACTACATACCACCACATGCCACTATATACCACCACATACCACCACATACCACCACACACCACTACATACCACTACATACCACTATATACCACCACATGCCACCATATACCACCACATACCACCATATACCACCACACACCACTACATACCACTACATACAACCACATACCACCAGATACCACCAGATACCACCATATACCACCACATACCACAACATACCACAACATACCACCACATTTCACCACATACCACTACATACCATTACATACCACCACACACCACTACATACCACTACATACCACCATATACCAATACATACCACCACATACCACCATATACCAATACATACCACCACATACCACCACATAACACTACATACCACCATATACCAATACATACCACCACATACCACTACATACAACCACATAACACCACATACCACCACATACCACAATATACCACCACATACCACTACATACCACCCACCACATACCACCAACCATATACCACTACATACCACCACATACCACTAAATACGACTAAATACCACCACATACCACTACATACCACCACATGCCACTATATACCACCACATAACACCACATACCACCACCCACCACTACATACCACATACCACCACATGCCACCATATACCACCACATACCACCACATACCACCACATAACACCACATACCACTACATACCATCACATACCACCACATACCACCATATACCACCACATACCACCACATACCGCCACATACCACTAGATACCACTACATACCACCACATACCACCGTATACCACCACATACCACAACATACCACAACATACCACCACATTCCACCACATACCACTACATACCACTACATACCAACACACACCACTATATACCACTACATACCAACACACACCACTATATACCACTACAGACCACCATATATCACCACATACCACTACATACCACCACATACCACTACATACCACTACATACCACCATATACCACCACATACCACTACATACCACCACATACCACCACATACCACCACATACTACTATATACCACTACATACCACCAACCACATACCACTACATACCACTACATACCACCACATACCACCACATACCACTACATGCCACGACATATCACGACATACCACCACATACCACTATATGCCACCACATACCACTACATACCACTAAATACCACCCACTACATACCACCCACCACATACTACCAACCATATACCACTACATACCACAACATACCACATCATACCACCACTAAATACCACTAAATACCACAACATACCACTACATACCACCACATACCACTACATACCACCATATACCAGTATATACCACCACATACCACCACTACATACCACTACATACCACCACATACCACTACATGACACCAAATACCACCACATACCACTACATAACACTATATACCACTACATACCACCACACACCACCTCATACCATCTCATACCACTACATACCACTACATACCACCTCACACCACCACATACCACCTCACACCACCACATGCTACTATATACCACCTCACACCACCACATACCACTACATAACACCACATACCACGTCATACAACTACATGCCTCTACACACCACTACATACCTCTACACACCACCACATACCACTACATACCACCACATACCACCACATACCACTACATGACTCTACATACAACTACATACCTCTACACACCACCACATACCACTACATACCACCACACACCACTACACACCACTACATACCACCACATGCCACCGCATACCACCACATGCCACTATATTCCACCTCACACCACCACATACCACCACATACCATCACATACCACAACATACACTACATACACTACATACCACTACATACCACTGTATACCACACATACCACTACATACCACTACATACCACTGTATACCAGCACATAACACCACATACCACCACATACCACTACATTCCACTACATACAACTACATACCACCACATAACATTATATACCACTACATACCACCACACACCACCTCATACCACAACATACCATCAGATACCACCACATGCTACCACATACCACCACATACCACTACATACCACAACATACCAGAACATACCACCACAAACCACTACATACTACCACATACTACCACATACTACCACATACCACTACATACCACCACATACCACTACATACAACCACATACCACTACATACCACCATATACCACCACATACCACTAAATACCACCACATACCACTACAAACCGCCACATACCACTACAGACAACACATACCACTACATACCACCCACCATACACCACAACATACCACCACATACCACTAAATACCACTAAATACCACAACATACCACTAAATACCACTAAATACCACAACATACCACAACATACCACCAATACATACCACTACATACCACCACATACCACTACATACCACTACATACCAACACATACCACTACATGCCACCACATTCCACTACATACCACTACATGCCACTACATACCACCTCATACCACTACATACCACTACATACCACCACATACCACCACATACCAAGACATACCCCCACATACCTACACATACCACTACAAACCAACACATACCACCACATACTACTACATACCACTACATACCACCACATAACACTACATGCCACCATATAACACTACATACCACTACATACCACCCACTACATATCACCCACCACATACAACTACCTACCACCCACCATATACCACTACATACCACCACATACCACTACAAACCACTATATACCACCACATGCCACTACATACCACTACATACCACTACATACCACTACATACCACTACATACCACTACATACCACCACATAACACCACATATCACCACATACCACTACATACCACCACATACCACCACATACTACTACATACCACTACATACCACCCACCACATACCACTACATACCACTAAATACCACAACAACCACTACATTCCACCACATACCACTACATACCACCACACACCACTACACAACACTACATACCACCACATACCACAACATACCACAACATACCACTACATACCACCCTCCACATACCTCTACATACCACCACATACCACTAAATACCACCACATACCACAACATACCACAACATACCACCACATTCCACCACATACCACTACATACCATTATATGCCACCACACACCACTACATACCACTACATACCACCATATACCACCACATACCACAACATACCACCACATACCACAACATACCACCACATACAACCACATACCACTACATACCACTACATGCCACTATATACCACCACATACGACCACATACGACCACATACCACCACATACCACTACATTCAACCACATACCACCACATACCACCATATACCACCACATACCACAACATACCACAACATACCACCACATTTCACCACATACCACTACATACCATTACATACCACCACACACCACTACATACCACTACATACCACCATATACCAATACATACCACCACATACCACCACATACCACTACATACCACCATATACCAATACATACCACCACATACCACTACATACAACCACATAACACCACATACCACCACATACCACAATATACCACCACATACCACTACATACCACCCACCACATACCACTACATAGCACCACATACCACTACATGCCACCACATACCACTACATACCACCACATACCACTACATGCCACCACATACCACTACATACCACCAACCATATACCACTACATACCACCACATACCACTAAATACCACTAAATACCACCACATACCACTACATACCACCACATGCCACTATATACCACCACATAACACCACATACCACCACACACCACTACATACCACATACCACCACATGCCACCATATACCACCACATACCACCACATACCACCACATACCACCACATACCACTACATACCATCACATACCACCACATACCACCATATACCACCACATACCACCACATACCGCCACATACCACTAGATACCACCACATACCACCACATACCACCGTAACCACCACATACCACAACATACCACAACATACCACCACATTCCACCACATACCACTACATACCACTACATACCAACACACACCACTATATACCACTACATACCAACACACACCACTATATACCACTACAGACCACCATATATCACCACATACCACTACATACCACCACATACCACTACTTACCACTACATACCACCATATACCACCACATACCACTACATGCCACCACATACCACCACATACCACCACATACTACTATATACCACTACATACCACTACATACCACCACATACCACCACATACCACTACATGCCACGACATATCACGACATACCACCACATACCACTATATGCCACCACATACCACTACATACCACTAAATACCACCCACTACATACCACCCACCACATACTACCAACCATATACCACTACATACCACAACATACCACATCATACCACCACTAAATACCACTATATACCACAAAATACCACTACATACCACCACATACCACTACATACCACCATATACCAGTATATACCACCACATACCACCACTACATACCACTACATACCACCACATACCACTACATGACACCAAATACCACCACATACCACTACATAACACTATATACCACTACATACCACCACACACCACCTCATACCATCTCATACCACTACATACCACTACATACCACCTCACACCACCACATACCACCTCACATCACCACATGCTACTATATACCACCTCACACCACCACATGCTACTATATACCACCTCACACCACCACATGCTACTATATACCACCTCACACCACCACATAACCCCACATACCACTACATACCACTACATAACACCACATACCACGTCATACAACTACATGCCTCTACACACCACTACATACCTCTACACACCACCACATACCACTACATACCACCACATACCACCACATACCACTACATGCCTCTACATACAACTACATACCTCTACACACCACCACATACCACTACATACCACCATATACCACCACACACCACTACATACCACCACATACCACCGCATACCACCACATGCCACTATATTCCACCTCACACCACCACATACCACCACATACCATCACATACCACAACATACACTACATACACTACATACCACTACATACCACTACATAACACTGTATACCACCACATAACACCACATACCACCACATACCACTACATTCCACTACATACCACTACATACCACCACATAACATTATATACCACTACATACCACCACACAACACCTCATACCACAACATACCATCAGATACCACCACATACTACCACATACCACCACATACCACTACATACCACAACATACCAGAACATACCACCACAAACCACTACATACTACCACATACCACTACATACTACCACATACCACTACATACCAACACATACTACTACATACAACCACATACCACTACATACCACCATATACCACCACATACCACTACATACCACCACATACCACTACATACCGCCACATACCACTACAGACCAACACATACCACTACATACCACCCACCATACACCACAACATACCAGCACATACCACTAAATACCACTAAATACCACAACATACCACTAAATACCACTAAATACCACAACATACCACAACATACCACCAATACATACCACTACATACCACCACATACCACTACATACCACTACATACCAACACATACCACTACATGCCACCACATTCCACTACATACCACTACATGCCACTACATACCACCTCATACCACTACATACCACCACATACCACCACATACCAACACATACCCCCACATACCTACACATACCACTACAAACCAACACATACCACCACATACTACTACATACCACTACATACCACCACATACCACTACATACCACCACATAACACTACATGCCACCATATACCACTACATACCACTACATACCACCCACTACATATCACCCACCACATACAACTACCTACCACCCACCATATACCACTACATAGCACCACATACCACTACAAACCACTATATACCACCACATGCCACTACATACCACTACATACCACTACATACCACTACATACCACCACATAACACCACATATCACCACATACCACTACATACCACTACATACCACCACATAACACCACATATCACCACATACCACTACATACCACCACATACCACCACATACTACTACATACCACTACATACCACTAAATACCACCCACTACATATCACCCACCACATACCACTACATACCACCCAGCATATACCAAAACATACCACCACATACCACCACATACCACTAAATACCACTAAATACCACAACATACCACAACATACCACTACATACCACAACATACCACAACATACCACAACATACCACTACATCCCACTACATACCACCACATACCACTACATACAACCACATACCACCACATACCACCACATACCACCATATACCACCACATACCACTACATACCACTACATACCACAATATACCACCACATACGACTACATACCACCACATATCACTACATATCACTACATACCACCCACCACATACCACCACATACCACTACATACCACCACATACCACCACATACCACCACATACCACTACATACCACTACATACCACCACATTCCACCATATACCACCACATACCACTACATGCCACCACATACCACTACATACCACTAAATACCACCCACTACATACCACCCACCACATACCACTACATACCACCCACCACATGCCACTACATACCACTACATAACACCACATACCACTACACACCACTACATGCCACCACATGCCACTACATACCACCACATACCACTATATACCAATAGATACACCACATAAAACCACATACCAGCACATACCACCACATACCACTACATACCACCACATACCACCACATACTAATACATACCACTACATACCAGCCACCACATACCACTACATACCACCACATACCACTACATGCCACCATATACCACTACATACCACTAAATACCACCCACTACATACCACTAAATACCACTAAATACCACAACATACCACAACATACCACAACATACCACCACATTCCACCACATACCACTACATACCACCACACACCACTACACACCACTACATACCACCACAGACCACTACATACCCCCCACCATATACCAATACATACCACCACATACCACTAAATACCACTAAATACCACAACCTACCACAACATACCACCATTACATACCACTACATACCACTACATACCACTACATACCACCACATACCACTACAAACCACTACAAACCACCACATACCACTACATACCACCACATGCCACTATATACCACCACATTCCACTACATACCACCACTACATACCAATAAATACCACTACATACAACCACAGACCACTACATACCACCACATGTAACTATATACCACCACATACCACCACATACCACCACATACCACTACATACCACTACATACCACCACACACCACTACACAACACTACATACCACCACATACCACCATATACCACCACATACTACCACATACCACAACATACCACAACATACCACTACATACCACCCTCCACATACCTCTACATACCACCACATACCACTAAATACCACCACATTCCACCACATACCACTACATACCATTATATGCCACCACACACCACTACATACCACTACATACCACCATATACCACCACATACCACCACATACCACCACATACAACCGCATACCACTACATACCACTACATGCCACTATATACCACCACATACGACCACATACCACCACATACCACTACATATCACTACATACCACAACATACCACCACATACCACTACATACCACTACATACCACCACATACCACTACATACCACTACATACCACCACATACCACTACATACAACCACATACCACCACATACCACAATATACCACCACATACCACTACATACCACCACATACCACCACATACCACTACATACCATTACATACCACCACATACCACTACATACCACCCACCATATACCACTACATAGCACCACATACCACTACATGCCACAACATACCACTACATACCACCACATACCACTACATGCCACCACATACCACTACATACCACTAAATACCACCCACTACATACCACTAAATACCACCCACTACATACCACCCACCACATACCACTACATACCACCACATACCACTACATACCACCACATGCCACTATATACCACCACATTCCACTACATACCACCACTACATACCACTAAATACCACTACATACCACCACAGACAACTACATACCACCACTACATACAACTAAATACCACTACATACCACCACATACCACTACATACCAATACATACCACCACATACCACTACATACCGCCACATACCACCACATACCAACACATACCACCACTACATACCACTACATACCACTACATACCACTACATAACACCAAATACCACTACATAACACTATATACAACTACATACCACCACACACCACCTCATACCACCTCTTACCACTACATACCAGTACATACCACCACATACCACCACATACCACCATATACCACCACATACCACAACATACCACAACATACCACTACATACCACTACATACCACCACATACCACTACATACAACCACATACCACCACATACCACCACATACCACAAGATACCACCACATACCACTACATACCACCACATACCACCACATACCATTACATACCACCACATACCACTACATACCACCCACCACATACCACTACATAGCTCCACATACCACTACATGCCACCACATACCACTACATACCACCACATACCACTACATGCCACCACATACCACTACATACCACTAAATACCACCCACTACATACCACTAAATACCACCCACTACATACCACGAAATACCACCCACTACATACCACTAAATACCACCCACTACATACCACCCACCACATATCACTACATACCACCAACCATATACCACTACATACCACCACATACCACTAAATACCACTAAATACCACAACATACCACAACATACCACCACTAAATTCCACTACATACCACCACATACCACTACATACCACCACATGCCACTATATACCACCACATAACACCACATACCACCACACACCACTACATACCACATACCACCACATGCCACCATATACCACCACTACATACCATCACATACCACCACATACCACCATATACCACCACATACCACCACATACCGCCACATACCACTACATACCACCACACACCACCACATACCACCGTATAGCACCACATACCACAACATACCACCACATTCCACCACATACCACTACATACCACTACATAACACCACATACCACGTCATACAACTACATGCCTCTACACACCACTACATACCTCTACACACCACCATATACCACTACATACCACCACATACCACCACATACCACTACATACCTCTACATACAACTACATACCTCTACACACCACCACATACCACTACATACCACCATATACCTCCACATACCACTACATACCACTACATAACTCTACACACCGCCACACACCACTACATACCACCACATACCACCGCATACCACCACATGCCACTATATACCACCTCACACCACCACATACCACCACATACCATCACGTACCACAACATACACTACATACCACTACATACCACTGTATAATACACATACCACTACATACCACTACATACCACTGTATACCACCACATACCAACACATACCACCACATACCACTACATTCCACTACATTCCACTACATACCACTACATACCACCACATAACACTATATACCACTACATACCACCACACACCACCTCATACCACAATATACCATCAGATACCACCACATATTACTACATACCACCACGTACCACTACATACCACAACATACCAGAACATACCACCACAAACCACTACATACTACCACATACCACTACATACTACCACATACCACTACATACCACCACATACGACTACATACCACCACATACCACTACATACCACCATATACCACCACATACCACTACATACCACCACATACCACTACATACCGTCACATACCACTACAGACCAACACATACCACTATATACCACTACATACCAACACACACCACTATATACCACTACAGACCACCATATATCACCACATACCACTACATACCACCACATACCACTACATACCACTACATACCACCATATACCACCACATACCACTACATACCACCACATACCACCACATACCACCACATACTACTATATACCACTACATACCACCAACCACATACCACTACATACCACTACATACCACCACATACCACCACATACCACTACATGCCACGACATATCACGACATACCACCACATACCACTATATGCCACCACATACCACTACATACCACTAAATACCACCCACTACATACCACCCACCACATACTACCAACCATATACCACTACATACCACAACATACCACATCATACCACCACTAAATACCACTAAATACCACAACATACCACTACATACCACCACATACCACTACATACCACCATATACCAGTATATACCACCACATACCACCACTACATACCACTACATACCACCACATACCACTACATGACACCAAATACCACCACATACCACTACATAACACTATATACCAATACATACCACCACACACCACCTCATACCATCTCATACCACTACATACCACTACATACCACCTCACACCACCACATACCACCTCACACCACCACATGCTACTATATACCACCTCACACCACCACATACCACTACATAACACCACATACCACGTCATACAACTACATGCCTCTACACACCACTACATACCTCTACACACCACCACATACCACTACATACCACCACATACCACCACATACCACTACATGACTCTACATACAACTACATACCTCTACACACCACCACATACCACTACATACCACCATATACCACCACACACCACTACATACCACCACATGCCACCGCATACCACCACATGCCACTATATTCCACCTCACACCACCACATACCACCACATACCATCACATACCACAACATACACTACATACACTACATACCACTACATACCACTGTATACCACACATACCACTACATACCACTACATACCACTGTATACCAGCACATAACACCACATACCACCACATACCACTACATTCCACTACATACAACTACATACCACCACATAACATTATATACCACTACATACCACCACACACCACCTCATACCACAACATACCATCAGATACCACCACATGCTACCACATACCACCACATACCACTACATACCACAACATACCAGAACATACCACCACAAACCACTACATACTACCACATACTACCACATACTACCACATACCACTACATACCACCACATACCACTACATACAACCACATACCACTACATACCACCATATACCACCACATACCACTACATACCACCACATACCACTACAAACCGCCACATACCACTACAGACCAACACATACCACTACATACCACCCACCATACACCACAACATACCACCACATACCACTAAATACCACTAAATACCACAACATACCACTAAATACCACTAAATACCACAACATACCACAACATACCACCAATACATACCACTACATACCACCACATACCACTACATACCACTACATACCAACACATACCACTACATGCCACCACATTCCACTACATGCCACCACATTCCACTACATACCACTACATGCCACTACATACCACCTCATACCACTACATACCACTACATACCACCACATACCACCACATACCAAGACATACCCCCACATACCTACACATACCACTACAAACCAACACATACCACCACATACTACTACATACCACTACATACCACCACATAACACTACATGCCACCACATACCACTACATACCACTAAATACCACCCACTACATACCACCCACCACATACCACTACATACCACCACATACCACTACATACCACCACATGCCACTACAAACCACTATATACCACCACATGCCACTACATACCACTACATACCACTACATACCACTACATACCACTACATACCACTACATACCACCACATAACACCACATATCACCACATACCACTACATACCACCACATACCACCACATACTACTACATACCACTACATACCACCCACCACATACCACTACATACCACTAAATACCACCATATACCACTACATACCACTAAATACCACCCACTACATATCACCCACCACATACCACTACATACCACCCACCATATACCACTACATAGCACCACACACCACTAAATACCACTAAATACCACAACATACCACAACATACCACAACATACCACCACATTCCACTACACACCACTACATACCACCACAGACCACTACATACCCCCCACCATATACCAATACATACCACCACATACCACTAAATACCACTAAATACCACAACCTACCACAACATACCACCATTACATAACACTACATACCACTACATACCACTACATACCACCACATACCACTACAAACCACTACAAACCACCACATACCACTACATACCACCACATGCCACTATATACCACCACATTCCACTACATACCACCACTACATACCACTAAATACCACTACATACAACCACAGACCACTACATACCACCACATGCAACTATATACCACCACATACCACCACATACCACCACATACCACTACATACCACTACATACCAGCACATACCACTAAATACCACTAAATACCGCAACATACCACAAAATACCGCAACATACCACAAAATACCACAACAACCACTACATTCCACCACATACCACTACATACCACCACACACCACTACACAACACTACATACCACCACATACCACAACATACCACAACATACCACTACATACCACCCTCCACATACCTCTACATACCACCACATACCACTAAATACCACCACATACCACAACATACCACAACATACCACCACATTCCACCACATACCACTACATACCATTATATGCCACCACACACCACTACATACCACTACATACCACCATATACCACCACATACCACAACATACCACCACATACCACAACATACCACCACATACAACCACATACCACTACATACCACTACATGCCACTATATACCACCACATACGACCACATACGACCACATACCACCACATACCACTACATTCAACCACATACCACCACATACCACCATATACCACCACATACCACAACATACCACAACATACCACCACATTTCACCACATACCACTACATACCATTACATACCACCACACACCACTACATACCACTACATACCACCATATACCAATACATACCACCACATACCACCACATACCACTACATACCACCATATACCAATACATACCACCACATACCACTACATACAACCACATAACACCACATACCACCACATACCACAATATACCACCACATACCACTACATACCACCCACCACATACCACTACATAGCACCACATACCACTACATGCCACCACATACCACTACAGACCACCACATACCACTACATGCCACCACATACCACTACATACCACCAACCATATACCACTACATACCACCACATACCACTAAATACCACTAAATACCACCACATACCACTACATACCACCACATGCCACTATATACCACCACATAACACCACATACCACCACACACCACTACATACCACATACCACCACATGCCACCATATACCACCACATACCACCACATACCACCACATACCACCACATACCACTACATACCATCACATACCACCACATACCACCATATACCACCACATACCACCACATACCGCCACATACCACTAGATACCACCACATACCACCACATACCACCGTAACCACCACATACCACAACATACCACAACATACCACCACATTCCACCACATACCACTACATACCACTACATACCAACACACACCACTATATACCACTACATACCAACACACACCACTATATACCACTACAGACCACCATATATCACCACATACCACTACATACCACCACATACCACTACTTACCACTACATACCACCATATACCACCACATACCACTACATGCCACCACATACCACCACATACCACCACATACTACTATATACCACTACATACCACTACATACCACCACATACCACCACATACCACTACATGCCACGACATATCACGACATACCACCACATACCACTATATGCCACCACATACCACTACATACCACTAAATACCACCCACTACATACCACCCACCACATACTACCAACCATATACCACTACATACCACAACATACCACATCATACCACCACTAAATACCACTATATACCACAAAATACCACTACATACCACCACATACCACTACATACCACCATATACCAGTATATACCACCACATACCACCACTACATACCACTACATACCACCACATACCACTACATGACACCAAATACCACCACATACCACTACATAACACTATATACCACTACATACCACCACACACCACCTCATACCATCTCATACCACTACATACCACTACATACCACCTCACACCACCACATACCACCTCACATCACCACATGCTACTATATACCACCTCACACCACCACATGCTACTATATACCACCTCACACCACCACATGCTACTATATACCACCTCACACCACCACATAACCCCACATACCACTACATACCACTACATAACACCACATACCACGTCATACAACTACATGCCTCTACACACCACTACATACCTCTACACACCACCACATACCACTACATACCACCACATACCACCACATACCACTACATGCCTCTACATACAACTACATACCTCTACACACCACCACATACCACTACATACCACCATATACCACCACACACCACTACATACCACCACATACCACCGCATACCACCACATGCCACTATATTCCACCCCACACCACCACATACCACCACATACCCTCACATACCACAACATACACTACATACACTACATACCACTACATACCACTACATAACACTGTATACCACCACATAACACCACATACCACCACATACCACTACATTCCACTACATACCACTACATACCACCACATAACATTATATACCACTACATACCACCACACAACACCTCATACCACAACATACCATCAGATACCACCACATACTACCACATACCACCACATACCACTACATACCACAACATACCAGAACATACCACCACAAACCACTACATACTACCACATACCACTACATACTACCACATACCACTACATACCAACACATACTACTACATACAACCACATACCACTACATACCACCATATACCACGACATACCACTACATACCACCACATACCCCTACATACCGCCACATACCACTACAGACCAACACATACCACTACATACCACCCACCATACACCACAACATACCAGCACATACCACTAAATACCACTAAATACCACAACATACCACTAAATACCACTAAATACCACAACATACCACAACATACCACCAATACATACCACTACATACCACCACATACCACTACATACCACTACATACCAACACATACCACTACATGCCACCACATTCCACTACATACCACTACATGCCACTACATACCACCTCATACCACTACATACCACCACATACCACCACATACCAACACATACCCCCACATACCTACACATACCACTACAAACCAACACATACCACCACATACTACTACATACCACTACATACCACCACATACCACTACATACCACCACATAACACTACATGCCACCATATACCACTACATACCACTACATACCACCCACTACATATCACCCACCACATACAACTACCTACCACCCACCATATACCACTACATAGCACCACATACCACTACAAACCACTATATACCACCACATGCCACTACATACCACTACATACCACTACATACCACTACATACCACCACATAACACCACATATCACCACATACCACTACATACCACTACATACCACCACATAACACCACATATCATCACATACCACTACATACCACCACATACCACCACATACTACTACATACCACTACATACCACTAAATACCACCCACTACATATCACCCACCACATACCACTACATACCACCCAGCATATACCAAAACATACCACCACATACCACCACATACCACTAAATACCACTAAATACCACAACATACCACAACATACCACTACATACCACAACATACCACAACATACCACTACATCCCACTACATACCACCACATACCACTACATACAACCACATACCACCACATACCACCACATACCACCATATACCACCACATACCACTACATACCACTACATACCACAATATACCACCACATACGACTACATACCACCACATATCACTACATATCACTACATACCACCCACCACATACCACCACATACCACTACATACCACCACATACCACCACATACCACCACATACCACTACATACCACTACATACCACCACATTCCACCATATACCACCACATACCACTACATGCCACCACATACCACTACATACCACTAAATACCACCCACTACATACCACCCACCACATACCACTACATACCACCACATACCACCACATACTAATACATACCACTACATACCAGCCACCACATACCACTACATACCACCACATACCACTACATGCCACCATATACCACTACATACCACTAAATACCACCCACTACATACCACTAAATACCACTAAATACCACAACATACCACAACATACCACAACATACCACCACATTCCACCACATACCACTACATACCACCACACACCACTACACACCACTACATACCACCACAGACCACTACATACCCCCCACCATATACCAATACATACCACCACATACCACTAAATACCACTAAATACCACAACCTACCACAACATACCACCATTACATACCACTACATACCACTACATACCACTACATACCACCACATACCACTACAAACCACTACAAACCACCACATACCACTACATACCACCACATGCCACTATATACCACCACATTCCACTACATACCACCACTACATACCAATAAATACCACTACATACAACCACAGACCACTACATACCACCACATGTAACTATATACCACCACATACCACCACATACCACCACATACCACTACATACCACTACATACCACCACACACCACTACACAACACTACATACCACCACATACCACCATATACCACCACATACTACCACATACCACAACATACCACAACATACCACTACATACCACCCTCCACATACCTCTACATACCACCACATACCACTAAATACCACCACATTCCACCACATACCACTACATACCATTATATGCCACCACACACCACTACATACCACTACATACCACCATATACCACCACATACCACCACATACCACCACATACAACCACATACCACTACATACCACTACATGCCACTATATACCACCACATACGACCACATACCACCACATACCACTACATATCACTACATACCACAACATACCACCACATACCACTACATACCACTACATACCACCACATACCACTACATACCACTACATACCACCACATACCACTACATACAACCACATACCACCACATACCACAATATACCACCACATACCACTACATACCACCACATACCACCACATACCACTACATACCATTACATACCACCACATACCACTACATACCACCCACCATATACCACTACATAGCACCACATACCACTACATGCCACAACATACCACTACATACCACCACATACCACTACATGCCACCACATACCACTACATACCACTAAATACCACCCACTACATACCACTAAATACCACCCACTACATACCACCCACCACATACCACTACATACCACCACATACCACTACATACCACCACATGCCACTATATACCACCACATTCCACTACATACCACCACTACATACCACTAAATACCACTACATACCACCACAGACAACTACATACCACCACTACATACAACTAAATACCACTACATACCACCACATACCACTACATACCAATACATACCACCACATACCACTACATACCGCCACATACCACCACATACCAACACATACCACCACTACATACCACTACATACCACTACATACCACTACATAACACCAAATACCACTACATAACACTATATACAACTACATACCACCACACACCACCTCATACCACCTCTTACCACTACATACCAGTACATACCACCACATACCACCACATACCACCATATACCACCACATACCACAACATACCACAACATACCACTACATACCACTACATACCACCACATACCACTACATACAACCACATACCACCACATACCACCACATACCACAAGATACCACCACATACCACTACATACCACCACATACCACCACATACCATTACATACCACCACATACCACTACATACCACCCACCACATACCACTACATAGCTCCACATACCACTACATGCCACCACATACCACTACATACCACCACATACCACTACATGCCACCACATACCACTACATACCACTAAATACCACCCACTACATACCACTAAATACCACCCACTACATACCACGAAATACCACCCACTACATACCACTAAATACCACCCACTACATACCACCCACCACATATCACTACATACCACCAACCATATACCACTACATACCACCACATACCACTAAATACCACTAAATACCACAACATACCACAACATACCACCACTAAATTCCACTACATACCACCACATACCACTACATACCACCACATGCCACTATATACCACCACATAACACCACATACCACCACACACCACTACATACCACATACCACCACATGCCACCATATACCACCACTACATACCATCACATACCACCACATACCACCATATACCACCACATACCACCACATACCGCCACATACCACTACATACCACCACACACCACCACATACCACCGTATAGCACCACATACCACAACATACCACCACATTCCACCACATACCACTACATACCACTACATAACACCACATACCACGTCATACAACTACATGCCTCTACACACCACTACATACCTCTACACACCACCATATACCACTACATACCACCACATACCACCACATACCACTACATACCTCTACATACAACTACATACCTCTACACACCACCACATACCACTACATACCACCATATACCTCCACATACCACTACATACCACTACATAACTCTACACACCGCCACACACCACTACATACCACCACATACCACCGCATACCACCACATGCCACTATATACCACCTCACACCACCACATACCACCACATACCATCACATACCACAACATACACTACATACCACTACATACCACTGTATAATACACATACCACTACATACCACTACATACCACTGTATACCACCACATACCAACACATACCACCACATACCACTACATTCCACTACATTCCACTACATACCACTACATACCACCACATAACACTATATACCACTACATACCACCACACACCACCTCATACCACAATATACCATCAGATACCACCACATATTACTACATACCACCACGTACCACTACATACCACAACATACCAGAACATACCACCACAAACCACTACATACTACCACATACCACTACATACTACCACATACCACTACATACCACCACATACGACTACATACCACCACATACCACTACATACCACCATATACCACCACATACCACTACATACCACCACATACCACTACATACCGTCACATACCACTACAGACCAACACATACCACTAAATACCACTAAATACCACAACATACCACAACATACCACCAATACATACCACCACATACCACTACATACCACTACATACCAACACATACCACTACATGCCACCACATTCCACTACATACCACTACATGCCACTACATACCACCTCATACCACTACATACCACTACATACCACCACATACCACCACATACCAACACATACCCCCACATACCACCACATACCACTACAAACCAACACATACCACCACATACTACTACATACCACTACATACCACCACATACCACTACATACCACCACATAACACTACATGCCACCATATACCACTACATACCACCCACTACATACCACTAAATACCACCCACTACATATCACCCACCACATACCACTACCTACCACCCACCATATACAACTACATACCACCACATACCACTACAAACCACTATATACCACCACATGACACTACATACCACTACATACCACTACATACCACTACATACCACCACATAACACCACATATCACCACATACCACTACATACCACCACATACCACCACATACCACCACATACCACTACATACCACTACATACCACCAACCACATACCACCACATACCACTAAATACCACCATATACCACTACATACCACTAAATACCACCCACCATATACCACAACATACCACCACATACCACTAAATACCACTAAATACCACAACATACCACAACATACCACTACATACCACTACATACCACTACATACCACCACATACCACTACATACCACCACATGCCACTATATACCACCACATTCCACTACATACCACCACTACGTACCACTAAATACCACTACATACCACCACAGACCACTACATACCACCACATGCAACTATATACCACCACATACCACCATATACCACCATATACCACCACATACCACCACATACCTCTACATACCACTACATACCACCACATACCACTACATACCACCACATACCACCACATACCACCGTATACTACCACTACATACCACTACATACCACCACATACCACTACATACCACCACATACCACCACATACCACTACATACCACTACATAACACCAAATACCACCAAATACCACCACATACCACTACATAACACTATACACAACTACATACCACCACACACCACCTCATACCTCCTCATACCACAACATACCACAACATACCACCACATATCACCACATACCACTACATACCACCACATACCACTACATACAACCACATATCACCACATACCAACACATACCACCACATACCACCATATACCACCACATACCACTACAGACTTCTACATACCACAATATACCACCACATACGACTACATACCACCACATATCACTACATATCACTACATACCACCCACCACATACCACTACATACCACCACATACCACTACATGCCACCACATACCACTACATACCACTAAATACCACCCAGTACATACCACCCACCACATACCACTACATACCACCAAACATATACCACTACATACCACCACATACCACTAAATACCACTAAATACCACTACATACCACAACATACCACCACTAAATACCACTACATACCACCACATACCACTAATTACCACCACATACCACTAATTACCACCACATGCCACTATATACCACCACATAGCACTACATACCACTACATACCACTACATACCACTACATACCACCACATACCACTACATACCACTAAATACCACCCACTACATACCACCCACCACATACCACTACATATCACCCACCATACACCACTACATACCACTACATACCACTAAATACCACCACATACCACAACATACCACAATATACCACAACATACCACCATTACATACCACTACATACCACTACATACCACTACATACCACTACATACCAACACATACCACTACATACCACTACATACCACTACATACCACCACATACCACCACAGAAAACTACATACCACCACATACCACCACATACCACTACATACCACCACATACCACCACATACCACTACATACCACTACATACCACCACATACCACCACATACCACCATATACCACCACTACATACCAATACATACCAATACATACCACCACTTACTACCACATACCACTACATACCAATACATACCACCACATACCACTACATACCACCACATACCACCACATACCACCATATACCACTACATACCAATACATACCACCACATACCACTACATACCACCACATACCACCACATACCACTACATACCACCACATACCACCACATACCACCACATAATTCACTACATACCACTACATAACACTATAAACAACAACATACCACCACACACCACCTCATACCACCTCATACCACCTCATACCACTACATACCACTACATACCACCACATACCACTACATACAACCACATACCACCACATACCACCACATACCACAATATACCACCACATACCACTACATACCACCACATACAACCACATACCACTACATACCATTACATACCACCACATACCACTACATACCACCCACCATATACCACTACATAGCACCACATACCACTACATGCCACCACATACCACTACATACCACCACATACCACTACATGCCACCACATACCACTACATACCACTAAATACCACCCACTACATACCACCCACCACATACCACTACATACCACCACATACCACTACATACCACCACATGCCACTATATACCACCACATTCCACTACATACCACCACTACATACCACTAAATACCACTACATACCACCACAGACAACTACATACCACCACTACATACAACTAAATACCACTACATACCACCACATACCACTACATACCAATACATACCACCACATACCACTACATACCACCACATACCACCACATACCAACACATACCACCACTACATACCACTACATACCACTACATACCACTACATAACACCAAATACCACTACATAACACTATATACAACTACATACCACCACACACCACCTCATACCACCTCTTACCACTACATACCACTACATACCACCACATACCACCACATACCACCATATACCACCACATACCACAACATACCACAACATACCACTACATACCACTACATACCACCACATACCACTACATACAACCACATACCACCACATACCACCACATACCACAAGATACCACCACATACCACTACATACCACCACATACCACCACATACCATTACATACCACCACATACCACTACATACCACCCACCACATACCACTACATAGCTCCACATACCACTACATGCCACCACATACCACTACATACCACCACATACCACTACATGCCACCACATACCACTACATACCACTAAATACCACCCACTACATACCACTAAATACCACCCACTACATACCACGAAATACCACCCACTACATACCACTAAATACCACCCTCTACATACCACCCACCACATATCACTACATACCACCAACCATATACCACTACATACCACCACATACCACTAAATACCACTAAATACCACAACATACCACAACATACCACCACTAAATTCCACTACATACCACCACATACCACTACATACCACCACATGCCACTATATACCACCACATAACACCACATACCACCACACACCACTACATACCACATACCACCACATGCCACCATATACCACCACATACCACCACATACCACCACATACCACTACATACCATCACATACCACCACATACCACCATATACCACCACATACCACCACATACCGCCACATACCACTACATACCACCACATACCACCACATACCACCGTATAGCACCACATACCACAACATACCACCACATTCCACCACATACCACTACATACCACTACATAACACCACATACCACGTCATACAACTACATGCCTCTACACACCACTACATACCTCTACACACCACCATATACCACTACATACCACCACATACCACCACATACCACTACATACCTCTACATACAACTACATACCTCTACACACCACCACATACCACTACATACCACCATATACCTCCACATACCACTACATACCACTACATACCTCTACACACCGCCACACACCACTACATACCACCACATACCACCGCATACCACCACATGCCACTATATACCACCTCACACCACCACATACCACCACATACCATCACATACCACAACATACACTACATGCCACTACATACCACTGTATACCACACATACCACTACATACCACTACATACCACTGTATACCACCACATACCAACACATACCACCACATACCACTACATTCCACTACATACCACTACATACCACCACATAACACTATATACCACTACATACCACCACACACCACCTCATACCACAATATACCATCAGATACCACCACATACTACTACATACCACCACGTACCACTACATACCACAACATACCAGAACATACCACAACAAACCACTACATACTACCACATACCACTACATACTACCACATACCAATACATACCACCACATACCACTACATACCACCACATACCACTACATACCACCATATACCACCACATACCACTACATACCACCACATACCACTACATACCGTCATATACCACTACATACCACCCACCATACACCACAACATACCACCACATACCACTAAATACCACTAAATAACACAACATACCACTAAATACCACTAAATACCACAACATACCACAACATACCACCAATACATACCACTACATACCACCACATACCACTACATACCACTACATACCAACACATACCACTACATGCCACCACATTCCACTACATACCACTACATGCCACTACATACCACCTCATACCACTACATACCACTACATACCACCACATACCACCACATACCAACACATACCCCCACATACCACCACATACCACTACAAACCAACACATACCACCACATACTACTACATACCACTACATACCACCTCATACCACTACATACCACCACATAACACTACATGCCACCATATACCACTACATACCACCCACTACATACCACTAAATACCACCCACTACATATCACCCACCACATACCACTACCTACCACCCACCATATACAACTACATACCACCACATACCACTACAAACCACTATATACCACCACATGCCACTACATACCACTACATACCGCTACATACCACTACATACCACCACATAACACCACATATCACCACATACCACTACATACCACCATATACCACCACATACCACCACATACCACTACATACCACTACATACCACCAACCACATACCACCACATACCACTAAATATCACCATATACCACTACATACCACTAAATACCACCCACTACATATCACCCACTACATACCACCCACCATATACCACAACATACCACCACATACCACTAAATACCACTAAATACCACAACATACCACACCATACCACTACATACCACTACATACCACTACATACCACCACATACCACTACATACCACCACATGCCACTATATACCACAACATTCCACTACATACCACCACTACGTACCACTAAATACCACTACATACCACCACAGACCACTACATACCACCACATGCAACTATATACCACCACATACCACCATATACCATCATATACCACCACATACCACCACATACCTCTACATACCAATACATACCACCACATACCACTACATACCACCACATACCACCACATACCACCGTATACTACCACTACATACCACTACATACCACCACATACCACTACATACCACCACATACCACCACATACCACTACATACCACTACATAACACCAAATACCACCAAATACCACCACATACCACTACATAACACTATACACAACTACATACCACCACACACCACCTCATACCTCCTCATACCACAACATACCACGACATACCACCACATATCACCACATACCACTACATACAACCACATACCACCACATACCAACACATACCACCACATACCACCATATACCACCACATACCACTACAGACTTCTACATACCACAATATACCACCACATACGACTACATACCACCACATATCACTACATATCACTACATACCACCCACCACATACCACTACATACCACCACATACCACTACATGCCACCACATACCACTACATACCACTAAATACCACCCACTACATACCACCCACCACATACCACTACATACCACCAACCATATACCACTACATACCACCACATACCACTAAATACCACTAAATACCACTACATACCACAACATACCACCACTAAATACCACTACATACCACCACATACCACTAATTACCACCACATACCACTAATTACCACCACATGCCACTATATACCACCACATAGCACTACATACCACTACATACCACTACATACCACCACATACCACTACATACCACCCACCACATACCACTACATACCACCCACCATACACCACTACATACCACCACATACCACTAAATACCACCACATACCACAACATACCACAATATACCACAACATACCACCATTACATACCACTACATACCACTACATACCACTACATACCAACACATACCACTACATAACACCACTTACCACTACATACCACTACATACCACCACACACCACCACACACCACCACATAAAACCACATACCACCACATACCACCACATACCACTACATACCACCACATACCACCACATACTACTACATACCACTACATACCACCCACCACATACCACTACATGCCACCATATACCACTACATACCGCTAAATACCACCCACTACATATCACCCACCACATACCACTACATACCACCCACCATATATCACTACATACCACCACACACCACTAAATACCACTAAATACCACAACATACCACAACATACCACCACATTCTACCACATACCACTACATACCACCACACACCACTACACACCACTAGATACCACCACATACCACCATATACCACCACATACCACAACATACCACAACATACCACTACATACCACCCACCACATACCTCTACATACCACCAACCATATACCACTACATACCACCACTACCACTAAATACCACTAAATACCACTACATACCACCACATACCACTACATACCACCACATACCACTACATACCACCATATACCACTTCATACCACCACATACCACCACACACCACTACATACCACTACATACCACTACATACCACTACATACCACCACATACCACCACACACCACTACATACCACTACATACCACCCACCACATACCACTACATACAACTACATACCACCCACCACATACCACCACATACCACTACATACCACTACATACCGCTACATACCACTACATATCACTACATACCACCACATACGACCACATACCACTACATACCATCACATACCACCACACACAAACACATACCACCACATACCACTACATACCCCCCACCATATACCAATACATACCACCACATACCACTACATACCACCGCATACCACTACATGCCACCACATGCCACTATATACCACTACATACCATTACATACCACTACATGCAAATATGTACCACCACATACCACCATATACCACCACATACCACCATATACCACTACATACCACCACATACCACTACATACCAGCACATACCACCACATACCACCTTATACCACCACTACATACCACTACATACCACCACATACCACTACATACCACCACATACCAACACATACCACCACATACCACCACTACATACCACTACATACCACTACATAACACCAAATACCACCACATACCACTACATAACACTATACACAACTACATACCACCACACACCACCTCATACCACCTCATACCACAACATACCACAACATACCACCATATACCACCACATACCAATACATACCACTACATACCACAATATACCACCACATACCAATACATACCACTACATACCACAATGTACCACCACATACCACTACATACCACTACATACCACAATATACCACCACATACGACTACATACCACCACATATCACTACATATCACTACATACCACCCACCACATACCACTACATACCACCACATACCACCACATACCACTACATACCACCACATACCACTACATGCCACCACATACCATGACATACCACTAAATACCACCCACTACATACCACCCACCACATACCACTACATACCAACACATACCACTACATAACACCACATACCACTAAATACCACCCACTACATATCACCCACCACATACCTTTACATACCACCCACCATATACCACTACATACCACCACACACCACTAAATACCACAACATACCACAACATACCACAACATACCACCACATTCCACAACATACCACTACATACCACCACACACCACTACACACCACTACATACCACCACAGACCACTACATACCCCCCACCATATATCAATACATACCACCACATACCACTAAATACCACTAAATACCACAACATACCACAACATACCACCATTACATACCACTACATACCACTACATACCACCACATACCACTACATACCACCACATACCACTACATACCACCACATGCCACTATATACCACCACATTCCACTACATACCACTAAATACCACTACATAAAACTACAGACCACTACATACCACCACATGCAACTATATACGACCACATACGACCACATACCACCACATACCACTACATACCACCACCTACCACTAAATACCACTAAATACCACAACATTCCACAACATACCACAACATTCCACCACATACCACTACATACCACCACACACCACTACACAACACTACATACAACCACATACCACCATATAACACCACATACCACCAAATACCACAAACATACCACAACATACCACTACATACCGCTACAAACCACTACATATCACTACATACCACCACATACGACCACATACCACTACATACCACTACATACCACCACATACCACTACATACCATCACATACCACCACACACCAACACATACCACCACATACCACTACATAACTCCCAACATATACCAATGCATACCACCACATACCACTAAATACCACTAAATACCACTACATACCACTACATACCACTACATACCACTACATACCACCGCATACCACTACATACCACCACATGCCACTATATACCACTACATACCACTACATGCAAATATATACCACCACATACCACCATATACCACCACTACATACCACTACATACCACCACATACCACTACATACCACCACATACCACCACATACCACCACATACCACCACTACATACCACTACATACCACTACATAACAACAAATACCACCACATACCACTACATAACACTATACACAACTACATACCACCACACACCACCTCATACCACCTCATACCACAACATACCACAACATACCACCATATACCACCACATACCAATACATACCACTACATACCACAATATAACACCACATACCACTACATTCCACTACATACCACAATATACCACCACATACGACTACATACCACCACATATCACTACATATCACTACATACCACCCACCACATACCACTACATACCACCACATACCACCACATACCACTACATACCACCACATACCACTACATGCAACCACATACCACAACATACCACTAAATACCACCCACTACATTACACCCACCACATACCACTACATACCAACACATACCACTACATAACACCACATACCACTAAATACCACCCACTACATATCACCCACTACATACCACCCACCATATACCACTACATACCACCACACACCACTAAATACCACAACATACCACAACATACCACAACATACCACAACATACCACCACATTCCACCACATACCACTACATACCACCACACACCACTACACACCACTACATACCACCACAGACCACTACATACCCCCCACCATATACCAATACATACCACCACATACCACTAAATACCACTAAATACCACAACATACCACAACATACCACCATTACATACCACTACATACCACTACATACCACCACATACCACTACATACCACCACATACCACTACATACCACCACATGCCACTATATACCACCACATTCCACTACATACCACTAAATACCACTACATAAAACCACAGACCACTACATACCACCACATGCAACTATATACGACCACATACCACCACATACCACCACCTACCACTAAATACCACTAAATACCACAACATTCCACAACATACCACAACATTCCACCACATACCACTACATACCACCACACACCACTACACAACAGTACATACCACCACATACCACCATATAACACCACATACCACTACATACCGCTACATACCACTACATATCACTACATACCACCACATACGACCACATACCACTACATACCACGACATACCACCACATACCACTACATACCATCACATACCACCACACACCAACACATACCACCACATACCACCCACCATATAACAATACATACCACCACATACCACTAAATACCACTAAATACCACTACATACCACTACATACCACTACGTACCACTACATACCACCGCATACCACTACATACCACCACATGCCACTATATACCACCACATACCACCATATACCACCACATACCACCATATACCACTAAATACCACCACATACCACTACATACCACCACATACCACCACATACCACCATATACCACCACTACATACCACTACATACCACCACATACCACTACATACCACCACATACCACCACTACATACCACTACATACCACTACATAACACCAAATACCACCACATACCACTACATAACACTATACACAACTACATACCACCACACACCACCTCATACCACCTCATACCACAACATACCACAACATACCACCATATACCACCACATACCAATACATACCACTACATACCACAATATACCACCACATACCACTACATACCACTACATACCACAATATACCACCACATACGACTACATACCACCACATATCACTACATATCACTACATACCACCCACCACATACCACTACATACCACCACATACCACCACATATCACTACATACCACCACATACCACCACATACCACTACATACCACCACATACCACTACATGCCACGACATACCACTACATACCACTAAATACCACCCACTACATACCACCCACCACATACCACTACATACGAACACATACCACTACATAACACCACATACCACTAAATACCACCCACTACATATCACCCACCACATACCACTACATACCATCCACCATATACCACTACATACCACCACACACCACTAAATACCACAACATACCACAACATACCACCACATTCCACCATATACCACTACATACCACCACACACCACTACACACCACTACATACCACCGCAGACCACTACATACCCCCCACCATATACCAATACATACCACCACATACCACTAAATACCACTAAATACCACAACATACCACTACATACCACCACATACCACTACATACCACCACATACCACTACATACCACCACATGCCACTATATACCACCACATTCCACTACATACCACTAAATACCACTACATAAAACCACAGACCACTACATACCACCACATGCAACTATATACGACCACATACCACCACATACCACTACATACCACCACCTACCACTAAATACCACTAAATACCACAACATACCACAACATACCACAACATTCCACCACATACCACTACATACCACCACACACCACTACACAACACTACATACCACCACATTCCACCATATAACACCACATACCACCAAATACCACAAACATACCACAACATACCACTACATACAACCCACCACATACCTCTACGTACCACCACATAACTCTACGTACCACCACATACCACTACATACCACTAAATACCACCACATACCACCACATACCACCACATACCACTACATACCACTACATACCACCACATACCACTACATACCACCACATACCACCACATACCACCACATACCACCACATACCACCACATACCACTACACACCACTACATACCACCACATACCACTACATACCACCCACCACATACCACTACATACCACTACATACCGCTACATACCACTACATACCACTACATACCACCGCATGCCACCATATACCACCACATACCACTACATACCACCACATACCATCACATACCCCTACATACCACCATATATCACCACATACCACCACATACCACTACATACCACTACATACCACCACATTCCACTACATACCATCACATACCACCACACACCAACACATACCACCACATACCACTACATACCCCCCACCATATACCAATACATACCACCACATACCACTAAATACCACTAAATACCACTACATACCACTACATACCACTACATACCACTACATACCACGGCATACCACTACATACCACCACATGCCACTATATACCACTACATACCACTACATGCAAATATATACCATCACATACCACCATATACCACCACATACCACCATATACCACTACATACCACCACATACCACTACATACCACCACATACCACCACATACCACCATATACCACCACTACATACCACTACATACCACCACATACCACTACATACCACCACATACCACCACATACCACCACATACCACCACTACATACCACTACATACCACTACATACCACTACATAACACCAAATACCACCACATACCACTACATAACACTATACACAACTACATACCACCACACACCACCTCATACCACCTCATACCACAACATACCACAACATACCACCATATACCACCACATACCAATACATACCACTACATACCACCACATACCACTACATACCACTACATACCACAATATACCACCACATACGACTACATACCACCACATATCACTACATATCACTACATACCACCCACCACATACCACTACATACCACCACATACCACCACATACCACTACATACCACCACATACCACTACATGCCACCACATACAACTACATACCTCTAAATACCACCCACTACATACCACTAAATACCACCCACTACATACCACCCACCACATACCACTACATATCAACACATACCACTACATAACACCACATACCACTAAATACCACCCACTACATATCACCCACCACATACCACTACATACCACCCACCATATACCACTACATACCACTACACACCACTAAATACCACAACATACCACAACATACCACAACATACCACCACATTCCACCACATACCACTACATACCACCACACACCACTACACACCACTACATACCACCACAGACCACTACATACCCCCCACCATATACCAATACATACCACCACATACCACTAAATACCACTAAATACCACAACATACCACAACATACCACCATTACATACCACTACATACCACTACATACCACCACATACCACTACATACCACCACATACCACTACATACCACCACATGCCACTATATACCACCACATTCCACTACATACCACTAAATACCACTACATAAAACCACAGACCACTACATACCACCACATGCAACTATATACGACCACATACCACCACATACCACCACATACCACTACATACCACCACCTACCACTAAATACCACTAAATACCACAACATACCACAACATACTACAACATTCCACCACATACCACTACATACCACCACACACCACTACACAACACTACATACCACCACATACCACCATATAACACCACATACCACCAAATACCACAAACATACCACAACATACCACTACATACAACCCACCACATACCTCTACGTACCACCACATACCTCTACGTACCACCACATACCACTACATACCACTAAATACCACCACATACCACCACATACCACCACATACCACTACATACCACTACATACCACTACATACCACTACATACCACCACATACCACTACATACCACCACATACCACCACATACCACCACATACCACCACATACCACCACATACCACTACATACCACCACATAACCACTACATACCACCACATACCACTACATACCACCACATACCACTATATACCACCACATTCCACTACATACCACTAAATACCACTACATAAAACTACAGACCACTACATACCACCACATGCAACTATATACGACCACATACGACCACATACCACCACATACCACTACATACCACCACCTACCACTAAATACCACTAAATACCACAACATTCCACAACATACCACAACATTCCACCACATACCACTACATACCACCACACACCACTACACAACACTACATACAACCACATACCACCATATAACACCACATACCACCAAATACCACAAACATACCACAACATACCACTACATACCGCTACAAACCACTACATATCACTACATACCACCACATACGACCACATACCACTACATACCACTACATACCACCACATACCACTACATACCATCACATACCACCACACACCAACACATACCACCACATACCACTACATAACTCCCAACATATACCAATGCATACCACCACATACCACTAAATACCACTAAATACCACTACATACCACTACATACCACTACATACCACTACATACCACCGCATACCACTACATACCACCACATGCCACTATATACCACTACATACCACTACATGCAAATATATACCACCACATACCACCATATACCACCACTACATACCACTACATACCACCACATACCACTACATACCACCACATACCACCACATACCACCACATACCACCACTACATACCACTACATACCACTACATAACAACAAATACCACCACATACCACTACATAACACTATACACAACTACATACCACCACACACCACCTCATACCACCTCATACCACAACATACCACAACATACCACCATATACCACCACATACCAATACATACCACTACATACCACAATATAACACCACATACCACTACATTCCACTACATACCACAATATACCACCACATACGACTACATACCACCACATATCACTACATATCACTACATACCACCCACCACATACCACTACATACCACCACATACCACCACATACCACTACATACCACCACATACCACTACATGCAACCACATACCACAACATACCACTAAATACCACCCACTACATTACACCCACCACATACCACTACATACCAACACATACCACTACATAACACCACATACCACTAAATACCACCCACTACATATCACCCACTACATACCACCCACCATATACCACTACATACCACCACACACCACTAAATACCACAACATACCACAACATACCACAACATACCACAACATACCACCACATTCCACCACATACCACTACATACCACCACACACCACTACACACCACTACATACCACCACAGACCACTACATACCCCCCACCATATACCAATACATACCACCACATACCACTAAATACCACTAAATACCACAACATACCACAACATACCACCATTACATACCACTACATACCACTACATACCACCACATACCACTACATACCACCACATACCACTACATACCACCACATGCCACTATATACCACCACATTCCACTACATACCACTAAATACCACTACATAAAACCACAGACCACTACATACCACCACATGCAACTATATACGACCACATACCACCACATACCACCACCTACCACTAAATACCACTAAATACCACAACATTCCACAACATACCACAACATTCCACCACATACCACTACATACCACCACACACCACTACACAACAGTACATACCACCACATACCACCATATAACACCACATACCACTACATACCGCTACATACCACTACATATCACTACATACCACCACATACGACCACATACCACTACATACCACGACATACCACCACATACCACTACATACCATCACATACCACCACACACCAACACATACCACCACATACCACCCACCATATAACAATACATACCACCACATACCACTAAATACCACTAAATACCACTACATACCACTACATACCACTACGTACCACTACATACCACCGCATACCACTACATACCACCACATGCCACTATATACCACCACATACCACCATATACCACCACATACCACCATATACCACTAAATACCACCACATACCACTACATACCACCACATACCACCACATACCACCATATACCACCACTACATACCACTACATACCACCACATACCACTACATACCACCACATACCACCACTACATACCACTACATACCACTACATAACACCAAATACCACCACATACCACTACATAACACTATACACAACTACATACCACCACACACCACCTCATACCACCTCATACCACAACATACCACAACATACCACCATATACCACCACATACCAATACATACCACTACATACCACAATATACCACCACATACCACTACATACCACTACATACCACAATATACCACCACATACGACTACATACCACCACATATCACTACATATCACTACATACCACCCACCACATACCACTACATACCACCACATACCACCACATATCACTACATACCACCACATACCACCACATACCACTACATACCACCACATACCACTACATGCCACGACATACCACTACATACCACTAAATACCACCCACTACATACCACCCACCACATACCACTACATACGAACACATACCACTACATAACACCACATACCACTAAATACCACCCACTACATATCACCCACCACATACCACTACATACCATCCACCATATACCACTACATACCACCACACACCACTAAATACCACAACATACCACAACATACCACCACATTCCACCATATACCACTACATACCACCACACACCACTACACACCACTACATACCACCGCAGACCACTACATACCCCCCACCATATACCAATACATACCACCACATACCACTAAATACCACTAAATACCACAACATACCACTACATACCACCACATACCACTACATACCACCACATACCACTACATACCACCACATGCCACTATATACCACCACATTCCACTACATACCACTAAATACCACTACATAAAACCACAGACCACTACATACCACCACATGCAACTATATACGACCACATACCACCACATACCACTACATACCACCACCTACCACTAAATACCACTAAATACCACAACATACCACAACATACCACAACATTCCACCACATACCACTACATACCACCACACACCACTACACAACACTACATACCACCACATTCCACCATATAACACCACATACCACCAAATACCACAAACATACCACAACATACCACTACATACAACCCACCACATACCTCTACGTACCACCACATAACTCTACGTACCACCACATACCACTACATACCACTAAATACCACCACATACCACCACATACCACCACATACCACTACATACCACTACATACCACCACATACCACTACATACCACCACATACCACCACATACCACCACATACCACCACATACCACCACATACCACTACACACCACTACATACCACCACATACCACTACATACCACCCACCACATACCACTACATACCACTACATACCGCTACATACCACTACATACCACTACATACCACCGCATGCCACCATATACCACCACATACCACTACATACCACCACATACCATCACATACCCCTACATACCACCATATATCACCACATACCACCACATACCACTACATACCACTACATACCACCACATTCCACTACATACCATCACATACCACCACACACCAACACATACCACCACATACCACTACATACCCCCCACCATATACCAATACATACCACCACATACCACTAAATACCACTAAATACCACTACATACCACTACATACCACTACATACCACTACATACCACGGCATACCACTACATACCACCACATGCCACTATATACCACTACATACCACTACATGCAAATATATACCATCACATACCACCATATACCACCACATACCACCATATACCACTACATACCACCACATACCACTACATACCACCACATACCACCACATACCACCATATACCACCACTACATACCACTACATACCACCACATACCACTACATACCACCACATACCACCACATACCACCACATACCACCACTACATACCACTACATACCACTACATACCACTACATAACACCAAATACCACCACATACCACTACATAACACTATACACAACTACATACCACCACACACCACCTCATACCACCTCATACCACAACATACCACAACATACCACCATATACCACCACATACCAATACATACCACTACATACCACCACATACCACTACATACCACTACATACCACAATATACCACCACATACGACTACATACCACCACATATCACTACATATCACTACATACCACCCACCACATACCACTACATACCACCACATACCACCACATACCACTACATACCACCACATACCACTACATGCCACCACATACAACTACATACCTCTAAATACCACCCACTACATACCACTAAATACCACCCACTACATACCACCCACCACATACCACTACATATCAACACATACCACTACATAACACCACATACCACTAAATACCACCCACTACATATCACCCACCACATACCACTACATACCACCCACCATATACCACTACATACCACTACACACCACTAAATACCACAACATACCACAACATACCACAACATACCACCACATTCCACCACATACCACTACATACCACCACACACCACTACACACCACTACATACCACCACAGACCACTACATACCCCCCACCATATACCAATACATACCACCACATACCACTAAATACCACTAAATACCACAACATACCACAACATACCACCATTACATACCACTACATACCACTACATACCACCACATACCACTACATACCACCACATACCACTACATACCACCACATGCCACTATATACCACCACATTCCACTACATACCACTAAATACCACTACATAAAACCACAGACCACTACATACCACCACATGCAACTATATACGACCACATACCACCACATACCACCACATACCACTACATACCACCACCTACCACTAAATACCACTAAATACCACAACATACCACAACATACTACAACATTCCACCACATACCACTACATACCACCACACACCACTACACAACACTACATACCACCACATACCACCATATAACACCACATACCACCAAATACCACAAACATACCACAACATACCACTACATACAACCCACCACATACCTCTACGTACCACCACATACCTCTACGTACCACCACATACCACTACATACCACTAAATACCACCACATACCACCACATACCACCACATACCACTACATACCACTACATACCACTACATACCACTACATACCACCACATACCACTACATACCACCACATACCACCACATACCACCACATACCACCACATACCACCACATACCACTACATACCACCACATAACCACTACATACCACCACATACCACTACATACCACCACATACCACCACACACCACTACATAACACTACATACCACCACATACCACTACATACCACCCACCACATACCACTACATACCACTACATACCGCTACATACCGCTACATACCACTACATACCACTACATACCACCGCATGCCACCATATACCACCACATACCACCACATACCACTACATACCACCACATACCATCACATACCCCTACATACCACCATATATCACCACATACCACCACATACCACAACATACCACTACATACCACTACATACCACCCACCACATACCACCACATACCACCATATACCACCACATACCACAACATACCACAACATACCACCACATTCCACCACATACCACTACATACCATTACATACCACCACACACCAATACATACCACTACATACCACCATATACCACCACATACCACAACATACCACTACATACCACCAAATACCACTATATACTCCCCACCATATACCAATACATACCACCACATACCAATAAATACCACAACATACCACAACATACCACCACTACATACCACTACATACCACCACATACCACTACATACCACCACATACCACTACATACCACCACATGCCACTATATACCACCATATTCCACTACATACCACCACTACATACCACTAAATACCACTACATACCACCCACCACATACCACTACATACCACTACATACCACTACATACCGCTACATACCACTACATACCACTACATACCACCGCATGCCACCATATACCACCAAATACCACCACATACCACTACATACCACCACATACCAACACATACCCCTACATACCACCATATATCACCACATATCACCACATACCACAACATACCACTACATACCACTACATACCACCCACCACATACCACCACATACCACAACATACCACAACATACCACCACATTCCACCACATACCACTACATACCATTACATACCACCACACACCACTACATACCACTACATACCACCATATACCACCACATACCACAACATACCACTACATACCACTACATACCACCACATACCACTACATACTCCCCACCATATACCAATACATACCACCACATACCAATAAATACCACCATTACATACCACTACATACCACCACATACCACTACATACCACCACATACCACTACATACCACCACATGCCACTATATACCACCATATTCCACTACATACCACCACTACATACCACTAAATACCACTACATACCACCACAGACAATTACATACCACCACTACATACCACTAAATACCACTACATACCACCACATACCACCACATACCACTACATACCACTACATACCACCACATACCACTACATACCACCACATACCACCACATACCACCACATACCACCACATACCACCACATACCACTACATACCACCACATACCACCATATACCACCACTACATACCAATACATACCACCACATACCACTACATACCAATACATACCACCACATACCACTACATACCAATACATACCACCACATACCACTACATACCACCACATACCACCACATACCATCACATACCACCACATACCACAACTACATACCACTACATAACACTACATAACACCAAATACCACCACATACCACTACATAACACTATATACAACTACATACCACCACACACCACCTCATACCACCTCATACCACTACATACCACTACATACCACCACATACCACCACATACCACCATATACCACAACATACCACAACATACCACAACATACCACTACATACCACTACATACCACCACATATCACTACATACAACCACATACCACCACATACCACCACATACCACAGTATACCACCGCATACCACTACATACCACCACATACCACCGCATACCACTAAATACCACCACATACCACTACATACCATTACATACCACCACATACCACTACATACCACCACATACCACTACATACCACCCACCACATACCACTACATAGCACCACATACCACTACATGCCACCACATACCACTACATGCCACCACATACCACTACATACCACTACATGCCACCACATACCACTACATACCACTAAATACCACACACTACATACCACTAAATACCACACACTACATACCACTACATACCACTAAATACCACCCACTACATACCACTAAATACCACCCACTACATATCACCCACCACATACCACTACATACCACCCACCATATACCACTACATACCACCACACACCACTAAATACCACAACATACCACAACATGCCACCACATTCCACCACATACCACTACATACCACCACAGACCACTACATACCCCCCACCATATACCAATACATACCACCACATACCACTAAATACCACTAAATACCACAACATACCACAACATACCACCATTACATACCACTACATACCACTACATACAACCACAGACCACTACATACCACCACATACCACTACATACCAACACATGCCACTATATACCACCACATTCCACTACATACCACTAAATACCACTACATACAACCACAGACCACTACATACCACCACATGCAACTATATACCACCACATACCACAACATACCACCACATACCACTACATACCACTACATACCACCACATACCACTAAATACCACTAAATACCACAACATACCACAACATACCACAACATACCACAACATACCACTACATTCCCCCACATACCACTACATACCACCACACACCACTACACAACACTACATACCACCACATACCACCATATACCACCACATACCACCAAATACCACAAACATACCACAACATACCACTACATACAACCCACCACATACCTCTACGTACCACCACATACCTCTACGTAGCACCACATACCACTACATACCACTAAATACCACCACATACCACAACATACCACCACATTTCACCACATACCACCACATACCACCACACACCACTACATACCACTACATACCACCACACACCACTACATACCACTACATACCACCATATACCACCACATACAACAACATACCACCACATACCACCACATGCCACTATATACCACCACATACCACCACATACCACCACATACCACCACATACCACTACATATCACTACATACCACCACATACCAATACATACCACTACATACCGCTACATACCACTACATACCACCGGATGCCACCATATACCACCACATACCACCACATACCACTACATACCACCACATACCATCACATACCCCTACATACCACCATATATCACCACATACCACCATATACCACAACATACCACTACATACCACTACATACCACCCACCACATACCACCACATACCACCATATACCACCACACACCACAACATACCTCAACATACCACCACATTCCACCACATACCACTACATACCATTACATACCACCACACACCACTACATAACACTACATACCACCATATACCACCACATACCTCCACCTACCACTACATACTCCCCACCATATACCAATACATACCACCACATACCACAACATACCACCATTACATACCACTACATACCACTACATGCCACCACATACCACTACATACCACCACATACCACTACATACCACCACATGCCAATATATACCACTACATACCACCACAGACAACTACATACCACCACTACATACCACTAAATACCACTACATACCACTACATACCACCACATACCACTACATACCACCACATACCACCACATAACACCATATACCACCACTACATACCAATACATACCACTACATACCACTACATACCAATATATACCACCAAATACCACTATATATCACCACATACAACCACATACCACCACATACCAACAAACCACCACATACCACCACATACCACAACTACATACCACTACATAACACTACATAACACCAAATACCATCACATACCCCTACATACCACCATATATCACCACATACCACCATATACCACAACATACCACTACATACCACTACATACCACCCACCACATACCACCACATACCACCATATACCACCACACACCACAACATACCTCAACATACCACCACATTCCACCACATACCACTACATACCATTACATACCACCACACACCACTACATAACACTACATACCACCATATACCACCACATACCTCCACCTACCACTACATACTCCCCACCATATACCAATACATACCACCACATACCACAACATACCACCATTACATACCACTACATACCAATACATACCACCACATACCACAACATACCACCATTACATACCACTACATACCACTACATGCCACCACATACCACTACATACCACCACAGACAACTACATACCACCACTACATACCACTAAATACCACTACATACCACTACATACCACCACATACCACTACATACCACCACATACCACCACATAACACCATATACCACCACTACATACCAATACATACCACTACATACCACTACATACCAATATATACCACCAAATACCACTATATATCACCACATACAACCACATACCACCACATACCAACAAACCACCACATACCACCACATACCACAACTACATACCACTACATAACACTACATAACACCAAATACCACCACATACCACTACATAACACTATATATAACTACATACCACCACACACCACCTCATACCACCTCATACCACTACATACCACTACATACCACCACATACCACCATATACCACCACATACCACAACATACCACAACATACCACAACATACCACAACATACCACAACATACCACTACATACCACCACATACCACTACATACAACCACATACCACCACATACCACCACATACCACAATATACCACCGCATACCACTACATACCACCACATACCACTACATACCATTACATACCACCACATACCACTACATACCACCACATACCACTACATACCACCCACCACATACCACTACATAGCACCACATACCACTACATGCCACCACATACCACTACATACCAACACATACCACTACATGCCACCACATTCCACTACATACCACTAAATACCACCCACTACATACCACTAAATACCACCCACTACATACCACCCACCACTTACCACTACATACCACCAACCATATACCACTACATACCACCACATACCACTAAATACCACTAAATACCACAACATACCACAACATACCACCACTAAATACCACTACATACCACCACATACCACTACATACCACCACATGCCACTATATACCACCACATACCACCACATACCACCACATACCACCACACACCACTACATACCACTACATACGACCACATACCACCACATGCAACCATATACCACCACATACCACCACGTACCACCACATACTACTACATACCACCACATACCACCACATACCACCATATACCACCACATACCACCACATACCGCCACATACCACTAGATACCACCACATACCACCACATACCACAACATACCACAACATACCACCACATTCCACCACATACCACTACATACCACTAAATACCACCACATACCACTACATACCACTACATACCACCACATACCACTACATACCACCACATACCACTACGTACCACCACATACCACTACATACCACCACATACCACTACATACCACTACATACCACTACATACCACCACATACCACTACATACCACCACATACCACTACATACCACTACATACCACCACATACCACCACATACCACTACATACCACCACATACTACTACATACCACTACATACCACCACATACCACTACATACCACCACATACCACTACATGCCACCACATATCACTACATACCACCACGTACCACTACATACCACCACATACCACTACATACCACTAAATACCACCCACTACATACCACCCACCACATACTACCACCCACTACATACCACCCACCACATACTACCACCCACTACATACCACCCACCACATACTACCTACCATAAACCACTAAATACCACAACATACCACCACTAAATACCACTAAATACCACAACATACCACAACATATCACCATTACATACCACTACATACCACTACATACCACCACATACCACTATATACCACCACATACCACTATATACCACCACATACCACCACTACATACCACTACATACCACTACATACCACCAAATACCACCACATACCACTACATAACACTATATACCACTACATACCACCACACACCACCTCATACCACCTCATACCACTACAGACCACTATATACCACCTCACATCACCACATACCACCTCACGCCACCACATGCTACTATATACCACCTCACACCACCACATACCACCACAAAGCACCACATACCACTACACACCACTACATACCACCACATACCACTACATGCCTCTACATACCACTACATACCTCTACACACCACCACATACCACTACATACCACCATATACCACCACATACCACTACATACCACTACATACCTCTACACACCGCCACACACCACTACATACCACCACATACCACCGCATACCACCACATGCCACTATATGCCACCTCATACCACCACATACCACCACATACCATCACATACCACCACATACACTACATACCACTACATACCACTGTATACCACACTTACCACTACATACCGCTACATACCACTTTATACCACCACATACCACCATATACCACCACATACCACTACATTCCACTACATTCCACTACATACCACCACATAACACTATATCCCACTAAATACCACCACATACCACCTCATACCACAACATACCATCAGCTACCACCACACACCACCTCATACCACAACATACCATCAGCTACCACCACATATCACTACATACCACAACATACCAGAACATACCACCACATATCACTACATACTACCACATACCACTACATACCACAACATACCAGAACATACCACTACATACTACCACATAGCACTACATACTACCACATACCACTACATACCACCACATACCACTACATACCACCACATACCACTACATACCACCATATACCACCACATACCACTACATACCACCATATACCACCACATACCACTACATACCACCACATACCACTACATACCGCCACATACCACTACAGACCACGACATACCACTATATACCACCCACCATACACCACAACATGCCACCACATACCACCCACCACATACCTCTACATACCACCATCCATATACCACCACATACCTCTACATACCACCAACCATATACCACTACATACTACCACATACCACTAAATGCCACTAAATACCACTACATACCACCACATACCACTACATACCACCATGTACCACTACATACCACCACATACCACCACACACCACTACATACCACCACATACCACCACATACCACCACATACCACCACATACCACCACATACCAATACATATCACTACATACCACCATATACCACTACATACCACCACATACCACCACATACCACCACATACCACCACACACCACTACATACCACTACATACCACTACATACCACTACATACCACCCACCACATACCACTACATACCGCTACATTCCACTACATACCACCACATGCCCCCATATACCACCACATACCACCATATACCACCACATACCACCACATACCACCGCATGCCACCATATACCACCACATACCACCATATACCACCACATACCACCACATACCACAACATACCACAACATACCACCACATTCCACCACATACCACTACATACCATTACATACCACCACACACCACTACATACCACTACATACCACCACATACCACAACATACCACCACATACCACTACATACCACTAAATACCACTACATACCACTAAATACCACTACATACCACCACAGACCACTACATACCACCACATGCAACTACATACCACTACATACCACCATATACCACCACATACCACTACATACCACTACATACCACCACATACCACTACATACCACCACATACCACCACTACATATCACTACATACCACCACATACCACTACATACCACCACATACCACCACATACCACCACATACCACCACATACCGCCACATACCACCACATACCACCACTACATACCACTACATACCACTACTTACCACTACATAACACCAAATACCAACACATACCACTACATAACACTATATACAACTACATACCACCACACACCACCTCATACCACCTCACACCACTACATACCACTAAATACCACTAAATACCACAACATACCACAACATACCACCACATTCCACCACATACCACTACATACCACCACACACCACTACACACCACTACATACCACCACATACCACCACATACCACCATATACCACCACATACCACAACATACCACCACATACCACAACATACCACAACTTACTACTACATACCACCCACCACATACCTCTACATACCACCACATACCTCTACATACCACCACATACCACTAAATACCACTACATACCACCACATAACACTACATACTACCACATGCCACTATATACCATCACATACCAGTACATAGCACTATATAGCACTACATGCCACTACATACCACTACATACCACCACATACCGCCACATACCACTACATACCACCACATACCACCACATACCACAACATACCACAACATACCACCACATTCCACCACATTCCACCACATACCACTGCATACCATTACATACCACCACACACCACTACATACCACTACATACCACCACATACCACCACATCCCACCACATTCCACCACATACCACTAAATACCATTACATACCACCACACACCACTACATACCACTACATACCACCACATACCACCACATCCCACCACATACCACAACATACCACTACATACCACCACATATCACTACATACCCCCCACCATATACCAATACATACCACCACATACCACTACATACCATCACATACCACCACATACTACTACATACCACACATCACATACCACTACATACCGCTACATACCACTACATACCATCACATACCACCACATACCACCATATACCACCACAAACCACTACATACCACCACATACCACTACATACCACTACATGCCACTATATACCACCACATACCACCACATACCACCTCATACCACTACATATCACTACATACCACCACATACCGCCACATACCACTACATACCACAACATACCACAACATACCACCATATTCCACCACATTCCACCACATACCACTGCATACCATTACATACCACTACATACCACCACATACCACTACATACCACCACATACCACCACATACCACCACATACCACTACATACCACCACATACCACTACATACCACCACATACCACTACGTACCACCACATACCACTACATACCACCACATACCACCACATACCACCACATACCACCACATACCACTACATACCACCACATACCACTACATACCACCCACCACATACCACTACATACCGCTACATACCACTACATGCCACTACATACCACCACATACCACTACATACCACCCACGACATACCACTACATACCGCTACATACCACTACATACCATCACATACCACCACATACCACCATATACCACCAAATACCACCACATACCGCCACATACCACTACATACCACCACATACCACAACATACCACAACATACCACCACATTCCACCACATTCCACCACATACCACTGCATACCATTACATACCATTACATACCACCACACACCACTACATACCATTACATACCACCACATACCACCACATCCCACCACATACCACAACATACCACTACATACCACCACATATCACTACATACCCCCCACCATATACCAATACATACCACCACATACCACTAAATACCACAACATACCACAACATACCACCATTACATACCACTACATACCACTACATACCACTACATACCACCACATACGACTACATACCACCACATGCCACTATAGACCACCACATTCCACTACATACCACCACTACATACCACCGAAGACCACTACAGACCACCACATGCAACTATATACCACCACATACCACCATATACCACCACATACCACCACATACCACTACATACCACTACATACCACCACATACCACTACATACCACCACATACCACCACATACCACCACATACCACCACATACCACCATATACCACCACTACATACCACCATATACCACCACTACATACCACTACATATCACCACATACCACTACATAACACCAAATACCACCACTTACCACTACATAACACTATACACAACTACATACCACCACACACCACCTCATACCACCTCATACCACAACATACCACAACATACCACCAGATACCACCACATACCACTACATACCACCACACACCACTACACACCACCACATGCTACCATATACCACCACATACCACCACATACCACTACATACCACCACATACCACCACATACCATCACATACCACCACATACCACTACATACCACCACATACCACCACGTACCACCACATACCACAACATACCACTACATACCACCACATATCACTACATACCCCCACCATATACCAATACATACCACCACATACCACTAAATACCACTAAATACCACTAAATACCACAACGTACCACAACATACCACCATTACATACGACTACATACTACTACATACCACCACATACCACTACATACCACCACATACCACTACATACCACAACTACATACCACTACATACCACCACTACATACCACTACATACCACCACAGACAACTACATACCACCACAGACAACTACATACCACCACAGACAACTACATACCACCACAGACAACTACATACCACCACATGCAACTGTATACCACCATTACATACCACTACATACCACTAAATACCACTACATACCACGACAGACAACTACATACCACCACATGCAACTATATACCACCACATACCACCATATACCACCACATACCACCACATACCACTACATACCACTACATACCACCACATACCACCACATACACTACATACCACGACATACCACTACATACCACTATATACCACCACATACCACTACATACCACTACATATCACTACATACCACTATATACCACCACATACCACTACATACCACCACATACCACCACATACCACTACATACCACTACATACCACCACATACCACTACATACCCCCACATACCACCACATACTACTACATACCACTACATACCACCAATCACATACCACCACATACCACTACATACCACCACATACCACTACATGCCACCACATACCACTACATACCACTAAATACCACCCACTACATACCACCCACCACATACCACTACATACTACCAACCATATACCACTATATACCACTACATACCACCACATACCACTACATACCACCACATACCACTATATACCACCACTACATACCACTACATACCACCACGTACCACTACATGACACCAAATACCACCACATACCACTACATAACACTATATACCACTACATACCACCACACATCACCTCATACCACCTCATACCACTACATACCACTACATACCACTACATACCACTACATACCACCTCACACCACCACATACCACCTCACACCACCACATGCTACTATATACCACCTCACACCACCACATACCATCACATACACTATATACCACTACATACCACCAAATACCACTACATACCACAACATACCACCAAATACCACAACATACCACCAAATACCACTACATACCACAACATACCATCACATACCACCACATACCACTACATACCACTACATACCACTACATACCACTGTATACCACCATATACCACTACATAACACTACATACCACTGTATACCACCACATACCACCACATACCACCACATACTACTACATACCACCACATACCACTACATGCCTCTACATACCACCACATACCACCACATACCACCACATACGTCTACACACCACCACACACCACTACATACCACTACATACCACCATATACCACCACATACCACTACATACCACCACATACCACTACATACCACCACATACCACTACATATCTCTACATACCACTACATACCACTACATACCACCACATACGACTACATACGACCACATACCACTACATACCACCACATACCACTACATATCACCACATACCACTACATACCACCACATACCACTACATACCTCTACACACCACCACACACCACTACATACCACCACATACCACCTCCTACCACCACATGCCACTATATACCATTACATACCACCACATACCACTACATACCCCCACATACCACTACATACCCCCACATACCACTACATACCACCACATACCACTACATACCACCACATACCACTACATACCTCTACACACCACCACACACCACTACATACCACCACATACCACCTCATACCACCACATGCCACTATATACCACTACATACCACTACATACCACTACATACCACCACATAGCACTACATACCACCACACACCACTACATACCACCACATACCACCTCATACCACCACATGCCACTATATACCACCTCACGCCACCACATACCACCACATACCATCTCATACCACGACATACACTACATACCACTACATACCACTGTATACCACCACATACCACTACATACCACTGTATACCACTGTATACCACCACATACCACTACATACCACTACATACCACCACATAATACTATATACCACTACATACCACCACACACCAACTCATACCACAACATACCACAACATACCATCACATACCACCACATATCACTACATACTACCACATACCACCACATACCACTACATACCACCACATACCAGAACATACCACCACAAAGCACTACATACTACCACATACCACTACATACTACCACATACCACTACATACCACCACATACCACTACATACCACCATATACCACTACATACCACCACATACCACCACATACCACCACATACCACCACAAACGACTACATACCACCACATACCACCACATACTACTACATACCACTACATACCAACCACCACATACCACTACATACCACTACATACCACCCACCACATACCACTACATACCACCACATACCACTACATGCCACCATATACCACTAAATGCCACCCACTACATACCACTAAATACCACCCACTACATATCACCCACCACATACCACTACATACCACCCACCGCAAACCACTACATACTACCACATAACACTACATACTACCACATACCACTACATACTACCACATACCACCACATACTACTACATACCACTACATACCACCCACCACTACATACCACCACATACCACTACATGCCACCATATACCACTAAATACCACCCACTACCACCCACTACATATCACCCACCACATACCACTACATACCACCCACCATATACCACTACATACCACCCACCATATACCACTATTTACCACCACATACCACTAAATACCACTAAATACCACTAAATACCACTAAATACCACAACATACCACCACATTCCACCACATACCACTACATACCACCATATACCACTACATACCACCACATACCACCACATACCACCACATACCACCACAAACGACTACATACCACCACATACCACCACATACTACTACATACCACTACATACCAACCACCACATACCACTACATACCACTACATACCACCCACCACATACCACTACATACCACCACATACCACTACATGCCACCATATACCACTAAATGCCACCCACTACATACCACTAAATACCACCCACTACATATCACCCACCACATACCACTACATACCACCCACCGCAAACCACTACATACTACCACATAACACTACATACTACCACATACCACTACATACTACCACATACCACCACATACTACTACATACCACTACATACCACCCACCACTACATACCACCACATACCACTACATGCCACCATATACCACTAAATACCACCCACTACCACCCACTACATATCACCCACCACATACCACTACATACCACCCACCATATACCACTACATACCACCCACCATATACCACTATTTACCACCACATACCACTAAATACCACTAAATACCACTAAATACCACTAAATACCACAACATACCACCACATTCCACCACATACCACTACATACCACCACACACCACTACACACCACTACACACCACTACATACCACCACATACCACCATATACCACCACATACCACCACATACCACAACATACCACAACATACCACTACATACCACCCACCACATACCTCTACATACCACCAACCATATACCACTACATACCACCATATACCACTACATACCACTAAATACCACTATATACCACCACATACCACTACATACCACCACATGCCACTATATACCACCACATATCACTACATAGCACTACATAGCACTACATACCACCACATACCACTACATACCACTACCTGCCACTACATACCACCACATACCACCACATACCACCACATACCACCACATACCACTACATATCACTGCATACCACCACATACCACTACATACCACTACATACCACCACATACCACCAGATACCACCACATACCACTACATACCACCACATACCACCACATACCACCACACACCACTACATACCACCACACACCACTACATACCACCACACACCACTACATACCACCACATACCACCCACCACATACCACTACATACCACCACCCACCACATACCACTACATACCACCCACCACATACCACCCACCACATACCACTACATACCGCTACATACCACTACAAACCATCACATGCCACCATATACCACCACATACCACCACATACCACCACATACCATTACATACCACCACATACCACCACATACCACCACTACATACCACCACATACCACCACATACCACCACATACCACCACACACCACTACATACCACTACATACCACCACATACCACCACATACCACCCACCACATACCACTACATACCACTACATACCGCTACATACCACTACATACCACTACATACCATCACATGCCACCATATACCACCACATACCACCATATACCACCACATGCCACCACATACCACCACATACCACTACATACCATCACATACCACCATATACCACCACATACCACTCCATACCACCACATACCACCACATACCACTACATACCATCACATACCAATACATACCCCCATATACCACCACATAACACTATATGTTTCTGAAATTGGGTGATGGAATGACCTTATAACGATATTATTTGTTGCATGAATCGTTCTGTTAGTCACACCATCTATCTCTCCATTTAACTATCTATCTATCTTGATAGAGTAAGACACGCTTCACATCGGCTCCGCTATTCCATCGGAATTTACCCTTACTATAGTAAGTACCAGAGAATTTTTTCAGTGCAACACATTCTAAACACCTACCCCTATTATTTAGGGAAACATTTTTACATTTACCCCCTTTTTAGGGGGTAAAATAAATATCTATTTTGCTGTAAAATCTCTTTCTCGGCAGCATGGCGGAAAAGATGGCAGACATGTCTGCCATTAGCTCTGCCACGCCCCCCCCCCTTCCCCCCAGTCTGAAGAACAAAAAGAAATAGATACAACAAAACTAGACAACGAAACAAACAAGGAAAATGAAAAAACAAATGTTACGGAAAATGAGCAAACGGAAAATAAACAAACAGAAAAAAAGAACACAAATAACAACAAGGCAACTTTCGCCCAGAAAACAAAACAGTCCATAACATATACACCAATAGACTTAACTGCCGCCAGAGAAAAACTGGCCGAAGCAAAAAAACACATAGACTTGGGGGAGAACGGAATGTTTTCCATTAACTGCCCCCCCCCCCCCCCCCCCCGAATCCAAGAAAGCGAGAACAGAGAGCACAGTTCTCTTCAGAACAATATTAAACCAAACGAGAAAGCTAGCCAAATGAAGATAGAGTTGGTCCTAAAAGACTATATGAAGAATATTCTCTTCATACGAAAGGACCGACTCTATGGCAGCATTTCGGTCTTAACAAAAGACAAGGAAACGGCGGAGAAGCTTTCCCTAAGCCCACTCTCATCAACAACATACAGCTTCTATCCCTCCTACATGGGTAGAAGAACACAGAGAGTCAAAGTACAAACAATGCTGCCCACAATGGACTTCTGGTGGGCTATTGCTGGCTTCATAGACATGGGCGAAGACACAGTGCTGTCAATGAGGAAGGCATCTGGAGATGCGTTCCTGGGAATGGGCCTCGACCTACTAGTCCAAATGAGGCCCGAAAGAGTGGCACAAATCCCGGATCGCATCTGGCTGGATGACCTCACCCCAATAGATATACTTGTAGAGGGGAGAAAACCAGCATGCTATTTATGCACGGAAAGGGGACACGTTAAGGCTAACTGCCCGAAACGTATCCCCCAAAAAGGACTATTGCCCACACCCACCACAAACAGTACACCAACACCACCCACCTCCAAAAATACACTAATACCACACACAGCAAACAAAATACAGACACCACCAACCACAAGCACAACACAAACATCACCACCACCAGCACCAAACACAAGCACGACACAAAAATCACCACCACCATCACCAACCACAACACAAACACCACCACCACCATCACCAACCACAAGCACCACACAAACATCACCACCACCACCACAAAACGCATTCCAAACAAATAATAAAAAAAAAACAGCAACAAATCTACCCCTCCCGCAAAAAAAAAACAACCAGACACCACGTCCCTCCCACCTAGCGCTGAAGAGTTTCCCCCAACTTCTGAAGAAGAAGGAGGAGAAGCCTTCAGACAAGTTAAAAGAAAAAAAAGAAAGCACACACCCAGCACACCACAAATAACCCACACACAAACACCAACTCCAATCAAAAACACCCCACCCTCAACAAACAAAAATAAATCTGCGCCTCCCCTCTCCGAAACATTGACAGCATCACAAAAAAAGACGTTGCAATACACATATATAAATAAAGAAAACAAAAAACTGTTTAAATTAATAAACAATAGCCCTTTGGTGCAGACCGAGTGGCCAAACTTTATCTCAACAGAGAACTTCACCCATTTAAAAATGATAAAGGTCCCTCTGGACCTTTATCGTTCCTTAAAAGAACAATTTAGACAGGACGTGAGCCCCCCCCCCCCCTGTTTAAAACCGTTAAATCGCGTCCTCTTGAAAGATTTCCCCATAACCTCCCCTCTCCCTGACACAACTCCAAATACCCCCCCCCCCCCACCACCACCACACTCGGGTACCCCCACACCACCACAAAACATCCCTCCACCCAACACACCTGACGCCATGGAAATTACACAACCCGGAGAGGTAGGTGCTTTTCTTTCTTCACTTTCAACACCAAAATAGATCAATTGAGAGTTGGCTGTTTGAACGCGCGTGGCCTGGGCTCAGCTTGGAAGCAAGCAAAGCTTCTAAGTGACCTCAGGTCACAAAGTATAGATGTGATGGTTGTTTGCGAGAGTCGGATCAGCAGCGTGCGACAGCTGGCTCCCGCCTTCGATGACTTTGAGATGCACGCATCTCTCTGTCAACCCGGAGGCGGAGGGGAGTTGCCGTACTGCTGGATAAACGTCTGGCTCACGACGTACAGATTGTTCACTCGGACCCGGGGCGTCGATTACTGGTGCTGGACGTCGGAGGCGGTGAAGGCGGGGCTTTCAGACTGGTCGGTCTTTATGCCCCCTTCGGGGCTGAAAGAGCCGACTTGTTCCAGCGTCTGGAGACTTTTCTAGGAACGTCGCGTTCCCTGCTTTTAGTGGAGGACTGGAATTGAATCCTAGATGCGCGTTGGGACTATGCAGGGGCATGTCCCGATAGAGGGGGGGTGTAGCAGCCTCAAGGGGTTACTCGATCGATTCGACCTGGTCGATAGATTTAGACTAGATTGTCCAACTGCGCCAACCTGGACCTGGGCAAACCGCAGTGGACAATCTAGATCGTACCTAGATAGGTTTTTGGTTAGGAGTAAGGATAGGGACGTATTTAGTTGTCCAGAATTGATCATGGTTGGCTATTCAGATCACAAATTAGTGACCTGCGTGGTCAACCTTGATAGAACGCATAGACAGGGTCCCGGTTACTGGAAGATGAACTTGTCCTTGCCGGCAAAGAAAGATTACAGGAACCGGATTAGTAGCTTAGTTAAGATGCGGTTGACGGGAGCGATCGTCAACAGTAGGTGGTGGGTATCTCTAAAGAGAGAGATTAGAGTAAGTTCGATAGGTTACAGTAAGGAACTAGCGGCGAATAGGAAGGAAAGGGAGTTAACAGATAAACTAGAAGAGGCGATTAGGAGCGGAGACGTAGCCAGAGTGTTAGCGACGAGAACGGCGTTGAGCCAGTTCTTTGACGCGAAGCACGAAGGCTGCGTTGTCCGAAGTAAAATACGTGCTTTAGGAAACGAGGGGACCAAAGCTGTTAGCTGGGCCCGCGTGACAGAAGCCAAGAGTGGGATTAAATCCACCATTCGGTCTTTGCGAGACCAGGATGGACGGGTGATCCTTGAACCTGAGCGGATGTGCGAGGCCTTTCAAAGGCACTTTGCTCGACTGTTCGGAGGGGGAGGGGGGCCGGACGGGGATGTGGACTTCGGTCCATACCTCGACGGTCTACCGCGTCTTTCGAGCGGCGAAGCGGAGTGCTGCGAAAGGCCAATCACAGCCACTGAAATCGGGGAAGCGCTCAGCCAATGCAGCAGACGCAAATCTCCGGGTCTCGATGGTCTACCATACGAACTTTATTTAGCTATGCCGGTCTTGTTCTCCGAACTCCTCGAGGCTGTCTATTGCAACTGGCAACAGAACGGGGGAATTCCCTGTTCTGTGACCAAGGGCGTGGTCACGCTAGTGAGGAAGGACGAGAGCAAGGGGGACGACTTAAGTAACTTTAGGCCCATAACTCTGCTGAATGCAGTGTTACAGATTTTGGCCAAGGTGTTGGCGAAGAGGTTGGCGCTTGTGGTGGGTGGTTTGGTTGGAGACGCGCAGACATGCGCTATCCCGTCCAGGTCCATTCACGACAACCTCCACCTCATGCGATACATCATAGAGTGGGTTGGCAACGAACCCGGCTTTGGTGGGGCCCTGATCAACTTGGATCAATCTAAGGCGTTCGATAGGGTCGACCATGGTTACCTGGATGCGGTGCTAGCGGCGGCGGGCTTCGGACCCGTTTTCAGGGGCTGGATTTCTGCCATGCACAGTGGCAACATCTACTCTAGGATTAAAGTAAACGGCTACCTCTCGGAGCCGTTTCAAATCACCCGGTCCATCAGACAGGGATGCCCCCTCTCCTCCCTTCTGTACGTATTGACTCTCGAGCCACTGCTGCGGAAGTTGGAGTTGCTGCGGGGCATACCCCTGGAACCGGGATTGCACAAAGCGGTCTCGGCCTATGCCGACGACGTAACAGTAATGGTGGCGGACGACTCGGAATTCGGGGCGATCGCCACCCTACTGGAGGAATACGAAAGGCTGACGGGGGCTAAGCTGAACCGGGACAAGTCAGTCGGTTTGCAACTCGGAACGTGGAGGGGCAAACCGATGCCGTTAGACGGTGTCGTCGGGCGGTGGACGGAGGGCCCGGTGAAGCTGCTCGGGGTCTGGTTCGGACCGGACCTCCAGGTGGAGAAGAATTGGGGCGAGGTGACGAGCAGGGTGTTTGCGCTGACCCAGAAGTGGGCCAAGTGCAAACTATCACTGAAAGGTCGGGCGGAGGTGACGAACGCTTACATAGCGTCCGTCATCTGCTACCGCCTGACCGTCGTGCCTTGCCCCAAGGAAAAGATCACCATCATGGAACGCATGCTCTTCCAGTTCCTCTGGAAGAAGCGGCCTCCCATGATGAGGAGATCCATCTGCTGCCAGCACCCTTCGAAAGGAGGGCTGGGTATGCCGTGGCTGTTGATGCGTAGGCACGCATTGAGGCTACGGCATCTACAGGTATTCCTCACCGGTCAGCCGGTGTGGGCCCCGTTTGTGAGGCGAGCCTTCCCACAGCTCGTCTCGCTCACCGAGCTGCAATCCTGGGTGAAGCAAAGACCGAGAAAACTGGGCAACTGGTACACCGAGTGTGCCCAGGCGCTCACGGCTATCTGGCAAGCGGACCCGACTGTCAGTGGAGAATCCACCTCGACATTCTATAGAGGGCTGGTGGCTAGCAGGGGCGACGACACCCTTGGAGAGTCGCTAGGCATGGAGGAGGACGAACTGGCCAGCCTGTTCGGTAGAACTTTCGGCCCGGGACCCATGGACAACTTCCAGAGGTCCCTAGCCTGGCAGTGTTACCGGGGGGCTCTGCCCGTTCGAGAAAAGCTCTACAGACACGGGAGCCTGGGCAGGGATCCAGCGAAAAAGATCTGTCCCAGATGCGTGCGCGACGAGGAAACCGTTGCGCATGCACTGGTACACTGCCCGGGCGTTGCCGATCTGTGGGGCTACGTCGAACGACTGCTGTCGCGTGTGGCGCCGATTCGATTAACCGCCGAGTCTGTGGTGAACATCAAGCCGCCTCCTCCCTTCAGAAATGAAGCAGAGGCGGTCTTTCTGTGCGTAATAGCCATGATGAAAGAGGTTGTGTGGTGGACGCGCCTGAAAGGTCTGAGGTCGGGTGACTTTCTCTCCGGCCATCACCTGGTTTACTTCTTCCGATACCACTTCGGAAGAAGGATCAGGATGGAGAGAGAAGTGCTTGGCCCCAGACAGTTTTATGAAAGGTGGGTGAAAGAAGCGAGAATGGCTCGTGTAAATGGGCCTTCTCTCTACATTGTTCTGTAGATGAAGAAGTGAAGAGGAAAGGGGTAGCGCTTCCTCTCTGGGCTTCCCCCGCGAAAAGGGTTGCACACTTTTCGGGGGTATGTGCAATCCCCAACACTCCCTTTTGAGGACTTTTTATTATTATATTATTATTGTTATTCCTTTTTTTCTTTACTCGATTTATGTAAACTCCCCCGCTGTGTATTTGACCCCTTCTTTTGTGCCCTCGTGGCAAATAAATAGAAATCTATCTATCTATCTATCTATCTATCTATTTATGTAATGTTTTCCATTCTGTACAGTGTACGGTCTTCCTACTCGACCTCTGCTTTCCAAACGATTTTTATTTTATTTTCAGGTTTACCCCCCACCCCTACACTGGGGTTAATTTCCCCCTAAAACTTCTTTTAACTAAATTTAGGCCTTGCAAGGTCTAACTTTAGGATTTTTTGTGCGTGGTTTACTCAGACAAAAAGACGCAGTTTCCAGGATGTTGTAGGGTTTTGGAGACTGACGGAATAGATACAGCTGATGTTCTACCAGAACATCCTTGTCTAAGTTGACGTCTTCGGGGGAAATATTGGTGACAATGGAATTCCATGGGAATGATGACAGGAAATGAAAGATGGTAAACCAGTCAACCTACCATGTTATAACTAAATTGTTTCTTGTATTGGTAACATATAATTGTTTCTACTTCTTGGCACAAGGCCAGCACATATCTAGTGAATTACTGGTACTTTATTTTATCGACCCCGTAAGGATGAAAGGCAAAGTTAACCTCAGCGGGATTTGAACTCAGAATGGCAAGGGCCGTAACTCTATGCGTCAAAGCATGGCGTCCGACCCTCTCAACTGTTAGGTTTGGGTTATATCACTGGTACTCTGTCGGTTACGACGACGAGTGTCCCAGTTGATCCGATCAACAGAACAGACTGCTCGTGAAATTAGCGTGCAAGTGGCTGAGCATTCCACAGACATGCGTAGCCTTAACCAAATTCTCAGGAAGATTCACCGTGACAGAAAATGTGGCTAGGCTGGCCATTCGAAATACAGGTACAACTCATTTTTGCCAGCTGGGAATCGAACTCACAACCTTACGATTGTTAGCCAAATACCCTAACCCTAACCCTAACCACAAAGCCAGGTGCCTTCACATTTCAATTATAAATACGATAGAAAACTTCTTGTGAGAAATTTGGTTGCTACACTGGGTTCCATTAAAGAGGAAAATGTCTTGAAAGTTAGAAATGGGAGCAGATGTTATTTTTGAGAGAAAATATAGAATATTGCCAAGACTAAGTCATGTCTCATTATATGTTGCTGTAGAGAATATCTCTTGCATAAATCTCTCTTCTTTTATAAAATAATTAACAATTAACAAATATCAGTTTTCATTATTTATTTTTAATCGGCCAATTCATCAATGTTTGCATATTAACAAAACAAAAAAAACGAAAATGAAAGAAAAATAATAAAATTAAATAGCGAGAGTAAGGTGGGGGAGCGTCAGATTCTACAAGGAGGGGAATATCAGCTGACCGCCCCTCTCGCCCCGTTGAGGGTATAACTGCAGAGAACACAGGAGTTCACCGACCACTTCATTTTCGTGTCTGTTGCCGTCAGGATTACTAGGGTCTTCGGTCGCCGAACTGACGCTTTACATCCGTAAAATCAGGAGGAGTGCAGCCCGCCATTCTGTGAGGTGGAGCAGCTGAGCTACCAGTTATTTTAACTCGTATTTTCTTTACAATCATAGACAGCTTCTATTTCAAATGTTTTGTCTCCTCTTCAGTGTGATACTATTTCAGTGTGATACTGTTTCAGTTCGACGAAACCTGGGAATAAACTCTAGAAAGAATTAAGGATTTTGTTTTTAAAAGTGAATAAAAAAAATTTCAATGTGTCATTGAAAGGCTAATAATATTGAAAAGGATTTCTTTTTTTTCTGGAAATATTTAACAAGTATTTGCTGAAAATGTTAGTATTTTTTTTATATATATGTTTATATTCACTGGCTCTGTTGAATTGATATAATAAACTACCATGTTTTTCAACCGTTCATTACTCTCTATTGTCCCATTTTCCCTTAGAAGTCGACTTCAAATACTTCCTTGTTCTAGAAGTCACTGTCTATGAACTACACACCATACAGCAGCGAATTGGCAGAGTCGTTAGAATGTCGGATAGAATAATTTGTGATATTCCTTCCTGCTCTCGACTCCCTCTCAATTTCAAACGCCGCCAGGGTCATTTTTGCCGTTCACCCTTTTAAGTTCGATAAATAAGGTACCAGTGAAATAATGGGATCAATTCTCTCTCTCTCTCTCTCTCTCTCTCTCTCTCTCTCTCTCTCTCTCTCTCTCTCTCTCTCTCTCTCTCTCTCTTTATTTCTTTGGAAGAAATCGGCTGTGTTCCGACCTGGAGAGGAAATGGTCTCCGCCAAGTCATGAATGCTCAGAACACGCTGTATGTCAGGACGGCGCCCCCTACAACTCCTTTACCATCAACTCAGATCAAACAACAAACATCAAAACTGATTAAGCAATACTATTCTAGGTGGACGATTTCAAATACTTTGGCACCCACAACAACTCAGCAAATGAAATAAACCACAGGATGGCCAGACATGTTCTGTTGTGAACTAGACAAAGTGTGGAAATTTAGACAAAGTGTGGAAATCTAGATAAAGTGTGGAAATCTAGGTGAAGAGTTGAAATCTAGATAAAGAGTGGAAATCTAGATAAAGTGTGGAAATCTAGATATAGTGTGGAAATCTAGATATAGTGTGGAAATCTAGATATAGTGTGGAAATCTAGATATAGTGTGGAAATCTAGATATAGTGTGGAAATCTAGGTGAAGAGTTGAAATCTAGATAAAGAGTGGAAATCTAGATATAGTGTGGAAATCTAGATATAGTGTTGAAATCTAGATATAGTGTTGAAATCTAGATATAGTGTGGAAATCTAGGTAAAGAGTGGAAATCTAGATAAAGAGTGGAAATCTAGATATAGTGTGGAAATCTAACATAACTACTTTACCGTGTATATACTATAAACTCACTTGTACAGTCTTGATAACTAATTCAGAGTTTAGTTTTCTATATATAAACATGCCGTTTAGTTTAAATACAAAGTATTTATCTAAAGAGAAAGTATTATAGGTGGGCTATGTACCACTAATAGCAATATTTTCGTTTTTCCTTTCTTTTTCGTTTCTTTTTTTTTAGTATCAACTCTATTTACTTATGTTTGTCTATATAAAAAAAAAACATTAAACTATAATTACAAGATTTAGGATGGAAACAGAAAACAAAGGAACGAACGAGAAAGTAAAAAAGAAAGTAAAAATAAATAAATTTTATAGAAAATAGAAATCATTTAAAAGATGGTTAGAGGAAGATTCCACTGCAGGAAATACCGAATAAACGAGAGTGAAATTTAGTTGATCAGATACTGTTGAAGATTTATGTTAAGATTCTATAAATGAGGAAAATGATGACAGAAAGACTCATGAAGTTGACTCTCATCTTGATATTTACTAAGTTACCAGTCTTTATTACAAATGTTCCGCTACTTTTTACTCTAATGTCTTTTACTTTGTCATATCTTCTCGCTAAATCTCGTATTTGTACGAGAACAGGTGATGATGGTTGTTGTTTAACAAAGAACTGTTCTGGTACTTTTTACTGTAATGTCTTTTAAGTCGTTCCCTATCTTTTCACTGAATCTGGAATATATACAAGGACTGGCTGTGGTTGCTGTCGTGATACTGTTGTTTTTATTGTTTAACCCAAGGTGAAACCTGATCGAGCGGATACATGATCATAGACATACCAGCCGTGACCGTTCCATGGGTGTACAAAACTGTAAAACTATATTATCTGAAGTGTTATTTCATGATTTCAGATGGATGGTTATGATGACTTGAAAGGCGTTTAACTGCTATTTTTAGCAGGTCTAGAAACATCCGTTTATTGTTGGTGTAATTTGACACTAGGCTGAGGGCGTCGTTTAGGGATAGAATCAGTAGAGCGTTGGACAACATGGTTTGCTGGACATCGTCCAGAGATTCTTTCCTGGGATATTCTAACCACAGGCACATAGTATCGGAGCTGTGATCTCTCGAAGAAGTAGCGGCTCTACATGGACTGACTCTATGGAGGAACCCTATTTCGGGATCATTACCCAAGATTCATTACTGTTGAGATACTGGGAATGAAGCAAGCAAGGGAGACAACTTCTATAAACTGAGCTGATTCAATTCTTCTGTATCCGCGATCGTATTCATGTTTGTTAAGAAAATATATTTCTTAAGTATTTACCATCTCTGAATAGACAACTGTTAGGAGGAGTTGGTATTTGTTGGGAAGAATGACACTGGTGTCCAGGTTGTTGAGTTAATGTCAACTAAGGTGAACAACCTACCTTAAAGCAGATAACTAAACCTCATTTTTCCTTTTGTACAGCTATTTAAAGTCTGTCTCTCTCTCTCTCTCTCACTATTTAAAGTCTGTGTGACTGTCTCTGTCTCTCTCTCTCACTATTTAAAGTCTGTGTGACTGTCTCTCTCTCTCTCTCTCTCTCTCTCTTTCTCTCTCGCTATTTAAAGTCTGACTGTCTATATGTCTCTCTCTCGCTCTTTCTTGTTCTCTCTTATCCTTTCTCCTTCTTTATTTCCCTCTCTCTATTTTTAACACTTTCTCTCCCCTCTCTCTATCTCTCCCCGTCTCTCTCTCTCTCCCACTCTCTCTATGATATTTCCTATAAAGAAAATTTCATTTCTAACAAAGATCCAATGTTTCATCATTACAATTGACATAACAACAATAATAAAGAGTTCAATATTGAATTTAAGACACAGACCTATTCTTCCATATTTCATTCACAAACACATATTTTCGTAGTTTTGCTTCCATCTTGACTTTAAAGAATACCAGTTAGATATTTACTTTGTCTTCCCTAGCCCCTCCCCAGTGTATTGAAATATTTAGTAAAATAACCACCGGGTTGAAAATCTGCGGTGAAACGCGTATCCTTGAGTATAGTTTGCTTCCATTAATATATCCATGGCGGTGGATTGGCAGTATTGGTAGAGAGTCGGACGCCATGCTTGCCAGCATAGTTACGTCCCTTTACGGTCTGAGTTCAAATCCCGGCGAGGTTAACTTTGCCTTTCATCCTTACAGGGTCGATAAAATAAAGTACCAGTAATACACTGGGGTAATTGCTGGCCTTGTGCCAACAGTAGAAACAATTAATATATCCACTCTACATCTTACCATGTATTGAGTACTTCTTTGATTTGTGGTCTTCCCGGTCCCAGTACCACATACTATATATATATATATATATATATATATATATGAAAATATAGAAATTAATGTGAGCAAGAAGCCAACAGTATTTCATAATATATATAATATATATAATATATATATAAAAGAGAGATAAACATAGATATATAAATATATGTGTTCAAATCGTCTTTTAAATTGAGTCTGGCAAACCGCATTGTCCATAGTTAGTAATTTTTTCACCCTAGCGAATCTGGTCCCTTACGATTTGAACACATGTTTATATATCTGTGTTTATCTCTCTTTTATATTCAACTATATTACACGACCCGGAACATTTTTTTTTTCCTTGAGCTATTTAATTGTAAGAGACTATTTTGAGTTTCTAACTCAATATATACCTTTGATATCTAATAATTGTTTCTACTTTTGGCACAAGGCCAGCAATTATCCCAGTGTATTACTGGTACTTTATTATATACTTTGATATATAATAATAATAATCAGTGGTTGGCATCCTCTGGACTGAAATCAGAGACTGAAGGACTGATTATATCAGCACAAGATCAGTGTCTGCCAACAAAAAATTACCAAGCCAACATAACAAAAAATGGATGCAACCCATTATGCCGTGTGTGTAAAAAACAACCAGAGACCATTGATCATATAATTTCAATGTGCAGTCCTATAGCTCCAACCGAATACCTAAACAAGCATGACAGAGCTGCACAATACATACAATGGATAATGTGTAAGCATTTTAACCTGCCCCATCAAAAGAATTGGTGGGAGCAGCATCAACCACCTCCCATACTTGAAAAAGATCACATCTCAATCTTGTGGAACTTTAGCATCCAAACAGACCGAAAAATAGATGCAAATAGACCTGATATAATACTGAAGGACTTTAAAAAGAGGGTATGCCTGCTAATTGATATGTCCGTTCCAATAGACAAGAATGTATCTATAAAAACATTTGAAAAATTGAGCAAGTATAAGGACCTGGAGATAGAAATTGGAAAAATGTGGAAACTGAGAACTAAAACAATACCAGTGGTTGTAGGCGCTCTAGGAATGATACCTAAGGGGTCTAATGATTACTTATCGCAAATCCCAGGAAACCCGCGTATAGGAGAAATACAAAAGATAGTACTAATGGGTACTGCCCATATACTAAGGAAGATTCTGTCAATTTAAGTACATCACAAGTCTACACACCTAAAGATGCATGTGTGTGTATGTATGTTCTTTCTTGAACATGGCGGACCTTGTTGTCTCTTGACGTCACTGGTTGTGACATGGTGATAACTCGTATGAACATAAAGCAAGATAAATGCAATAATAATAATAATTGTTTCTACTTTAGGCACAAGGCCAGCAGTTACCCAGTGCATTACTGGTACTTTATTTTTATCGAACCCCGTAAGGATGAAAGGCAAAGTCAACCTCGGCGGGATTTGAACTCAGATCGTAAAGGGACGTAACTATGCTGGAAAGCATGGCGTCCGACCCTCTAACGATACTGCCAATAATAATGACGTATTATCTTCGTTTTTTTCCCGTTCTTTGCCAGGGAACGTTTCTACGAACCAAAGTATCGTCTTCCTGTCTTCCCCCGGTTGCAACGTTTTTTTAAATATTTACTTCTGCGTTCACAGATTGACTTTGTTAGTTTCAGAAGATCCTGTTAAGGGTGAAAGCAGCGATTCTTTGCATAAACTTTAATTTGTTATTTTAATAAATATATATATATATATATATATATATATAAGTAAACGAGGTATCGTTTAAGGTCATCCAAATATATATATGTAAGTAGTTCCACAACAGTTAATTCACCATTTCCAAGAACATGATCTGTCTAAGGTGAAAAACATTTTTCTCGGAAATGGTGAATTAACTGTTGTGGAATATTTCTACCAAACTTGTCCCATGGACTGAGTGCTCTGCTACTGCGGATATAACCCACCAGTGTTCTACCAATATATATATATATATATATATATGAAAGACGTAAAATAAGAACATTTTAAAAATTAAAAATTAACTTACTTACTAAAATTTTCACTCCAACTAATTAGTTTCTGTAAGGGAGTAAATATAGTTACGTAATGTAACTACAGAGAATTCCTAACGTCATCAGGGAGTCTGTTCTCAGCTAAGTTCCCAGGCAATGCGCGGACACTAGGAACCCATGTAAAACTTGTTCTGCATCCCCCTGCATAGAACCACAAAGGTACTAAGACATAACATATATATTTGCTAGCATGGGTATACATCTGTATACATATGTTGGTAGATATACTAATTCTCTCTCTCTCTCTCTCTCTCTCTCTCTCTCTCTCTCTCTATATATATATATATATATATATATATATATAACAAAGAAAGTGTGGTAATGAACCAGGTGGACCATAACACACCAGAGAATTCGATACATAGGGTAGTAGAGTGGGTAATAGAAAAAGAGTCAAGACCCCGACGGCTGAGCTCCGGCCGTTTGAATCTAGCTGTCGAAACGGCCGGAGCTCAGCCGTCGGGTCCTGACTCTTTACCTATATATATATATACAGGGTGATTGAAAAGTAACTCCCTATTGAATGCCGAAAGGTCCCTCACCATGCTGCAAGATGACATCTGGCCAGTTATCAGAACTTGGGAGAATATTGAAGATTTGATTTTACTATTGTTGTACGTGAATGGCCAAATGTTTGCTTCCTTGGGAGATGGATGGGTCGTCGTGGTCCGCATGAGTGGCCAGCCAGAAGCCCTCACTTAATACCCTGCGACTTTTTTTCTTTGGGGTTGGTTAAAGAGCAAGTCTGCTCTACTAAACCAACGACTTTGGAAGAACTTGAAGGGCGAATACGGGAAGTTATGTCTTCCATCCCAAAAGAGTACCTGGTGAAATCAGTTGATGTGGTTCTCGGGTCGCTTCAGAAGCTGGTGGCCAATGTTGGTGCCCATATTGAATTTTAAATAAAACTCCGTGCTATAAGAATTATAAAAATAGAGAGTTACTTTTCAATCACCCTATATACGTGGTATTTTACTACTACATACTACTGCTTAATCCCGTTTGCTGGTGTAGAACAAAATACCTGTTGACGAAGTGACAGCCTTGTTCGATCATTATACCAAAAGCTTATTATTAAAGCAGGCAGTATATTTGATTTAGGTGTCGCAGAAACCCTTTACTGGATTATACCATCTTTTCCGAGGGGTCTGGGTAAATATTCTATTCTTTTGTTTGACCCATTTGGCTTGCCTTGTCTTTTTGGCTTAGGTGGTTGATGGCTTCTTGACCGCCATCTCAGTTTGTTTGGCCTTTATAACCTATGTTTATTGCTCTGGTCTTTATTTAGTCCACGGAGGGCTTGCCAGCATAACTCGGATATTGCGTTTCGCTTGTTTTCGACCACAGCTAAAATTCGATCTCGCTGAAATTATATATATATATATACATATATATATATATATATATATATATATATATATATATATATTTAGAAACACACAGATACATGCGGACACACACATATATACATGAATGCATCCGCACCCAACTGTGAGTTAAGGGTGCCAACTTCACCGATGTTGCTCAATGAATGACCGGGACAGACCAATTCAGTTTGAACCAGACTGAACCAGTATCAGAGTTAAAAATGCATTATGAAGAGAGAAGAAACATTTAGATATAATTAGTAATAAAATGTATCATACCTAAACTGTTCCTAAATTCCTCGACTACGTAGTTTCGTGGCATAAACAAAAACAATATATCAAAGATATAGAGTCCTTGCGAGGTCTGCCGACTTATCAAGAGGATACCTCATTTTACTAGTCTCAAGAACGCGTCTATACGACGTGAGAAAGAATCCCAAAAGGCGGAGGGGGAGATAGTCACGCGATATAACGGTCGAGAAACAGAGCTAAGCCTCTTATAACCACGAAGAAAATACCACGGAGGCGGAGGGGGTATTCACATCGAGGCCGTAGAAGAGGTAGTGAAGAAGGCGAGAAGTATGAGTAATGGAAGCTTTCCAGTTGTCCCCACACTTCAAAGATTGCTCGACCAGAGGGAGTTATTAATATATTTAGAAACACACAGATACATGCGGACACACACATATATACATGAATGCATCCGCACCCAACTGTGAGTTAAGGGTGCCAACTTCACCGATGTTGCTCAATGAATGACCGGGACAGACCAATTCAGTTTGAACCAGACTGAACCAGTATCAGAGTTAAAAATACATTATGAAGAGAGAAGAAACATTTAGATATAATTAGTAATAAAATGTATCATACCTAAACTGTTCCTAAATTCCTCGACTACGTAGTTTCGTGGCATAAACAAAAACAATATATCAAAGATATAGAGTCCTTGCGAGGTCTGCCGACTTATCAAGAGGATACCTCATTTTACTAGTCTCAAGAACGCGTCTATACGACGTGAGAAAGAATCCCAAAAGGCGGAGGGGGAGATAGTCACGCGATATAACGGTCGAGAAACAGAGCTAAGCCTCTTATAACCACGAAGAAAATACCACGGAGGCGGAGGGGGTATTCACATCGAGGCCGTAGAAGAGGTAGTGAAGAAGGCGAGAAGTATGAGTAATGGAAGCTTTCCAGTTGTCCCCACACTTCAAAGATTGCTCGACCAGAGGGAGTTATTAATATATTTAGAAACACACAGATACATGCGGACACACACATATATACATGAATGCATCCGCACCCAACTGTGAGTTAAGGGTGCCAACTTCACCGATGTTGCTCAATGAATGACCGGGACAGACCAATTCAGTTTGAACCAGACTGAACCAGTATCAGAGTTAAAAATACATTATGAAGAGAGAAGAAACATTTAGATATAATTAGTAATAAAATGTATCATACCTAAACTGTTCCTAAATTCCTCGACTACGTAGTTTCGTGGCATAAACAAAAACAATATATCAAAGATATAGAGTCCTTGCGAGGTCTGCCGACTTATCAAGAGGATACCTCATTTTACTAGTCTCAAGAACGCGTCTATATATTCAGGTTTGAGGTTCACCACTGGATAGAGCTGGTCAATTCCGTATGGTCAATCGTAATGTAATAATATGGAGAGTACTCAACGTAAAGCAGTTCAACCGTCTTTGTTTTTGTAGTTGGTGGTGCTATTACGGAGTTAAATATTATAATGAAATGACAGGAGGCTGGACTTGTGTAAATCCTTGAAAGGTTTATTATACTATGATCATTTCAATGACCGGGTTCCGTATGAATCCGGTCATATCATCAGGTATTCGAAATATAATAAATGAATGTAATAGGTAAAATCCATGGGGCTGAAAATCAAAGACAGGAGGACGACCGACTATCTAGCATCTTTCACTTTAGCCGGTCGCCCTCAAATGTTGGCTATTCGGTCTACTTGAGGCCATCTGGTGAGGGGGGTAAAGCTTTTAGTGTGCTACTACCCTCCCGGTCAAATAGAAAGGGAGAGGAAGATAAGTCAGCGTTAATATCATGCTACACGAAAGAAGAGGGAAGAAAAGGAAGAAGAAGAAAAGTCAGCGTTCTGTCCAGAAATAGCCGTCGAAACGGCTTGAGCTCTGCCGTCGGAGTCAAACATTTTCCTATATATATATATATATATATATATATATAACGAAGGAAATTTGGTAAGGAACCAGATGGACCATAACGCACCAAAGTACTCAATACTTAGGGTAGTAGAGTGGGTTATTAACCTTTCTCATCCTTTTTCAGACACTCGTTAAATTTTTAAAAACATTTATTTTACAGTACAATCTAACGTTATGTAATATCAATGCCGAGATAATAATACTGCAGGGAAGAGGCGCACTTACATTTTAGATATTACAGCGTTATAGAAGCAACGTTGGCCGCCAGTAAATATCAATAATTATTAGATCATTTCATCAATAATAAGAAACCATATCTAGTGTAGTAAATATATTTTACAACTTTACTACACAAGACTTCTGGTCCGGCCGCTTCCTCGTTGTACAAGTCGCCGTCGAGAACTGAGGCGTGCTAGAACAGCTGAGCTCCCCGTAACATGGGAATGGCAGCAGCCCATCTGATGAAGTAGGAACCCCGTGGGGTGGTTGTTGTAGTGAGTGTCGCTGACCACTATCCCCGGAAATGCCTTTGCCAATTTTGTCCGTGGGGCGCAGTCTGACCTAGGTGTAGAGTCTATCACCCTCTCTCCTTTCCCCTCTCTTTCATCTGTTGCCTAATAGTTCTTACTCATTCCCCCCTCTTCCTCTCATTTATGGCATTTATAGTGCTTTCCTTTACTTTCCTCTACAGCCAGATCTGCCCTTCTTTACCCTTTCCCTTTTTTAATTTCTTAATTTTGTTTTTATCCATTTTTAATATTTTCATCATTCTATAACTTTCTGTTCAATAAATTTCTTGATTTACATTTTTAAAAAAATTAAAATATTGAGTTTGTAAGAGAGAAAAGAGCGAAACATGTGTAACAAAAGGATAACTGAAATTAAGAGAGAAATTGTGTGTTATTTTAGTGGGTGGGGGTAGTGAAGGATGCATGTTTACCAAAGTTATAACTGCACATTGTATAAAACAGCAGATTAGATTCCTCTCTGGCATATTGTCGATAGACAAAAACACATCTGACTAATAAATATTAGTTCATTTAAAAATGTAGGAAACCTAAAGAGAAAATAACTGTAACTACAGTCGATTGCTAAAAATAATAACTTTGTAGATTGGGTAAAATAACCTTAGAGACGGGAAAGTGGTTGAACAGGAGTCGCTACGAAGAATCGAACTCTGTATCCCTCCAGTTCTGGTTGAGTGGTCTAACTATTGAGTTGGTCGATTAGCTAAATGGGTGATAGCGTCCAATCTCCATCAATCGAATAGATCAATAAAATACCAGAATTCATTCACTTGCCAAGTGGGGTGGAGCTTGTCAAATTGGACCGAGGAAACAATGTTTCCGTTGGTCTTTCCAATTGCAGGTACTATCTACTGGTAGTAACTCCTGGCAGAAATAACAACATGAAATAAAGTGTCTTGCTCAAGGCTATAACGCATCGCCAGGTCCGGGAATCGAACTTGCACGATTGTCAATCCAATTCTCTAACCATTAAGTCATGAGTATAGAGTTGAGCTGAAGTTAAAATACTTCAAGTACCACCACCACCACTACTACCACCTCTACTACTACTACCACCACACCCACCACTACTACTACTACTACTACTACTACTACAACCACCACCACCACCACTACTACCATCACCTCTACTACTACTACCACCACCACTACTACTACCACCTCTACTACTACTACAACTACCCCCACCACTACTACTACTACTACTACTACAACCACCACCACCACCACTACTACCATCACCTCTACTACTACTACCACCACCACTACTACTACCACCTCTACTACTACTACAACTACCCCCACCACTACTACTACTACTACTACAACCACCACCACCACCACTACTACCATCACCTCTACTACTACTACCACCACCACCACTACTACCACCTCTACTACTACTACAACCACACCCACCACCACTACTACTACTACCACGACCACCACCACTACTACCATCACCTCTACTACTACCACCACCACCACTACTACCACCTCTACTACTACTACAACCACACCCACCACCACTACTACCATCACCTCTACTACTACAACCACCACCACCACAACTACCGTCTCTACTACTACTACAACCACACCCACCACCACTACTACTACTACAACCACCACCACCACTACTACCATCACCTCTACTACTACTACCACCACCACTACTACTACCACCTCTACTACTACTACAACCACACGCACCACCACCACTACTACTACAACCAGCACCACCACCACTACTACCATCACCTCTACTACTACCACTACGACTACTACCACCACCACTACTACTACTACTACTACCACCACCACTACTACCACCACTACTACTACTACCACCACCTCTACCACCACTACTACCACCATCACCTCTACTATAATAACAACTACTATTAGTAGTAGTAGTGGTGGTAGTAGTAGTAGAGGTGGTGGTAGTAGTGGTGGTGGTAGTAGTAGAGGTGGTGGTGGTAGTAGTGGTAGTAGTAGTAGTGGTGGTGGTGGTAGTAGTAGTAGTAGTGGTCGTAGTAGTAGTAGTAGAGGTGGTGGTGGTAGTAGTAGTAGTAGAGGTGGTATAACCTCCCCCCTTCCCCCCAGTCCTAATTACTACGTCACAACCTGAAGTCACCTCCTGTGACCTCTCGCTGACCTCCCGTCTCCAAATATTGAAGTTTTACTTACTGGCTAAATCACGTGTTTATTGTTTATAGCAATGTAGAGATGGGGTGGGGGTTTACTGTATGTGGGGTGGGGGTGACTGTATATGGGGTGGGGGGTGACTTTATGTGGGGTGGGGGTGACTGTGTGTGTGGTGGGGGTGACTGTATGGGGGGTGGGGTGACTGTATGTGTTGGTGGGGGTGACTGTATGTGGGGTGGGGGTGACTGTATGTGTTGGTGGGGGTGACTGTATGTGGGGTGGGGTGTATGTGTGTGTGCGAAAGAGAGATAGAGAGGGATTGAGTGGGACTGTGTGGTATGTGTGTGTGTAAAGGGGAGAGTGCGTGTGTATGTGTGTGTGTGTATATGTGTGTGAAAGAGAAGAGGGACAGTGTGTGTCTGTATGTGCGTCAACAAAAGGAGAATATGTATGTGTGTGAATATGTATATAAATGTATACATATATATGTGTGTGAATGTTAGAAGGTGATTCTGTGTATATGTATGAGGGAGACTGTGTGTGTATGAATGAGAGAGGGAGAATGTGTATATATATATATATATGTATGTGTATGAGGGAGACTGTATGTGTGTGTGTATGAATGAGAGAGGGAGAATGTGTATATATATATGTATGTGTATGAGGGAGACTGTATGTGTGTGTGTGTATGTGTGTATGTGTGTGTATGTGTGTGGCCATTATCGCCCCAATCCCACCCTCCTATGACAGTAATCCACAGATCCAACTTTCTATATATATAGGAGGAGGAGCGGATGAAGGAATGGCTGGTTAAGGTGGGTTCCAGGTCCACCTCAGCGAGTCTCCTTCAATATCCGCCGGGGAAACAACTTCTCTATCTACTGGGACAGTGGGACCCTATAATAGTGTTTCTACTGTTGGCACAAGGCCAGCAATTACTCCCAGTGTATTACTGGTACTTTATTTTATCGACCCCGTAAGGATGAAAGGCAAAGTTAACCTCGGCGGGATTTGAACTCAGAATGGCAAGGGCCGTAACTCTATGCGTCAAAGCATGGCGTCCGACCCTCTACCAATACTGCCAATCCACCCCCCCTATAATAGTGAAAGATGGGAAGAGACGGAGGTATTGACAGTGGGAGTTTGGTTCTGTTGTGTTCGGAGCTGGTGTTTTACAGACACACACTTAAATCTTATGTTGACCAATGTCTTGTGGTAATTTGGTAGACGGGAACTGCAGAAAGCTGCTGTATGTGTCTTTTGATAAGAATGGGATGACAGCAAAGAGAAAAATAAGGATAGATTTGTAACTATATATATAAAATTGTAGTTCCTGTCTGTTTGTTTGTTTGTTCACGAACTCCTCCTATGGTTTTGGAGATAGACCCCCATAACCATATGTATTCTGAAACTACATTGCCCAGGCTACTTAGATAAGTATATTTCATTTTAATCAAAGGGTTCCCCGCGGGCACAAACCCCCGCTGAAAATTTTTTCCCTTCGATTTATATAAAATTTAAACCATAGGTAAATGACAAGATATGATGCCTATTCACAAAATTTCAGCAAATTTCAATATTAAGACACCCTAATTAAACCCCCTATAGTGAACATTTTGGAAGCCCATAACTTGAGTATTGGAACTTTGAATTTCTAATATGAAAATAATGCTTTACACAAAAATGAAATGATCAAGTTTTGAATTGATATTTTGAAAGAAATTATTTACAAGAAACAAAATAAGAATAAAATTTAATAATGTAATTTTGATTTGATATATTACAAAAAATAATTGTTTCTACGTTAGGCACAAGGCCAGCAATGACCCAGTGTATTACTGGTACTTTATTTTATCGACCCCGTAAGGATGAAAGGCAAAGTTAACCTCGGCGGGATTTGAACTCAGAATGGCAAGGGCCGTAACTCTATGCGTCAAAGCATGGCATCCGACACTCTACCAATACTGTCAATCCACCGCTTTTTATTACACCGCTTTTTATTACAAAAAATAATCTTTTCCAATGTTTCATGCCATTAGATTTTACATTGAGTAATATTGAAATGCAGAGTTTTTCTCCATAAATTATATCACTGATTTAAAATCAATCATCATTTTCTTACAAAAACAAAAATGTGTGAAATGCAGCAAGGCGCGGGAAAAAATTCCGCAATAGAGGGGAAACTTCCGAGGGTCACTCGTGGCGAAAACCACACAAAAGACCACGACCACTCTGACTACCAGGGCAAGCGCCCTCTCTCAGTTTTCCACCCCTCAATCTACAGACGCATAATCAGAGCGGGCCCGGTCAAGCGCCGGAAATGTCCAGATGCTCGGCACCGCTGTCATGGAATATGAAGCAGTGACAGGAGCAAAGTTAAACCAGGAAAAGTCGGTGGGCTTGCAGCTCGGCACCTGGAGAGGCAAGTCCATGCCACCCGACAGCGTCGTGGGGCGCTGGACGGAAGGACCGGTTAAATTGCTCGGGGTTTGGTTCGGTCCGGACCTCCAGATGGAGAAAATCTGGAGCGAGGTGACGAACAGGGTGGCCTCTCTCACCCAGAAATGGGCCGAGAGGAAGCTGTCCCTGAAAGGTCGGGTAGAGGTGGCGAATGCGTTCATCGCATCCGTCATCTGCTACCGCCTAACCCTTGTGCCTTGCCCCGGCCCAAATCTGACAAAAATGGAGTGCCTCCTCTTCCGCTTTTTATGGAAGGGACGTGCTCCCATGGTCAGACGATCCATCTACTGTCAACACCCGTTGCGTGGAGGGCTGGGCATGCCGTGGCTGATGATGCGCAAACACGCTGAGGCTGCGACATCTCTGGTGCTTCCTTGACGGTGCAAAAATGAGGACACACACACAGAGACAATTTCACTTTTATATGTATGTAGAGATATACATACATATACAAACACATATGCACATATATATATATACACATATACATAAATATACACATAAAAATATATCTATCTATCTAGAGCGGATAAAATTCCCGAGATCCATGGACGAGTTCTCTCCAGCGGTCTCTGTCCCTCATTATCGCTGCTATGTCCTGCGTCTCCGACAGACCAGTGTCTGTTCTTAGGGCATCAACATATGTTAACTTCAGTCTTCCTCTTCCACTGTGTCCATGCAGGGGCTCCCACAGGAGCACTGAGTACAGTGTCAACTCTGGATGTCGGTGAGCATGTCCAGTTCGTGAGTTTTAACAGGCACTCACAAATAAACGTTTCTCATTGGAGGTGTTATTACCAATATTCTTACCCCTGCTACGCCGAGATACACTGCTAGTATTCTAGAAAATTAGGTCATCCATTATATACTTTGTATGTAAGTTTGTTTTGCTAATTAATTTTATGTACTTTTGGTGATTAAAAAACTAAAATATAGCCGTGCAATTTGCTGTATAATTTTGAAGACTCTCAACGTTCAAGAATATCTTAATAAACATATTAATTAACCTGTCAACGTAACATAATAGCTATTGTTAATTAGATTCTCTGTGTTTTTTATGAGATCGAAGCTTTCAGTTTTTTCGCTATTAAATTTCAACGTATGTTTGGTAACGTTTGAACGATGAAAGTTTTATACCTATGCGAACATTTCACTTTTGCTATTAATATAAAACATTTGCTATTATTACCTTTAGTATAATAGTATTTCATTATTTTATGTTGTTAGATTCTATGGTAATATCTCACAAGTATATTTTATGTTGTCAGACGCTTCTTTCAGTTTGATAGTATTTTAAGTCTTATTTAGAACATTCCAGAAATTATCCACATAGTTTCCATATACAGTTAATGTTTCTAAACATTTCATTTAACATTTAACGAGTCTAAATATTTTGGCAACGCCATTAGACCATTTGTTGACAACTCAAATATTTTCACCTTAATTTATGTTATAAAATGAGGTTTTATTTCTCCGAGTCTAACTTACATCATTTTTAGGATATCGTATCTCATATAGGGTTATGGTATCTCATATAAGGCTATCATATCACATATAAGGTTATCGTATCTCATATAAGGCTATCGTATCACATATAAGGTTATCGTATTACATATAAGGTTATTGTATCTCATATAAGGTTATCGTATCTCATATAAGGCTATCGTATCACATATAAAGTTATCGTATTACATATAAGCTTATTGTATCTCATATAAGGTTATCGTATCTCATATAAGGCTATCGTATGACATATAAGGTTATTGTATCTCATATAAGGTTATTGTATCTTTAGCAGTATTAATTATAGATGTTATCGCCACTTTAGCAGGGTGGTAGAATCAGTGGTCGTTAGTTGCCAGTGTGGTAAGTGATAGTATCCTCGTTGGATTATCTTGTTGACATAGACGTGAGGGAAGGTCCCTCGATCTATTTACCATCTATTTACAATATTCCTTTCGTCAGGTCGCCAATTCCAGCAGCATGGATTAAAGATGTCATTGAGACACGAGTAACATAACAACGACTTCAACCGCAGTAATTAGAGATGAAATGTTTGTTTATTTATATGGTTGAAGTTACAGATAAAAAGAGGTTACAAAAGGGAATGTGCCATTGCGCCGTTAAGCCGGCGAGGCTAGGGGTGCAATATCTCACTGTTACATTATGCGTGTTGCTGGCTTGAAGTTTCCGGTACAAGAGCGAGATTCTTCAAATCTTCGCGGGGAATTTCTTCCTCAGGGCGCGTAGGGATGCATCCTCTTCTACTGGCGCTGATTGGCTGAACTGAGCCAAATCACGCACAGAGAATGTATGTGAGCCCGCGGAATGTAGGTCACTACATCACCTCCAACCAGATTTTCAGCCGAAAATCGACAACGAAGAAACCAAGGATCCACATATTATTAAATCAGCAAGAACAAATGCTGAAAGAGCACATCAGTGAAAAAATAATTGAGCAGAAGGTTGCATGCAAGAACAAAAAATGAGGCGCTACGGGCCGTGTTGAGCCGCTGTGTCAAATGACCAGTTGTTTTGTTGTTTATACGTGACCGCCAAAGGTCTAACAAAAAACGGATAAAGTCTGACATGGGCGAGGTTGCTGTTCTTGCATTAAATGTTAATGGTAAGCGTTGTACCAGTAGCTGCGAACGAAGCTATTATGGTAGTTTACCAGTGCTGGCGAGAAAATGATGGCCCCCAGATGTATTGTCGAATGTGCTGTGGAGCCAGGAAAAAATGGCTGGTTGCTTTGTAAAGAACAAAAGGCAAGTTTAATCTGTAGGTGGGTTGCAGTGTAAATTCCATAATTCGGGCGAATCCACAGAAGTGGCTGAAATATTGACAAGTCCAGTTCAATTTGTTGCTTTCCCAGCGAGTCGGGCAAAAACAACAAGACGGATGGCCGTCATGGACGATCAGTGTGCAACGAGATGCGAAGCTGTTTGAGTTCAGCTGCAATGTATTCTCATGTTGCAGTGCCTGTTTGAATCCATTGGATTAAGCTCTGTGAGCTGCTAGCATGTGACAGCATCTCAACCAGGTGAAAAGGGACTCGCAGAATATTACGTTTGAAGAACATATACCAAGAACAACATGTTGGTGTGTGATAAAAAAAATGTGTGCATATGCAGGCATGTAAAACAGCAAAGAATGTGAATGAACAAAAACCATGAGCAAACAAATAGCAAAAGAGCACAAAACAAGTAAATGCATTCTACAAAGAAATATGTGAATGTAACAAACTGATAATTCAAAGTCAATCTAGGGGAGCAGAGAAATTGCTCAATAAGTACAAAGTTTTTCAAAGTCAAATAGTTCACACATCACCAGTGTACAGACACTAGTTCTATCTGAAAACTGAAAAAGAAGTTTGTTAATGCCGTTAGGGGTTAGATGTATGGTGTTTTTGTGAGATTTCGTGGCCATCTTACCGTCCCGCCACACGGTAGTGTTGCTTATTGTTAAAGCAATGTCAAAGAATCTTCTTTAGAGTAGGAGTCACCAAATATGGCAGTCACGTCTGACGCCATAATGGTGAGAAAATTACTGTCTCAATTTCTCGCGTCCCTGTGGTAACGAGACAGAAGGTATGGTGGTTGCGTCGGTAAAGTTACAAGCCGTTTTGAAATTTCCGATGTGTGGTGGTTGGCGTCGGTAAGGTTATGAAGCTGCCACTCACTGTTCCCTGTATTGGTCAGTGGTTAAACAACGCTGTCGCTGCTGCTGTCATTGTTGTTGTCAAGCGTAGCCATGACATGTCGGTAGCCATCTTGAAATTTTGTCGTGGCGAAAAAGTTTTTGAAATACTGCTAATTTTTCAAAAATCTTAAAAGGAATATTCTGGATTTTCGCAAGTTGCGACGTGGCAATAAAAGTTAAACTGAATGAATAAGAAGGGCTGCGTGATATTCTTACGTCGGTCACCACTTTAGCAGTATTAGTTATAGATGTTATCGCCACTTTAGCAGGGTGGTAGAATCAGTGGTCGTTAGTTGCCAGTGTGGTAAGTGATAGTATCCTCGTTGGATTATCTTGTTGACATAGACGTGAGGGAAGGTCCCTCGATCTATTTACCATCTATTTACAATATTCCTTTCGTCAGGTCGCCAACTCCAGCAGCATGGATTAAAGATGTTATTGAGACACGAGTAACATAACAACGACTTCAACCGCAGTAATTAGAGATGAAATGTTTGTTTATTTATATGGTTGAAGTTACAGATAAAAAGAGGTTACAAAATGGAATGTGCCATTGCGCCGTTAAGCCGGCGAGGCTAGGGGTGCAATATCTTACTGTTACATTATGCGTGTTGCTGGCTCGAAGTTTCTGGTACAAGAGCGAGATTCTTCAAATCTTCGCGGGGAATTTCTTCCTCAGGGCGCGTAGGGATACATCCTCTTCTACTGGCGCTGATTGGCTGAACTGAGCCAAATCACGCACAGAGAATGTATGTGAGCCCGCGGAATGTAGGTCACTACATATCTCATATAAAGTTATCGTATCACATATTCAGGGGCGGTGGAACTGGGTATAATACCAGCTTCTTACCAAATGTGAAGAAGCTCGATATATTAACCTCTTAATAAAGGGCACAGAGCATATTTCTTTTTAAATTATATATATACAGTGGTGGTGGAACTGGGGGTGGGGTATTCCCTCCTCCAATAATTATATATATACAGTGGTGGTGGAACTGGGGGTGGGGTATTCCCTCCTCCAATAATTATATTTTCGTCCCAAACTACCAAAACACATCTATTTGGATATGCGCTACAATTTATGTACATATTATGTTTATCGCATATTGAAGTTTTGCAGCCTACCCCACACCCACCCTGATATAAGGTCATCGTATCACATATTTTATCACATTGCTGGATTGGCAGTATCGGTAGAGGGTCGGACGCCATGCTTTGACGCATAGAGTTACGGCTCTTGCCATTCTGAGTTCAAATCCCACCGAGGTTAACTTTGCCTTTCATCCTTATGAGGTCGATAAAATAAAGTACCAGTAATACACTGGGTAATTGCTGGCCTTGTGCCAAAAGTAGAAACAATTATTTTATCCTAGCTAAACATATACGATGATGTTTTATGTCTCCGAGTCTGTCTAACTTAAATCACGTGTTGTAGGTTATCGTATCACATGTTGTAGGTTATCGTATCACAAATTATTTTATCTTTTATATAAACATATAAATCTGATATTATTTTCGTCTACATCCTCTTACCTATGTTTCCTAATTTCAACTTGTAACATTTCCTCTAAACTCCTTTTATAGTATACATTTATCATATTTATTTCATTTTACATAGAGACGATCTATTGCAACTCAGCCATATTGAATATTAACTGTTTTAATTTCTAGTTTAAACGCCAGGTTAGAATATTTGGGGGAAGGGCAAAGCTGATTAAATCAACCCTGGTACTTCACTGGTACCGTCTTATCGACCTCGGAAGCATGAAAGGCAAAGTTGACTTCGGTGCTATTTCAACTTAGAAGGTAAAGAACCGGAACAACGATCGTATGGCATCCGGCGCTCTACCAATTCTGCAAATCTTCCACCATAGAATCTCAACTGAATTAATCAGCGATTTTAATGCAATATATTTTCCATGCTGAACTGTCTTTACCAGCTTGTTCCACACCTACCCGTGACAGAGACATGGCTACTCTAATACCCTTGGTCACTTTCTCACTTCCAAATCAAACCGTTTCCTATACTATATTTCCTTTATACACATAAGCTTCCCCGCTCTGCCTAATAAAGGAGATACACCGCACAGTTTTCTCACACAAAATACCGAACACTCGTGGGGCGGACAGCGCGTGGGTCCCCATTTATTTATAATAGTGAGAGATGGAGAGAGCGCGAGAGATGGAGGCAGTGATTTATCTCACAACTCCTACACCACCACAAACTACTCTCGCACCTACCCGCTAAAACTGACTGTCACTTGTTATGCGTGCTAGATTCTTACCTGATCATTGTCAGCCCCGAATCCTCTCACCCTAATCTCATGTTGCAAAATGTTTCTCATGGTTCAAACCGAACTTTCTTGTACTTCAGATCAATAAACTATCAGCGAGGTTTTACAGCTTCCTTTGCTTACCATTTTTTCTTTATCTTCTTTATGCTTATCTTGCCACCAGTTGGGCTCCATTCCCTATATATATATATATATATATATATATATATATATATATATATATATATATATATATATATATATATATATATATATATATATATATGAGAGACGTAAAATAAGAAAATTATAAAATTAACTTACTAAAATTTCACTCCCAACTAATTAGTTTCTGAAAGGGAATAAACATACTTTCCGAACAAGTGTACAGAGAAGCCTTTCGTCATCAGGGAAGTCTATTCTCAGCTAAGTTTCCAGGCAATACGTGGACACTGGGAACTTATACAAAAATAATTCAGTGGATGGAAAAAAGCAAAGCGTGGACTGAATTCCTAGCCATTGAGAAAATCACTGCCTACTGCGTCGGTGGCAAATTCAAAAGAATCAATCACGTGACATCGAGGTCAATCAGTGGAAAGTGGTATGTTAAGAAGACAGCAGCCTGACTGTTACCATAGCAGCAGTCTTGGCCAATGTTGCTCGACAAATAATTTGGGTGTGGCTGGGTGTGGGTGGCATTATCTTTAAATTTGTAGAGGGGAAAGATTCTGAAGTTGGGATGATTTTGGGTGGCACAGGTATCAATGTGTTCACTCAGTGGTATTTTCCTGTATTCCCGTATTTTAATTTGGGATGTATGGACAGTCATGCGTTGGCGGAGGCTGTTTTTGGTCTGGCCTATGTATTGTTCTCGACAACCTGAGCAAGTTAATACATATATTAGATTTTCTGATGCGCATGTGAAATTGTGTTTTACTATAAAACGTTGTCCTTCTTTGAAATAGAATTCCAAACCCTTTATTAGGTTGATGCATATGCCACAGTTGGGTCTATCGCATTTTTTTACTGTGGGTTTCGTTGTTGTGGTTGGCAGTACTTTGGCATGTGTTAGGATGTTTTTCATTGACTTATATTGTCTTTTGCTCTTTATGATATCGTGTGTTCGTAGGATTTGGTTCATTCTATGGTCCTTTTTCAACACAGGGATGTTCTGGAGGATGGTGTCAAAGGCCTCATTGTTGAGGGGTTGTGTGTGGAGATGTATGGAAGAGCTTTTAGTTTCGGTTGATTTACTTTAGGGTGTCTAAGGTCCTGGGTACTGAGTTTTAGGGCACGTTGGATTCCATTGTCAATTAGTGATGCAGGGTAGTCCCTGCCTATGAGTGTGTCCTTTAGTTCTTGTAGCCGTAAGTAACAGGTGTTTTTATTGGAGACTATAGTACAGATTCTCTTGGCTAAGTTGTAGGGAATATTAATTTTAACGTGTCTAGGGTGGCAAGAGTTGAAAGGAAGATATTGCTTGGAGTCTGTGGGCTTGTAGTATATGTCTGTTTCTATTTTTTTGTTATGAATCTTAATGAGGATGTCGAGGAAGGGGAGTTGTTGATGGCTGTATTCCATCGTAAAGTTAATATTCGTGTTGAGCCCATTTATAAGGGTGTGAAATTCTTTAAGTTTCTCGATTTAAAGTAATAAATTAATAAAAATAACAAACCTATATCGGGCAATAGCCTTCGATACCCGGACAGACCAAAATCTGTTTTGCAAGAATTATTAAGTGAAAGCCAGAATTCCTGTGCCCATCTGCGGGTATCCAGCAAAATTCGTACCTTTCACTTCAAAGGATCTAAGGAGACTGAGAGATGTGCTGATATAAAGCACATGTCGCAGTGCCTAGTGCGTCTCATACTCATGCCGCTAAAAATAGCAGCTGGGTTTATGAGACTAAGGTTAGCTCTACATACATACGGAGCCGAGAATATCATAGATTGAGTTATAAACTCAAAATAGTCTTTTACAATTAAATAGCTCAAAGAAAGGAATCTTTCCGAACCGTGTAATATAATTGGATATATGAGAGGGATGAACAGAGGTATAAGTATACATGTGTTCTACAGAGATATAAGTATACATGTGTTCTACAGAGGTATAAGTATACATGTGTTCTACAGAGATATAAGTATACATGTGTTCTACAGAGATATAAGTATACATGTGTTCTACAGAGGTATAAGTATACATGTGTTCTACACAGATATAAGTATACATGTGTTCTACAGAGATATAAGTATACATGTGTTCTACAGAGATATAAGTATACATGTGTTCTACAGAGGTATAAGTATACATGTGTTCTACAGAGGTATAAGTATACATGTGTTCTACACAGATATAAGTATACATGTGTTCTACAGAGATATAAGTATACATGTGTTCTACACAGATATAAGTATACATGTGTTCTACAGAGATATAAGTATACATGTGTTCTACAGAGATATAAGTATACATGTGTTCTACAGAGGTATAAGTATATATGTTTTCTATAGAGGTATAAGTATACATGTGTTCTACACAGATATAAGTATACATGTGTTCTACACAGATATAAGTATACATGTGGTCTACAGAGGTATAAGTATACATGTGTTCTACACAGATATAAGTATACATGTGTTCTACAGAGATATAAGTATACATGTGTTCTACAGAGATATAAGTATACATGTGTTCTACAGAGGTATAAGTATACATGTGTTCTACAGAGGTATAAGTATACATGTGTTCTACACAGATATAAGTATACATGTGTTCTACACAGATATAAGTATACATGTGTTCTACAGAGATATAAGTATACATGTGTTCTACAGAGGTATAAGTATACATGTTTTCTACAGAGGTATAACTATACATGTGTTCTACTGAGATATAAGTATACATGTGTTCTACTTGGTCAATTACAATTGGAACACATGTATCCTTATATCTGTGTTCATCCCTCTCATATATCCAATTATATGATATATATAGTCTATCAAAGTTCTTTCGTTGCACATCTGTAACATCATCAGAGGTACTATTATGTTTCCTCCTGTTGTATTGTATGTCTACGCCATTTTTATTTTATTTATTTATTTCTTCTTGTCTCCGTCTCTGCGCATGCGTTTGCGTGTGTGTATAATGTTTGGTGTGCGTGTTCGCGTTTGAGTGTATGTGTTTTTGTTTTTGTATTCTATCTTTGTTTACTAGTGTGTGTTTATATGTGTTTGTTATATATATATATATATATATATATATATATATATATATATATATATATATATATATATAGGAAAATGTATGACCCCGACGGCAGAGCTCAAGCCGTTTCGACGGCTATTTCTGGACTAAATAAGACTTTTTAGCCTGGTAAATAAATAGTATTTATTTACCAGGCTAAAAACTCTAATTTAGCCCAGAATTAGCCGTCGAAACGGCTTGAGCTCTGCCGTCGGGGTCATACATTTTCCTATTACCCACTCTCCTACCCTAAGTATTGAGTACTCTGGTGCGTTATGGTCCACCTGGTTCCTTACCACAACTCCTTCGTTATATATATATATATATATATATATATATATATATATATATATATATATAAATATATATATATATTATTGTGTTATGGTGTATATAGTGAAGAATATAATATATATGTGTGTGTGTATGTATAAACTTGTGCGAAGTAAATAATGATAACGTTATATTTGTATATACACAGAATAGAGGAAATAAAGACTACGTAGCTGTGTATATAAACTTACACAGTTTTAGTATATAGACATATAAACATAGCAAATATATATATTTCCCTGTTAATTGAAAAAAAAATAACAAACGCCTTTAATCGATTTTCGAACCTTCATCATCAGGTATGTATATGATCCTGGAGAGGAGATGGGTTCTGCTATAAAATACTCTAGAAACGCCGTATGTTAATACGACGCTCTTACGACTCCGGGAGTTACGGGATAAGGAAGGCTCCACTGTAATAACAGATACACCATATCTTTTCTCTATCTCTTCTGTAGATATAAAACTGACTGTTCTTCTCATCTTGTCAGCTATCTACTACCTCTTCCCATCTTGTTATCTCTACTCTTTCACGCACCACTGGAACCCTAGACATAAAAACTTCTCCCAATCCCCTCTTCCCAGAATGCAACACACCGGAAATCCTTCTTTGCCTTCGTTTAGATTCCCAAGTATCACTCTACAAAATGTATATAATTAGAATCGACCCACCAGTCTCAGAAAACCTGCAAATATTATTGTCGTCCTCCTTCTTCAGTCTTGAAGTAATTAATAAAATACTTCCTTCAATGCCTGCATCTATTTTCCTCATCTCTGGAAAATGTTTACGGTTCCCTGTTAG
>OZ024745.1:2328782-2331282 GCA_964016885.1 Eledone cirrhosa
TTATTTCTATAATGATATTTCCTGCTAATTATCACAATATTGCTAAGCATTCCTCAATTCTATCACCCCATTCTATCGTCTCCCACCCTCACCTCTCCTACTCTATTTCCCACTCTATCACAACTTACCACCCCCTCCACTTCCTCTATACCTATCAGCTGTGTAAGCCATAGTATGGTTTTCATTCTGTTCACATTCCCTATCTACTAAACACTGGTTATTATTCACACTACTTATATTCCACATGGTACATATTTCTATTTCTAGATACTTGTATTTGACAAGATCGAGACAGAACAGAGGTAAAAAGTAAGCAGAAGGTGAAGCAGAAAGAACAAGAAACGATAAACCTGCATCTACTACTTCTGGATGATAAAATGACAAGTCAGTCAATCATATTCGTGCCCCCTCCCCACAGCCCCGGCGGACAGAATGGAGAAGGCGTTACCCCGGCGGACGGCGCTAGAAGAGCCATTCAGCTCGCGGGGCTCACCCCTGCGGCTAGCCAGTTCAGCGCCTATGGTGGTGAGTAGGGGGGTAGCCCTAGGGCCGAGGACAACAGAAGTCTCCACTGCCAAGGGTACAACCGAAAACCTGTCGGAGAGCGACCAGTATTTGAAGAGTTTGGCCTCCTCAGCCCGACGTGCAGCAGAACCTGGGTTAGTCGAAAGAAGGTGAAGTATAAGAAGACTAACCACTGACTAAAGAGAATGGTACATTCAGCAGGAATAATAGGGCAATGGAGAAAGTTTGTATTTAGAAGTGGGTAAAAAATAATGGAATTCAGAACTGAGGGAATAAAGAGAGAAAGTAGAGGACAGAGAGAAAAGGGTGAACATACTAAAGTTAATGCTAGGGTTGAGGATGAACGGAAAGAAGAGGGAGAAAGATACAGGGATATTAAGAAGTAAAGAATAGGAAAAGTTGTGTGGAAAGAGACCTATAAGAGAAATGTCGAATTGACACATTAAATAAAGCGAAAAGATATAAATTATTCAATCGGCAGAAACAAATTCATTCTTTTTTTCTCCAATTATGACGGAAAGTCAGTTTAAGAATATTTTTTTAGTAAAATGGATGCAGTGAATATCGTTAAGTGTTGTTGGTGACAATACTTTCACCAGTTTGTGGTGAGCAGCTAAGATCTCCTCTCCAACCGAGGATGTACACTTTCACCCTTGTTTTGTTGTATCTTTTCTTTAAATCTTACTTTTTATTGTGTTTTGTGAAACTGATTATTTCCCGCCTTTAGTCCTTCTCCAAAATTTCATTGGACGACAGCAAATATTCTTTGACACGAAAGACGGGTTTAGACGGATAATTCTAAATATTGATAGGATAATGAAAAATCTTCAAAGAACTTCCGGAAATGATCGGAAGTTCCGATTAACTTCCAATTAATTCCATCTATATAATCACACTACATTTAGCCTGTAGGTTGAATAAAGTTCCACACAGCAAACCAAATTTAATGAGAGAAGTATTGCTGAAGTGATTTGTAAGGGGGCGCTCCGATCTTCGCTGAAGTAAAACAATACAGGTTTAAACTTTGACTTTAGAATTTGGTGATATTTTCTGGTTAGGCAAACATTTTCAGGAGAAAATAGGGGGTGGTGGTGGTGGTGAGCTGGTCTTCTTTGACAAATATTTGGTGACTGCACCTGCTATTATAGTTACAACAACCAATCAGCTCCTTGCTGTTCGTGACTATTATTAATAGATGGCTTCTACTTATTGATGAGAATTGAGTCTAATTCCGTTGTTGCATTCGTTGGTTTTAATAGTGACATTATCTTGGATGTAGCATTTTTGCAGATATTTGTTAACAGAAAAATACTTGTATCGACTTGAGATTTTTAATCCAGATCTGTAACTTAGAGACAGTGTTTCGGATTGTGTGTGTATGTATAACTGTATATATATATATACAGTGTATATATACTATGTGTCAATAATTGTCACAAGTGTAGTGTTTGTACCAGAGTTTTCAAGTCGCTGGCTGGACTAAAAAGTCACACTCGTCCAGCGCATCGGTAGGAGTTCTCCTACATGGATATAAAGTAGTGGCCGTACTCGAAAACGAGTTGGCAGCCACCATATATATATATATATACTTTTCATTTTTATATATATATATATATATATATATATATATTATTCTCATTTCTTCATTTCTTCTCTCACTTAAATATGCTTACGCTGTGTATTTATCCTTTGAAACTCAACTCTTCATGCACTCTATTTTCACTGTCAATATATTAATCGCTCTTTCTTTCCTCTTCTATCTTTCTCATTTCTTTCTTCTTTTTTTCTTTTTTCTTTTTTCTTTTTTCTTTTTTCTTTTTTCTTTTTTCTTTTTTCTTTTTTCTTTTTTCTTTTTTTCTTTTTTTTCTTTTTTTCTTTTTCTCTTTTTTTCTTTATTTCTTTATTTCTTAATTTCTTAATTTCTTTTTTCTTTTTCTTTTTTCTTTTTTTCTTTTTTTCTTTTTTTCTTTTTTTC
>OZ024745.1:2336282-2348782 GCA_964016885.1 Eledone cirrhosa
CGTGACGACGCACGCAAATATTTATTTATACATATGTATGTGTATATATGTATGTGTATATATCTATGTGGTTGGGAGGTATGTTGCAGATATGCATAATATTAAACACATGAATGGTAATCGTATATATGAGGACATGAATGTTAATCGTATATATTTGTATATATATACTGTGAAATTTTTATAACACAGGGAATGTATAGCAGTGATTAAGAGAAATCATTTACGTTTTGTATGGCTATATTGTTGGCTTGAGTAAACATAATTTCTATTTTCAGGACGTGCGTATCTATATGTATATATATATACATATATATTTGTATATCTTTGCATAAAATACTGATCTCTATAGCAAGGGTACATCTCTGAACTCAGATTTTGATATATTGATCTCAAGTTTCTAAACTAAACATATAGTCATTATTGAACAATGTTTAATTTCTCATATTATATACATATATGTCCCATTCATGAATATTGATACTTATATTTTTATTATTCATTTCATATAAATTGTTAACTCAACTTAATATGACATGACGTAAAGTTTTCATTGTCCCCCCTCTCTCTATATAGTATTTCTCTCTCTTGAGTTTTTCTCTCTGTATGATGACTTGATATCTCTCTGTTGCTTTCCTTTGTTTTTCTTATTTCTTCCTTTTCTTTCTTTTTTATTTTTTATTTTTTATTTCCTCCTATCTTTATTTATCTCTTTCTCTTCTCCATACATTTCTCTCTCCGATATTTTTCCAGGTTTTCTTTCTTTTTCTTTCTTTCTCTCTCTCCGTCTTTGTTCTTTTCTCTCTCTCCGTCTTTTTTTTTATCTCCGTCTTTTTCTAATTGTGCTTAACACTATGACTTATTAAAACAATATAAAAAATTCACTATCCAGACAGCCTCCAAAAGTAATGGTTGTATTTTAAAAGGGTACGTCAAAGCTATTTGTAAAACTGTTATATATTGTATTTTGTCTGATGAAGGCATACCATAATTTAATATGGTATCCCTGAAATATGTATAATGAAATAAAATTTTGGATAAAATCATCCCACAAATTAAACACAAGATACACCTTAAACAATGGGGAAATACGGGTGAAGTAATTGAATGGTTCAAATATATCAAGAATAATAAGGACAAAACATTTATTCAATTTGATATCAATTCATACTACACCTCTATTCCCCTATCCTATTAAATAAGGCACTAATCATGACCATGAACAATAGCGACCTGACTAGAGCCCAGATTGATGTCATCCTTGCGGCCCGTAAAACCATAATCACCTTCGAGGACCAATTATGGACACGCAAGGATACGCACAACAACTTCGACATAACCATGGGATCTAGTGACTCGGCGCAGGTCACTGATTTGGTCGGCCTATACCTTCTTAATGAAATCCATAAGGACCTCCCTTACCTCAACGGTGGTTTGTACCGCGATGATGCACTTCTACTTATAGAATATAAAAAATTTAATATAGAAAGAACTAGAAAACAATTGCACAAGACATTCAAAAACTTTAACCTTAGTATCACAATGGACAAAAACACTAAAAATGTTAACTTCCTAGACGCCACACTATACCTAGACTCAAAAATATATACACCTTTCCATAAGCCTAACGAAAAACTCATTTACGTAGATACCAAGTCTAATCACCCTAGATCAATATTAAACTCTATCTCTAAGGGGGTATCCAATAGAATCTCTAGTCTATCCTATGACGCAAACATATTTAGCAAAAACTCACAATATTACAATCAAGCATTAGCTAGATCCGGCCATAATATAGAAATTGAGTTCCTACCTAAGAAAACACATAGCTACAACATCATCTCGCACAACATGTCCATGAGGAAACCTAATAATAGGAATAGCAACCACAAGTACACCAAAGCGGAGGGTGCCACCGGAAGTAACCATTACCACGGAAACTACTGTAGGGCCTTAGGAAGAAACAACACACAAAACACTAAAAACAAAAATAGAAGAAGAAATAATACATTTTTCAACCCTCCTTTCAACCTAAATGTCTCCACCAACACACCTAGGGCTTTCTTCTCACTACTAGATAAAAACTTCCCTCTAGGACACAAGTACCACAACCTTTTAAACAAAAACACTATTAAAATCTCATACTCTACGACGCCTAACTTAGCATACCACATAGCTAGCAGCAATAAAAGTAAAATTAATTCTTACTTCCAACAAATGAAATCACAACAGGATGCAAACCTTCTAAATACCTCTGTAGCAAGCAACCATAGTAACGGCAGTAACAATAGAAATAACACTAGTATAAGAAATAACACCGGGGTTGACAACCCGAATGTCCAAAATCCTATAGCTACCACCCAGACTTCTGCACTGCATTATAACCAGCAGACTAACACACAGGATAATTGTAACTGTAGAGCTAATAGAACCTGCCCTTTAGATAAAAAATGCCTAACCAAGGATATCATATACTCATGCACCGTCACAACTAGCAACTCTTCAGAAACCTATGTAGGCTCCACTTCTAACTGCTTCAAAATCAGATATAATTCGCACATCCACTCGTTCAAAAAGCACAGCCTAGCCAACTCCACCTCACTATCTAGCTACATACACTACCTAAAAACTAAAAATAAACCATACACACTCAAATGGGAAGTGATAGGCAGCGCGACTTCGTACAAACCACCTAATAAATTTTGTAACCTCTGTATACTAGAGACCCACAATATTATTTTCTCTAACCGTAACCTACTTAACAAAAAATCTGAAGTGTTTGCAACTTGCCAGCACCGCTTCAGACATTCCTTCCAAAACTTTAAGCCCAATATATAGCAATGTCGGACTTGAACCAAACACCACCTCTAGCATCAAACACCAGGGGCACACCTTATACCACATACCCAACACTAACTGATCTAATATAACACAAACAACGACATCCCTCTGGAACCCTTCGCAGGGCGAATACCCATTTATACCTCTACGTTAGGTGTGACAACATCCACCCACTTGAACTGCACTACACCGCTCTATAGGTAATTTAAGCATGAATTGATTGGCTTGGTAGTGTTGTGCGGAGGAAGTGCCTTCCTTGGACAGATGAAAAACGATTTAATCTAGTAACGCTGTCGAGCAGTAGGACCAGGACGCTGAGTGCAGAGAATGAATATATTGCAACTGGCGTGCGGGTTGTACATATATGGATGATTTGATGGTCAGAGTGGGGTCATGAGGACTGTGGATTGACCTCTGGTCGGCCCTGGTGATGATTATCTTTCGACATCCAATGTAGCAAGCGATGACCCAGAACTTACCAGAGATAATTAATTTAGAATCCTCGCTCGTCGTCTATAATATTCATTTGTGGCACTCTACGATGGGGGTTAACTCACCATAATAATACGAACACCTTCAGCACAACTTAATAGACTACTCTATAGTTAAAACACTTTATGCTTTAGAAATATTTTGGAAGTTACGCATAACCATAGAAATTAGGGTCTATTTTGAGATACATTTCAATAGCTAGTAATAGAAACCTCGGAGTTACCTCCCCTTATGCATTAACTCCCCTTAGCCACACACACACTTCCGGGTAGTATTCAATGTCGATTCTCGAAACGTAACAGCCTCCTGTATTGAACTAAAGAACGTCAGACTACGATTCTCTAACTGGATTGTCAAACGCTCAATATCGAATTGTCGTGGATTATGTGAGGGGCATATAATCTGAAAAATACACTCCTCTGACTATGAAAATGTCGAAGTACATGAAGTCCATAACATCCCTTCGCTGTGCATTTCCAATACTCTTAATATTTTTAATGCTTGCACTATTTTTAATGCTTATATCATTTCTCCACACACAGACTATAACAATCATATAAAGAATTTGCCACCAGATCAACTCTTGTTTACCTACCTAAGTGCTTCTACTACACGTAACTCTCTGCCACACTATATAAACAAGACGCACGTGCTTGCCACACATATAACATTTGTACTATATAACCGCTTATTTTCATGTATTTTAACCTGTATTTTTGATTTTTGATTGTACCTTTTAATATGAATGTAATCTCTAAGTGTGTACTGCCACTCTAAATGCTGTAATGAATGTTGACCCACAATATTTGCATATGTATCTGTATGTCTCTTGGGTGAAAAGGAGGTCATATAACTGTCCATTCATTAATAAATTGGTCCGAAGAATCCAAACCTCGGTTTGGAGGAAACAGTTGTAAGCACAAAAATGTTTTGAACAGTTCTTTGATTCTTATATTTCATATAACTGCTCTGTAAATCATCTGATGTTATTACATTGAGCTACTTAACTTACTGGTAATAAGGTAGTAATACATTACTGCCTACCACTATTTAGGGTTTGTATAAAAAAATATATATAACTGCAAAAGGTTTTTGTATTTACATAACCATAAATAGTATAATTAATACTAATGAAATAAATATAATTTTATAAATATAGTTTCCATTTATTAATATCGTATATATATATATATATATATATATGTGTGTGTGTGTATGTGTGTGTGTGTGTGTGTGTGTGTGTGTGTGTGTAACTATACACATATATATATGTATATAAATATATATATATATATGTGTGTATGTGTGTGTATCAATGCATATTTGCAGTACATAACTAAACATAATTAGCTCACACTAAAAAAGATGACAATATTTTACAAAAGGTGAGTCCTGCAGAAAAAATCAGAATTCTTTCTCTTTCTGCAAGCCCCCCCCCCCCCGCCCACTTTTTTGTTAAAAAAAATCTATTATTTTTTTTTTACTATGAACTAATTACGTTTCAAGGTGTACTTATTAAAAAAAAAACATTAGTTTGCATCTTCAACTCGTATTACATTTCTCTCTCTAAGAGAGAGACAGTGACACACACACACACACACGCACATTCACACACACACATTCACACACACACACACACACACACACACACACACACAAATATATATATATATATATATATATATACAGTAATAATAATAAATTTGAAGACTAAAATCCAAAGAGGGCTCGATAAGGATAAATATATATCAAATATGTTTCATTCAGGGCTTCCTGATGATTCCTCTCGAATGAAACAGTTCTAGTTCTGTGGAAGCCTTTCTATATTAATTATTTATACTTTGCTTTGTATTGAGTACCTTACCTACTGTGGTTACCCCTGATTGAACCCGGGATAACTTATATATATATATATATATATATATATATATATATATATATATATATATATATATATATATATATATATATATATATATATATATATATATATATATATATATATATATATATATATATATATATATATATATATATATATATATATGATGTGCGTTTGCCAATACTTCCATTCAAGCACTCATGTATAATGTTAAATAATGAAATCGTTATTTACAAAAGTGTCTTTGTGTCTGGGATATATATATATATATATGTGTGTGTGTGTGTGTGTATGTGTGTGTACGTGTGTGTGTACGTGTGTGTGTACGTGTGTACGTGTATATGTGTGTGTGGGCAGGAAATCTTTTGATGGTATATCTGGAAGTCATAGTGTATCTATTAACACGGTTTTTGTGGTATTTCCAACACTCTAAATCTGATATAAACTTCCATGTCTTTCTACTGCTAACCAATTGTTGTATATTTCCACTGTTTTCTTTAATCGACAATGGTGATTCCTTATCATAAACATGGTGACACCAACAAACTCCATTACTTGTTATAACTGGTAAAGTGTATATATGTATATATATATATATATTGTTATGCTTTGGGAGGGTCATGTTGCCAATAAGAAACACACGCACCAGTTGCTTTCACTCCAATTTATTATAAATTAAATTTATAAATTTAAGAATTTATAAATTAGAGAACCTAGAAATAAAAATAGAATCTACACACAAAAAAGACGCAATGTTTAACAGAAAAGAAGCAATGTTTAGACAAATCACAGAGGCAATAAACATAAATCAACTCCAACCAAAATTAAATAGAAAACATGAATGGAATAGCAACATCACAACTTACAATTAAGGACAAAATGAAAACACACACACACATAGAACAAACAACCAGTAACATGTAAATAAACAAATAAATAAACAAATATAAACACACAGACAACCGGATGTAACACATGCGCAAACTAAGCACGCAACACACACAAAAACAAGATAGCGTAGGACAGAACAAAGGAGAGGCACAAAAACAAAGAAAAGAATCGCCAGTCACTGAAGAGGTCACAGAATGTGTGACTAAAGAACTTTGACAATATATGAACAACCGTCCGGTTATGGAACCAACCAACCAACCGGAAATTTATAAATTCCTGCACCAGACATAGCCATCAAAATAGACACCCTACTACCCAAAGTATCGAGTACTCTGGTGCATTATGGTCCACCTGCTTCCTTACCACATTTCCTTCGTTATATATATATAATAAACAATACAATATAATTACCTCATTACCAGAGGCTTCCCGAATAAGACGAATACAAGAAACGTCCTCATTCGTTCGTCAGACAAGGCAATTTAAAACATAGTGGAATATTTGAAAAACCTCCTCAAGAAAGGCAAAAGTTTAACGGGCAAGTGCTTTCCAGCTCATATAAACTTAACTCACTTTCAGACACTTATCCTCCATAAACTCTTGTTCTTCGCTTTCCTTAAATTACCCTCTTTACAGACTTCTCTTTCTGATTTACTTTTATTTTTATTTTTAACTTTATTTTTACTTCACATCCACCAGTGAACCCCCCCCCCCCTCCTGCTTTTTGATTCACTTACTTTATACCTTCACAATTTTACATATTTTACTTCCCCATTTTCTTTCATGTCACTTACGTTTTCAACTCCAGATATATTCTGTTGTCCCTCAGCCGCTTTTATCTATGTTTACTTGCGTATAATTTGTACTCATTTATTATATACGGCTGGTTTTTTTATATTGTATCTATGCGTGTGAGCGTGCATGTGTGTGTATGCGTGTTTGTATATGTATACGAATGCATTTGTATGTGCGCGTGTGTGTGTATATGTATGTGTGTGTGTGTTTTTATATCTATGTTTTTTACATACTTATATATATGTGTGTGTGTGTATATGTATATGTATATATATATATATATATATGTATGTGTATGTATGTGTATATATATATATATATATATATATATATATAGTCGCGTGCATGCGCATGATTAGATGTACATGTACGTATATATATATGTGCTTCGTGTGTATGTATGCGCGCCTTTGTATGTATGTACGCATGTATGTGCTTTGTCTGTACGTATTTATATATATGTTTATATATATATATATGTGTATGTACGAACCTATGTTTGTTTTCTATTTTTTCTAGTGTTACTTTATAATTGATAACCCCTCCCTCTTACTTTCTCTTTGATTTAATTTTTTAATTCTCATATATTTTTTTATTTTTTCATTTGTTTATATATATATCGACCTTCAGCCTGACACTGCTTTGACTGATACACTCCCTTCCCTGTATATATCACTCGCATGTATGTGGTTGCGTGTGTGTGTGTGTTTATACGCGTGCTTTCATACTTGTATGTGTATATATTTCAATCCTTAATACCTGAGTTTGAATGTACGTTAACACTATTAACTTACAATTTCTTTTTCAACATATATTATATACGTATTTGTGGTCACACATACACTGATATGTTTGCCCTCATATATGTACTTACGCACACATTTTTTTACTATATACATGCATTTGTACATACACACATATGTACATTTGTGAGTGAATATACACACATTTATACACATAACCTAACTATATTTCCTTATTTTATTTTTATATATCTCTTGCATTAATTTTGTTTATAAATTGTTTTGCCCGTTAAACTTTTGCCTTTCTTGAGGAGATTTTTCAAATATTTCACTATGTTTTAAATTGCCTTGTCTGACGAACGAATGAGAACGTTTCTTGTATTCGTTTTATTCGGGAAACCTCTGGTAATGAGGTAATTATATTGTATTGTTTATTATACATTAAATTTACCTCTGGTACTTACATAGAGCACTCTTCACTCCTATGACTTTTTCAATTTTAAACGGAAACTTCAATACTTATATATATATATATATATATATATATATATATATATATATATATATATATATATATCACCTTATCTCTCGCCTCACTTCCCCTCTCTCCCCTTCTCTCTCTCTCTCTCCTCACTTCCTCTCTCTCCCCTTCTCTATCACACTCTCTCTCCTTCTCTAGAAGACATAGGCTGTGTTTAGACTTGGATAAGGAATCGACTCCAGCAGGTTTAAAATACTCAAAATGTGGTGACACCATCCATCTATCAACCCACCAATCCACCCATCTACTCACCCACCCATCCATCTATCAACCCACCCATCCACCCATCTACTCACCCACGCATCCATCTACTCACACACCCATCCATCTATCTATCCACCCATCCACCCATCTACTCACCCACCCATCCATCTATCAACCCACCCATCCAACCACCCACCCAATCTACCCATCAACCCACCCCCACCCATCCTCCATACATATATTAAAACTGTTTAAAGTGACCCATGGAGGTGAGACAGAAAGAAACTGGATATTTCTGCCAACTGTAAAACAAGAAACCATAACATACAAAATATTTGGATTAAGAAAGATAAAAACAAAATTAAGTAATGAGAAAATATGGAAGAGGTAAAGAAGGGCAAATCTGGCTATGTAGGAAAGTAGAGGAAAGGACTATAAAAGCCATAAATGAAAGGAAAAGAGAATAAAAACAAGGACTCTAGGGTCACAGAAAAAAAGGAAGGGGTGATGAGACGCCATAATTGCAATAATATTGGCAATGCCTCGTTGGTGCAACGTTTTAAACTTCTGTAAAATCCAGTTTTAGTCATTGTACACAGTACTGGTAGCAGCAGTAATATTTGTTGAGATAATTGTTTCTACTTTTGGCACAAGGCCAGCAATTACCCAGTGTATTACTGGTACTTTATTTTATCGACCCCGTAAGGATGAAAGGCAAAGTTAACCTTGGCGGGATTTGAACACAGAATGGCAAGGGCCGTAACTCTATGCTAGAAAGCATGGCGTCCGACCCTCTACCGATACTGCCAATTCATTGTTGAGATAATGAAATATTCATGACATACTAAGCTCTTTGGAGTAATTGATGTTCGGATAACCGAGGTTTTACTGTTGAAACATTCTTCTAGACTTGTAAAGAAATGTTATTACAGTAGAAAATAAGAAAAATAAATAGGTGGGAGTGACGGGGGGGGGGGGGGGGGGTTGTGTGTCACTATATGTGAGATCCTATTTATAAAGAGCACTTTCTCTCTCTTTCTTTCTCTCTCTCTCTATCTCACTCTCTCACTCTTCTTCTTTCTGGCTCTTTCATTCCCCTCCCTCTCTCTCTCTCTCTATCTCTCTCTCTCGCTCCCTGTCTCTCTGTCTCTCTCTCTCGCTCTCTGTCTCTCTCTCTCCCTCTCTCTCTCTCTCTGATTATCTCTCGCACCCTTAATATCTATATATGTGTGTGTGTGTGATGAATGTGTGTATGTGCTGTATGTGCTGTATGTATGTGGCAGTACCTGATATGTGTGTAGCAATGAATATCTGTCACACCTTAAGGGAGGGGAGGGGGAAGCGCTGTATAAAGAACAGAAATATAAAACAAAAACTTTAGTAATGTATGTATATATATATATATATATATACTTACATATATACATACGTACGTACGCATGTATATATATATATATACACTTACATATATACATACGTACGTACGTACGCATGTATATATATGTGTGTGTGTGTGTGTGTATGTGTGGGTGTGTGTAGTTATGTCCGCATACATATAAAAACAGTTCAATTTAGACGGCACAGTAGTTAATGTGTGTACAGATACAATAGGTGTGATGGTGGGGAAGTACAGAAATAATGGTAAGAGAGAGGGGGGAGAGAGTGGGGGAGGGGTAGAGTGGGGAGAGGAGGGAGAAAGAGGGAGAGTGGGGGAGAGGGGTAGGGGGAGTGGTAGGAGAGGGGGTGATAAGGGGAGGGGGTAGATCAGGACTGGGGGAGTGTGAGAGAGAGAGTGGGGGAGGAAGAGTGTGTGTGAGAGAATGGGGGGGAAAAGAAAGTGTGAGAGAGAGTGGGGGGAGGAAGAGAGAGTGGGGAGGAAGAGAGGGTGTGAGAGAGAGAGTGGGGGAGGAAGAGAGGGTGTGAGAGAGAGAGAGTGGGGGGAGGAAGAGAGGGTGTGAGAGAGAGAGGGGGAGGAAGAGAGAGTGGGGGAGGAAGAGAGAGAGGGGGAGGAAGAGAGGGTGTGAGAGAGAGGGTGTGAAGCAATAGAAATAAAAACCTTCAAATCCCCGCAGATAGATCTCCAGGAATTTAAAATTAGAATTAGAAATGTCATCTGCTGTACACAGCGTCTTTCCCCTTCTCTTCTCTCTTACTCATACACGCTATATTTATGTGTGTGTGTGTGTGTGTGTGTGTGTGTGTGTGTGTGTGTGTGTGTGTGTGTTTGTGTGTGTGTGTGTGCGAAAAATAAACGGAAAAAACACAACAGACGATGAAGTACAATGAAGATATATATTAGGTTCGCGCTTAATACAGTAGGAAAAGTCTTAACGTTTCGGACGCTTGTCCTTCATCAGAAAATAGAATGAGAAATGTTGACATACCCAGGAATAGGATCTTAACGGTTCAAGTTATTCCTGGAATAACTTGAACCGTTAAGATCCTATTCCTGGATATGTCAATATTTATAAAACAAATTTTGTATTTTATCTGATGAGCGCGTACCAAAGTTTTGGTACCCTTGAAATATATATAATAGAATAAATATGGTTTTATAGATATAGTTTCCATTTATTTAATATCATTGAATATTATACTCCAGAAAACTGTCGAGTGCTTTGAATCAGTTATAAACATTTATATTTGTTGAATTACCAACAAATTAAATATCCCTTTTGCCTATATATATATATATATATATATATATATATACGATATTAAACAAATGGAAACTATATTTATAAAACCATATTTATTTCATTATACATATTTCAGGGATACCATATTAAAAATATGGCATGCCTTCTTCAGATAAAATACAATATATAAGCAGTTTTATAAATAAATTTGACGTACCATAGAATATTGATCAACTTCCATTTTAAAAGGTTGGTTTGGTAGTGAGATGTTTGTAAATATTTAGTGTTAAGTACAGTTAGAAAAGAAAGACGGAGAGAAGGAGTAAATGTATGTAAAGAAAAACAGAGAGAGATAGAGAGAGATATGGGAGAGAGAAATAGTGAGGAGGTGAAAAATGAGAGGCAGCTGAGGTAACAGATGAATAATAATAATTCAACATGCAAAATGAGAGATTTAGGGGGGAGGGAGTACTGTAATTATTTATTTATTTATTTATTTAGTTATAGTGTTAAGGAGACGGAGAAAACAACGATACATAGATTAAATCATGTATAGAGGGAGGAGAAGAAAGCTATATCTAGATAGAAAGAAGACAGATTTACAACTTTACGTTATGTTCTATCAATTTGAATTATCAATTTATATGAATTGGGTATTATACTGTAGATATCAATATTCATGAATGAGACATAGATATATAATGTGTGAAAAATAATGACCATATGTTTAGTTTAAAAATTCTTAGGTCGATATATCAAAAACCTGAGATAAAACTTCAAAATACATAAGTATATATGTACTTTCCGGAAAAAGAAAGAAAGAGAAAAAGAGAAGGTCATCTCAAGTTCTAGTTGACACTATAGATATACACGTGAGCATACGTGATCAGCTCTGTAATTTCTCATTTCACACGAAAAAATTTTCCTTTGCGTTATAAAAGATTTTACTATATATATATATATATATATATATACATACATACACATACATAAAAATATAAAATATATATTAATATTAATATTCCTGCCCTACTATACATGATTATCGTTCATGTATAGAATAGACAACAGATATCAATATATCAAAACGCTAAGAATACTTTCATCACTCCCTAGAGTGTCTAGGGCTTTAAAAAACACAGTATGCCCCCCCATATCAACCACAGAAATCAACCCTTCCAATTTATCTGACAATATATTGCCAAGTTCATTAGAAGCAATCAGAATCAAAAGCAAACAAAAAACCAAAATTATTCAACAAGACTTATTTAGCAGAAATCATTTAAAAGATTTAGGAGACCCTGTTGTTCTACAGATGCTCTTATATTTAGTATAGAAGTTTATCTAGCGTAAAATTTATTCAATAGATTGGGAGCATCTACATTTTAGGGTAGTTTAATTACATCATTAGTATATATTTATGAAGAAGGTTTAAAAAAGAAAAAGTTGAAGGAATCGAAAGATTTATCGTC
>OZ024745.1:2353782-2356282 GCA_964016885.1 Eledone cirrhosa
TAACATGTAACCCAGTACAACCTGTCGCATGGTCGGGGCGTCGGTGACTAAACAGGCAACCCCACCAAGTTTACTTGGTGAGGAGGGTGATTATGGACACTTTGCAGGGTAAAAAGCAAAACCTGACAAAGGGCGGAAGAACTCATAAGAGTCAACGGCCATCCAAAAATGTGTAAATATGTATATACACATGCATATATGTATGTATATGTGTATTGGTGCATGTGTATGTATATGCGCGGGGACATAGAAATAGTCGGGCTGGACACCCGATCGCGCAGTTAAACCACTGGGAGTGAAGGGCCCCTATCCCTTGTCAGGGCATTCTTCTAGGAGAAGGCAACTCAGGACACTGGGATAACTCTGATATAACCTGCGGCTCAGTAGTTACCGATGATGTTGATCATTTCTTCTTTTCGGGTTATAGCTACTGTCTCTCAGAGAGTGGGATTGGCTCAGTGCACAGTCTTTCCTCACTTTAAAAAATATCTTCACGCACAGGCATTGCACGATGGAATTAATTAATAATTACTAATAATGGTATATAGTGCAATGGCCATACTCGATAACGAGGGGGTAGCCATCATGTATGTATATATGTGTGTGTGGATGTATGTAACGGGTTAACAGCCCCCTTCAGTCATAAATTACCATGGGATTTCCACCTAGAAACTTCCCCTCGGAGCCAAAAGTCTGGGTAAGGTTTTGTTTATGAAAGACCAGCAGTCGCCCATGCAGACCAGTCTCCCCTCCGCACGCCACCAATGTTGTCCTAGGGAAATACAATGGCCGATACAGCTTGTCACCAGTGACATTTCTACAGCTCAGTGAACTGGATTAACGTGAAATAAAGTGTCTTGCTGAAGGACACAACTCACCACCGGCTCGAACTCACAACCTCACGACTACAAGTCCAAAGCTCTAACCACTAACCAATGTGCCTTCATACACAAACACAAACACACACACACACACACACACACACACACACACACACACACACACACACACAGACTCATATATAAGTATATATATATATTTATATATATATATATATATATATATATATATATATATATATATAACGAAGGAAATGTGGTAAGGAACCAGGTGGACCATAACGCACCAAAGTACTCAATACAAAGTACTCGTTCCTATATATATATCTATATATATAAAGCTAAGATGGACATTGTTTAGTGTACCGAACTTGCCTGCTACACCGTTCATCCAATTTTCATGAAACCTCACACATATATAAAACTCAACGCGTAGAGTGGAATAGGCTACTTGAAATTTTCGAAAAATCGATAATCGGTCCCTACGACAGAATGTTTTTCGATTCCAATGAAATTTTATGTGAATTCGAACACAAGAACTCTTAGTTTACATCTGGCGCAATAAAAATAACAGGATAAACCGTTTTTTAGTTACAAAAAAGACGGATACTTAACGAGAAAAATCCTAGGGTTTTGGACAAGTTTGTTTCAGGCGCTGTATAGACGCCTATTTTGTCACACCTTGGTCATGAATTCGTATTCTTTTCCAATAGATATTTTCCGCTCTATAAGGCTCACCAGGATATAAGGCGTATCATTTAAAATCAGGTCCGCGCAACGGCGTGTAAGGCCAACCAGAAAATGCTATCTTCTTTACTTTTAGTCTAGATCTATTACTTCTGTTAGAGCCGTGATTGATTACCATTGTATTATTTATACATAAGGCTCACCGGAGTATAAAGCGCAGAGCTTTTTTTTGATTAAATTTAATTATTTTAAGTGCAATTTATAGACGGGAAAATTCGGTAAGTTATTGTAATCATATTTCCAAACCTTCTCATTCACCAGTAACCATGCTAACGAATCTGGTGTTATCTCTCTCTGTATTTAATCACCTCTCTCTAACCTAACAGCTTCGTTACACGTCGTTATGCCCACACGGAAACGTTCAAGACTTACCTCCAAAAAAGGTACAGCTATTGCTTTGAGACAACGAATTAGGCGTTCTCAGGTATGAGTCCATTCACAATTGATTAATCCTTTATGCAATATTCTCCCTTAATGTTAGCAAGTACTGCGTTTATACTAACTGTCACCACTTTTAAGCAACTACAACATTCTAATCGTAGTTATATTAAATTTATTGTCTTACCTTGATTCCCTTTTGTTCATGTTAGACTTTTCTCATTTACTATTGACACTGCCATTGGCTTAGCTAACCAGTAGAATTAATTAATTTTCTCTAGGAAACACCTGCTGAGCGCGAATCTCGACTCGCTGATAGACGTCTTTCCCGGCTGGTTAAGTCACCAACATCACGTACGACAAGGCTTGCTGATGTTCGCCTTCGTCGCCAACAAGCGCTGACGGAGGAATCACCAACATCCCGTCAGACGAGGCTTGAGACTGTGGCAAAGGGCAATAACCCTAGATACAATTTTGATCAACTTTTTTTCACCTATAGCAAATTTACCGGGACAGGTCTTTAGCTACTCAAATCT